>JAUMHL010000016.1:12941611-12969939 GCA_032362345.1 Sandelia bainsii | reverse complement strand
TAAAAAGTAAACTAAAAGTATACTTGCTTATTTTTAGTTTTAAAAAAGTATACTAATAGTATACTTGAATATACTTCCTTTTCGTAAGGGATTGCCTTTGGAAGTAAAGGTATTATGTGTGAAAGCCTCAGAATGTTTTACTGAACTACTTCACAACAGGTATTGTGTATTCTCTACTGGGTACCATTCAGTAATGTGCCTTTATCATTTCTCCACAATTAGTAACCCAAAATGTATCATTTCAGCTGTAAGGCATCACTTATATTCTCTTATTGAGGAGACTAGACAGTCTCAATTCTCATAAAAAATGTTTTATTTGATCTATGCAAGAAATATCTAATTGACTTACTGCAGAGGTTAATTATATCAATTCAGAGCGTTGAGTGTTTTAGTAGTTATGGGGAAGTACATCGGCGCTGTCAATTAAGTATTATCCTCAGGAATGTTTTTAATAGCTGGGGAGGAGAGAAAGTGTTTTAGTTGAGCTCTTTCTCAACTTTTTAATGGCTACCAGTGCATGGTGTAGTTCTGTTGCCCATGTGCTGCTAATGGACTGAAAAACGGAGGTGCCATGCTGTCATGCCTATGGATAGAATTACTTTAACATGTCTGTCAGGTGGAAAACTTTCTCTTGGGTGTCTGTATATTGAAAATCTTATTGTGCTCTTCTCTCACTTAACTGAGGCTTTTGCCAAGTTAAGAGCTATAATGTGTGCTATTTGGTCTGCAAATGTGTATTTTAAACCTTTAAACCATATAATATGCATTCTACAATAAGTCTTCATTTCTAATAAAGTATTAATTGTCTGAGCAGAAGAACAGGTTTGAGAATATCTAGTGACATGCTAAAGCAGTAACTCCTAAAAAACACAAAGCACTGTACATTAGTATGCAGGTGTCATTATTACAGCCATGTAATCAACTGGGATGTTGGATCCCAGTTGATTTAAGCCACACGTAAACTTGGGATTAACCACTCTGGGAGTCATTTCAGTCATACTCTGTATGTCACATTAGCATTACAAGCGGGAGAAAGCAGGGCAGTGATCATCTGTGTCCTTATTCCTATTTGGCTGTAAAATAAGCAACATACACTAGCAGGACAGTTTATTACTATAACATAAAAGTTTTACTGCCTGTGTTTCAGCTGCTCAGTATGTAATTTGTGTGCGTGTGTGCCAGAAAAGGGTGAGAGATGTCTAGGGGAGGGATGTTGTAAAGCGCAGCTATACAACGAGGAGCATGGGAGAGCGCTCGAATCTCAGCAGCATTTTTATTCTCATCATACTGTTATGTCTTTTATAGTCCTATTCATCCTCCGAAGAGATGATTGTTTTTTCCAAGGGAGTCCTGATTTCGTTCCATGATATGTCATCACCTGTATTTCATAAGGAGACTGAAGAGACAATGTATACAGCGGTGGAAATATACTTTCCACAGTGATAGATGGACAGATGGATTAAACCAACCAAAGTATACTTTCACTTACACAGAGCTGCAGTTACTAGTTACTTTTGTGATTCAGATTAATAATACAAAATACGATAAACAAATAGATGATGATATTCAGGCGGTACGGTGGTGTAGTGGTTAGCACTGCCGTCTCACAGCAAGAAAGACCCGGGTTCCAATTCACGGGTCGGCTGGGTGCCTTTCTGTGTGACATTTGTATGTTCTCTCTGTGTCTACATGGGTTTTCTCTGAGTACTCCAGCTTCCCACCACCATCCAAAGACATGCATGTTAGGTTAATTGGTGACTCTTAATTGTCTGTAGGTGTGAATGCATGTGTGAATGGTTGTTTGTCTCTAGATGTCAGGCCTGTGAGAGACTGGCAATCTCTCCAGGGTGTACCCCTCCTCTTGTCCAAAGATGGCTGGGATAGGTTTCAGCACGCCTGTGGCCCTTTCGAGGACAAGCAGTTAAGATAATGGATGGATGATGATATTGTTGTAGATTAATATACAACACAGCAAATACAGTATAAAATAGTTCAAATTAGCCCTGTCTTTGCCAACTGCAACATTAAAGTGATGAACACATCAGTGCATCAATAATTACAAATAATACGTTTGTACAGTTTTGTGCTTGAACTTAAGTATCATTTGAATAAAGGACTTTTACTAGTAGAGTATTCCTACACTATGTTATTACTTTTACTCAAGCAAAAGATCAGAGTGATTCATCCTCATTGGAAGAATGAGAATAGGGGTCAGAAATGAAGGGATCAGGGTCAGATGTGGTGACGCTTTTTTAACTTGTTATTATTATTACTATTATTATCATTATTTGTGTATATATATTATTATTATTCAGTTATAGGCCTAAATCGGAATTGTTAAAACTATTTACAGCTGAGTCATTGCTCCATAAGTAACACTGCACAAATCTAGAAGCAAAGAAAAAGGAAAATGTGTAACCAAAACAGCTAGAGACACATGAGATGATAGTTGTGTTACTGTGGTGCCTGTAAGAACACTTTTGGATCAATATCAGATTGCCTTTTGAAACTATATGCACTCAGTTGGAAACAAAATAAACTGTGAAAAAAACAATACCTTTATGGTGTATGATATATATAGCATATAATTTTAAAGTACTTTGCTTTATTTAAAAAAAACTTTCCTGGTTGTACTTTTACTCAATGTTCTCTCTGGGTGTGCACACAACATATGTTTAAGGAATAAAAGGTATTAGATCTTGCGGCATTAATCTACACCTAAATGCATCATAAAACTCGCCCCTTAGCGTAAAGTGTTTACTTCCGGGTAAGGCAACAACGGCATCGGAAACGCTTCTGGGTTGCTGAAAGGCGGATCCCTCTGTGCCACTTTGCCTTTCAGAACTTCTTTTGAGCCTATTTTTACCTTGTCAGTCCCCGGTGGACCTCAGTTACAAGTCAAATCTAGCTAAAATTGCTGTCGAAATATTAAAACGATATTACATTCAGTCGAGCTCTACGACTGTCCTCGCCGCGAAGACAGAAGAGTTTTCCACCTCTAGCTAGCTAACTTTTAGCACTAGCATTTAACTTTACAAGTGCACGAACAGGAAAGAAGAAACACCGAAGAAAAACACAGGAAGATGGGAGACAAAGAATTGATGTGGGCATTGAAGAACGGGGACTTGGACGAAATTAAATCCAAATTGGCAACGGTAAGAAACGAATTAATCACAGAGTTGCATGCAACAATGCCCTGAAAAGTAACGTTAGACGTTTAGCTAAGGGAAGTAATGCTAGTTAGTAAAATGGCTAGCTAGCTAGCATGAGTTGAGTAATTGTAACGTAAGTTAGGCAATTGGACGTTGGTAAGCTATTGTGGTTAGCTAATTCAGGAATGCAAGATATCATTTATATATCTTGAACTGAGCTTGAATCAATTTCAAAACATTTCAAGGCTGCTGTAACGTTATGTGTTAATAATCGGCTCTTACCGCCAAGTTAGCGACATAACGTTACAGGGCTGTTCTTAACGCTAGTGGGGAGCTGGTGTTGTCCTAACTGTCTCTGCTATAACGGTATAATGTTAGTCATTGACGTTGTAGCGTTGCTTTAAAAAGTATGATGTTTACCCGTCTAGATCGGCTACCGTTTATGTCACTACTTTCTGCGGAAAGCAACCTGTTGATAAGCTAACCTATGACCAATAGCACCAGCTGGTATGTTGTATATACAGTGGACAGGCTTCTCGCAGCTAACGTCGGTTATGTTAGCAACAGCAGCGACTGCAGTTGTTACTGCACTGTGTACACGTACATCATTGGGCAGTGTTTGTTACCATCATCAGTAGATAGGGTTTCTGTTAATGTGCTGATAGAGTAGTTTAGCCAGTAGCTAACGAGCTAACCGACTACACGGGCCCTGGCTCCCAGTGGCCGTGTCTAACGTTAGCTAGACACTGCTGGTGGGCGGGGGTCTCGGCTACAACCAAGGAGATGGTGGCTCGGCTATAGTAAATGACACCCAGCATAACGTTAATCTCTGTTGAGATAACTGACGTCTTTGCCAGAACGTACTAGTGATTGTTAGGCCACAGTGATGTCACTGCAGAGCTGAAAGCTTTCATTTCTTCTGTTCAAGATTAAAAAAACGTTATTAATCCCAGAGGGAAATTGTTGTTGTGCCTTGTTACAGCTGTTCTCAGCTCAAAAGGAAAGGAAAGAACCAGAAAAGATCCACACCAACACAAATCTAAAATAAACATCAATACAAAATACTCAGTAAGGCAAAAAGAAAAGCTAGAGATGAATGAAATAGGTCAATAATAGTCCAGGGTGGAATATAGTAAACATTAACTTGATATTGCCGTTTAATAAAATAACAGCTTTATAGATTTGCTTGAATATTGGTTCTTCCTGTACTGTATTATACTGTGTGCATATATTATATCTGCAATGTGTTAGGTCCGTAGGCAAACCACAGTTAACTTTATTATTCTTCTGTGAAATGTACTTTCAGTTTAATTTTAAAATACAGGAAAAAAACCTACTGGAACTTTAAAGTAACATGAAAATGTGACATTGTTGCAACAGATGGAAATGCTTATAAGCTACACTGGTCAGTACAAGTTACACCTGCATGTTAGAGCTACCTTGATGCATAAATCCTGTAAATGTCTGGTTCTTATTTGCCTTATAAACCACAACTCCAACTAATAATTTAAAGTGATGTTTACAATTGCTGAGTTTTGGGAAGAATTTAACTGCTACATTTGAGACTTGTTAATAAAATATAGTTTAATTTTGCATCCCCATGATATATTTTTTCTCTCTGACCATTTTTTTGGTTAAGTGTAGTGCTTTATCCCTTTTATACACAAGAGATGAAAAGGGAACTTCAACCATTGGTGGTAACATTTAAACACTGTTAAGTCAAGGTTCAGTATGAATCATTGTTAAAGGTGTTATACTTGACCTTGAGTGCTGTTTGTGATAAAGGTGAGTGAATAGTATCAGCTGCCGGCAGCGGAAGTGCTGAATGTTCAGCATTATATACCAAAATATGTTCTGGGTATAGTCATTTCACTAGTAACCTGACTACAGGAAATGAGGAAACAAAGTAAGATGCAACAAATAGCTTTGTGGTTGAACATAGAAGTTCTAAAAGTGTGTAATGTAATGTGGACGGTCAGCTGCATTTTAGGCGTCAAGGGTTCTGCGTTCAACATCTTGTCCAGGGACACTTCAACATGTGACCAGGAATAAGGGGATCTGGGAGTCGAAATACCAACCCCGGGCTTGTAGAGGATTGCCCTACCAACTGAGCCACAATCGCCCTTGCAGATTTCCTGTTTATGTCCATAGAACTTAGCACATGAACATGAAACATGAACATGAAATGCAGCTGTAATTAGTTATATTAGCTACATCTATCATAAAAACCTAATAAAGCCCTTTATTTTGTTTATCTTGATACTACTTGTTAACTTATGACCTGCTTACTGTATATGTTTAGTTAGTGTATGTATTGTTTAGTGCTCTGACACTGTAGCAGGCATTGTGAGCCTGCCTGCCTTTCTCTTATACTGTAGTTGGCTCAAACACACACACAAATAAAGATAAGAAGTCAGGAACAGCCTCTTCTATCACTATACACTTAACATCTGTGACTCATGCTTCAAAAATAAATTGGACATAAAGTTTATTTATTTCAGCCTTTTTAATATATATATATATTTTTAATTCTAGGCTGATGATGTAAACCGGACCTTGGAAGGTGGGAGGAAACCACTGCACTACGCTGTAGATGCTGGTCAACAAGATGTGGTGGAGTTCCTCATTTCTATGGGAGCAGATATCAATGTAAGAGCAACAACTAGATTTATACATTGCATTCTTTTTGCATTCATTTCCCTAGGGCTGTAGTGCCACCAAAAATAACAGTGCCTCTGTATGCTTCCTCATATAGTCCAAGTAAGACTATTGTGAAACTGCTTGATTCTACACAAGTGTTACTAGTTTGTTTTAACAAGCAGACTACATGTTAATCCAGTTTATCTTTTTCTATTTCAACTGTGGCCCATGAGATAGATTGATCTGTACCCATTGTAGTTTTGGTCTTCTGTATTTTATTGGTCTCTTATGTCATGTAAAAAAGTGGCATGAATCTCTAAACTCTAGTACACATGTAATCATAGGCACTAATCAGGACTTTGTAATTCATAGGAAAGCAGTCCAGTTTATTAGACCTAGATGACTGTCTGACGCTCAAGGCATCCACTTTAAAGTGCATTTGACCCATCCCTGATATTTGGCTAAGCACAGCAACTCACCATCACAGCATCCACTGCTGAGGTGCCAAGGAATCAAATGTATACTAACATACAGTCTTAGCCTGTCCTACAAAACACAAAAATGTGCAGTTCTCCATTTCTCTTGATAACCAGCTAAGCTACAGAGACATGGGAGATAAATATAGTGTTGAAGTGCAGCGTACTTTCTTATTCCTGAACCTGATAAGGGATAAGTAAACCCCCTCACTCACAGTTCCTTTTCTTTTTGATAAAAGAGGGATGTGCCCTAGTGTAGGATTTGGGCTTTGCCTATGATCTGGTGGTATGTGAAGCTTTTTTCTAAAAATTCTGTCTTTCTTCTGTTTCTCTATCTCCCACTCATGCCTTTCCTACCCGCTCCACCTACAGGCTCCAGACAAACACGGGCTCACTCCACTGATTGCTGCCTGTTATGAGGACCACCTTTCGTGTGTCAAGGTCCTGCTAGAAAAGGTTGGTATTCTGAAGAATATACATGTATTTGTACCCAGAAGTGCTGTCTGTTACCCTCACTGCATGTTTATGTGTCAGAGGCTCCACGTGGGCCATGAGTGCTGATGAGGTAACTAATTGGACAAAAGACCCTTTAACACAGTCCTGTGGAGGCTGTGCTGGAATGTTCATAGGGAACCACACAGTCAGTTTTGCTGCTATTCACTTGTTTTGTGTCTGTGATTTTAAAGCAGTTTCATTCATAGATGCTCAATCTAAATCTCTGCCCCATCCTTGTACCCCATCCTCGCTCAGTTTAGCTTTGGATCCCATTTAAATAGATGTACATGGGAATGTGCATACACAGTCATAGCTGCAAATAGAGGCAGTACTGATTCAGGCACAGCTGGTGTAGCCGTAGCAATGCAACTGTACTGTGTAGCGCACGGTAATAAATATGCAGTCCAACTAACTTCATCCAGCAGTAGAAAACAGATTTGTGCTGTGTGCGCTGATACATGCACACCAGTCATAGACATACAAATGACAGATCTCCTGTTCATCTAAGCTGATAAAGTTCTGTTTCACCATAGCCCAGATGAGCCAGATTGCAGTGGAACTGACTATGGACAATAAATATCAAACAAATTGAGACCACAATTGCTACTTGTTAATCAGCATCTTTTTCAGCCGTGCCTATGTGTCTGGCACTCATTTGTCATTTAACACTCAAGTTTTTTTCAATAGAATAAAACAGGTGTACATAGCTTATAATATCCTGATTTGGTATCATTTTATGTCCGTATCGAAGCCCATATCAACCATACATTCAAAGACAAGCCTATTTGTCACACTCACTAAAGGCAATCCATTCCACTGCAACAGTACAATGATGCAAAGCATGTGAACATAGCAATGAGCACAGTGTAGCTTTATAGATAACTGAGTTTTCACATTATACACTCTTGCCAAAAAATTAATAAACAAGAATTGATGGTAAGTTTTACTCATTTGCTTGAAACTTAAGGTAGTGGAAAAAACAGTACCACTCTGAGAGAAACATATAAGACTTAGGAAACGGCTTGATATCATGTAGATTGCTTATGTGCTTTGGAGTCAAAGCGTGATATGTGTATATGAGAAGAAGAGATATAGAAATAGATATTTGTGGTCTGAAGATGAGTGAGCAGCTGTCTGTTACCAGCCAGGCTAAATGAGGCACGGTAAATGAAAGCTCCTCTGCAGAGTTGTTTCACGGTAGCATCATCTTGGCTCAGCAAAAGTAATGGGAAGAGCAGAGGGGGCATTTACAAGCTCAGTAACACTACTGATTAGGCATTTTTTTAAATTCACTATACAATCACATATGCACCATTCAGGCAGACTTTTCAGTCAGTTCACAGTTTGAACTGCACTTTGAAGCAGACGTTTGAAAAGCGGAAATAGTAGTCAGTGTATGGGAAACATTGGTGTTAGGTTAGAGAGACACTTAGGTGGTACTCCACCACTCACTTATTCCTGCTGGCACCAGCTGTGTTAATGACCCATTTTCATAAATACAGCCTCAAGCCCCGGCCCTCACATCAGTTGGCCAGCTGCTGGCCAATTGCGGGCGGCTGGCCGACTGATGCGAGGGATGGGGCAGCTGACTACTGCATTCAGCTGGCCATCAGTGCTGTTGGCTCAAAGATAAATTGAAGGAAGCAGCCAGTGCCAACAGGAAGAAAATAACAGTCCACTATTCAGTAAATTCTTTGCTATAAAAGTTGTTTGGCAAGGATGAGTAGGTACATTGTTGTGACTGAAACTTGGACTCAACACAAACTATTGTTTGGTTGTCTGTTTTTTTTTTGTTTTTTTTTACCCCACCCTCGCCTCAGATATATCAATATGAGCTGTTGTCTATGAGCTTAAGTTTCATTATTATTCTAATGAGAAAATGTAGATTTATTTCTTGGTTGTCTGAATGGTGGTAATGCTTCAGGGTGTAGTCCAAAGTCAGATTTGACCTGTCTGCTGGATGACACATTTTATGTCCATAGGAATTTTTAATGTCATATTGTCACATGTCACCCCACATCACAATGACAGAATTTAAACAACAATGTTGCTTTATTATAATGTATAAAAGAAATGTCATTATTGACTAGAGTCACAGTACAGTACATCTTCCTGAAACCTAGAAGCTTGTCTACATCTATACATCTACAACTATGCAAGTACCACTTCTGCTTTATATATTTGGTGGGCTATTTTATTTTAAGGCCCTTGACTGTGATACCATAAGAGACATGACAGACGGCCATAGCTTATCTGAACAGCCATTATGTTGGAAGGTGAATATATAATACGTTTGCGCCTCTCATGGCTCCTTACTCATCTCCACTAAGCACCAACAAAGATTAATACTAAGATGCAGCAGAAAGGTCACCAGGAACCATATCTCAATACATCTATCCCTGACAATCCTAAAAACGTATCATATATCTCAACATACAATGAATAGATTTTTCCAGAGCCACACTATTGACTGTGTTGCTGCATATCCACTTTGTCTGGTGGCACCTGTTGCACCACAGCCACTTGGCAATGCATAACAGGAGCCTGTTGAGAACACTGAAATGTGAGGATTGGACTGTCTGACGCTGTTGTGTTGGCAGACAAAATGGCTTGGTTTCCTAGTACATCATGAGAGTTGACCTCTGCACCCCACTGACTGCGTACTGTGCTGTTTTTGGGATTGAATTATGAAAGATCCTTTTAACCGCAATAGGTGACCCAGCTGTAAGATCCTCGCGGAGAGTACTTACTGCCTGCAGAGGGCAGCTAGTTAATCTTAGGTCAACAATGAAAAGGGCATGAATACACACACACACACACTTCTATGGAGGATGGTGTACATGACCCTTAAGTAGGAACCAGCAAATATTTGGCATTTTTGCTTGAAAAATTGTCATCAAAATTGTTTGTTGTTTGTTTACTAATCAGTGAATTAACTAACCATTGCAACTATAAATCAAGTCAGCCTAAAAATTACTTTGCATTACATTCCAACAACTATTATTTCAAATATATTTTTATTTATCTTGGTGAGGTTTATATGCAGCTCCTTAAGTTACCCTTAACTCCTTCAACAGAACCCAAATGGACACAGGCTGCTCTAATACAGATATTGATCTTCCCCTTTTTGCTGGTTTTATAGCATTTGCCCTCTTACAGGTCATGTAATGTTTGACTGCTGCTAGCAGGTCGATATTCTGATGCTAGCGTTTCATTTCAGATATGTTTTGAGTGATTCTCTGGTTCAGTATTTGAAGGCTTAGGCATGTTAGACATTTCAGTTCCATTCACTAGTGGCATAATGAAAACTTAATGGACAGTTTGGCAGATCGATGGCTTTACATTACTGATCTGGTGCTGCTTTGTATAGCTCCATGACCCAGGATGATGATACATCCCACCGTTTGACTGGAAACACCCTGTGAGTCTTCTTTTATTCATTAGCTTTGGGCTCACTTGGCCACTAGCTTCTGTTTGACAGGATAATGTTCGTACAGTGAGGTGTTCATGAGGGGTCATTATTCAGGTTGGGTAAAGCTCATTTACTGTAAGTGGTGGCAGCAGTATGCCTCTGAGCTGGATGGCCTTTGGGAATAACATGATGCATCCTGAGAGGCAGTAATACGGAGCGGTATCCACCAGAGCTGTTATTTTAACTGTGCCAGAAATACCCATCAATCTATGGGGATTGCATTGCAAAATACAACAGTACAAACTTAATCAAGCTCCTCCGCAAGCATCACGCTAAAGATCACGCAGAGTTCCTGCAGTTGAACAAAACAAAAGCAGTCAATATCACCAACTAGTTAACTTTGGCAAATGCACTGCAAAGACGTGAGACATTTCTTAAGTTATTTTCAGCTATTATATTGTAAACCGTTATAACCGTAATATATTGTATTCCAAACTCACCATGTCAGGAGAATGAGGGTCGGACCTTGTGCAGAATTGTGATTGAGTCAGACACATTCTCAAACTGGTAGTAACTCTTGATTTCAGCGAGGGGTGGATGCGCCTGTGTAGAGTGTGCAGGAGGAGTCACGTGACACAGCGGGTATGACACTTTGACATTACCTGGACTTTGTACTAGGGAGCAAAGGGGAACCTCCGGGCCATCTGACCCAGGCATTTGTGTTCTCACATGCAGTTCTAGGGCCCTATGAAATCCGTTTTGTTTTTTCCTAAATTCTGTTTAATTTTTTCCAAAATTCAGTTTTTTCCATTTTTATTCTTCTGAATTCCGTGTTTTACGTTATAATCGTATTTATTCACCTAAAAAGTGTCTAATTATGGATTAGATGGGGGGAAAAAGAACAAGGGAATAGGAAAAAATCAGTTATTTAACTTCAACACAGTGCTGGGGTTCAGCAGAACATTTACTGCTTTGGTAATGCATTTCAACATTTACCTGTAAACAACAAAAAACATTCATTTTTTGTGCAAAACAAAGAACCTTATGAATTTCACATTAGAGTAAAGAAACAGTCTTCCTTTTGTAAAATAAAAGTGCTTCACATTTGAAATCAACATAAAAATTGTATCGAATAAATAAACAGAGGGAACACCTGGAATACAAATCAGCTGAAAAAAGACGTGACATCTTGTTTCAGCTGATTTGTTTGTATGACCAAGACTTGAATTCCGTAATTTCTTTGAGGACTTCGGTGTTTCAGCGAGCGTCTTGGCCATAGTTCACCGTGGTCTTTTTTCCCCTCTGTGTCTGTGCGTTTGTGTGTGTGGAAAGCGAAGTCCCGTCTAAACAGGTAACACGCACAGAGGGCTGCAGCGGCCGAAATTCATTAGAAACTACTGCTTTGCTTTACCCACACACCGATATCACCGAATTATTCGACATTCCGCGTTTAACAACAGATTCCATTTTATTTGTTAGATTCCGCGATTCCGTCCGCGTTTTCTGCATCGCGGAAATCTTAGGGCCCTACAGTCCTCCTGGATAATGTTTAGATGTGTTCAGCGTTGAATATATTGGATTTTGAATTTCTGTTAGCACTAAATGTTGAAAACGAAGTTTGAATCCTACTTATTTTTAATGTTTGAAGTTGCTGCTGTGCACAAT
The DNA here is from genome assembly GCA_032362345.1 of Sandelia bainsii. Classification (NCBI taxonomy): domain Eukaryota; kingdom Metazoa; phylum Chordata; class Actinopteri; order Anabantiformes; family Anabantidae; genus Sandelia; species Sandelia bainsii. Next base: position 12,958,099 of record JAUMHL010000016.1, on the reverse strand, counting down.
TATTTTTGTAATAATAAATAAAATTATAACTATACTGTTTTACAAAGTCAGGAAAGCAATGTTCAAGTCAAGGCTAATACCTTCATTGCCACCCACAAAACAAGATATACAGTGTATTAATTTAATTTCAGACTGGGCATCAGCAAAGTCCAGGTATTGGTATCGGAATCTAAAATAAATTGACAATATTCTTCTCTATCGTTTTCTTACTAATTAGAGATGTACATGTAGATCTGACAGGTTACCCACTCATCCCTGGTAAATCTCTCTTGCTCAGGATGTGCTCTGTTGCTCCCGTGGCAATGAATTTGCACCCAGACAACCATTCTCATTCTGCCGGGCACTTAAACTGGGTTACATTGTTTTTGATGCCTTGCTTCTCCACGCAACAATAGACTTTCTCTGCGTTGGCTCTGTAAGCCCTTTACTAAGAGACTAAAGTTGGCAGCCAAACAAAGGGACGATTCTCCACTACATGCCCCTTCAATCCTTCTTTGCCCATTAAGTCTGTTGTCATTAAATGTGCATTCATCACATTGCCTGTCTCATTCCTTCCCTTTTTTTAGTTTTTTTTTCTTCTTTAGTAATCCAAATGATTGTGTCCACTACCATCTCTTTCACATTCGTTCTGTTATTCCTCAGAGCTCAAATGGATTTGTGGCTTGGTGTCTGACTTTGTTCTGTATATGCTGTCTGGATAAAGATAGTCTTACAGGCAAGTGGTTAGTGACAGAATTGGAAGAAAATAGAAGTGACAGAAGTTTTGTATTCGTAACATACCTGTAACTGTTCATAAAGGGCTTGTCGTCGTAAGTCATTTTTTGAAAGCATGGAGAGATACAGGTTTACATTCCAAGCACTCTCATTAGCACTGCTGGCTGTTCATGGCACATAGCACCACAACATAGCCCAGCATTTCCCAGAGATTTCAGGAACTCTGCAGTCTGCATTTCAGTTGGAGGGACCAGGACCTAAAAAGAGTCCTGGACCATTTAGAGACCTTACCATTAACTCCTGGCCACCCTCTCTTCAAGTAACCTTTTCTAATTCCACTCAGGCCGTTGACAAGTCTTTTTGAAAGAATGAAACAACTAGGTTTGCAGCGGTATCCCACTTTCATGGTATACCATGGTATATAACTTGATGGTCATCATACTGTGTACATTTGCTTATTACCAGTATAAAAATCCAGCTGAGTCCAACCTGCACGTGCCTATCAGTCTCTGCACTGGGTGTCACACACACATATGCAAAAGCAGAGGAAACTCCAGAGAAGCGAGGCTGATACCACCAGTTTCCAGCTTCCAAAACAGAAATAAAAATCAGGACTGAGGGATTTTTGGATACCCCAAAAACAAATGTGAGGATGTCACCAAGGACGGATATCTGGTTTGCAAAAAATGTGGATGTACGGAAGCCACAAAAGACAACCATATAAAACGACGTCAAACATCTTCACCTAAAGAATGTGTCCTGTTTTTAACTTTAATCAACATTGGAAAGACGTGTAAACATTTAAACACTGATCACAAAATGCGCTATTGAAATAATTGATCACTTTTTTTCTGAAATAAGTGTGTCTGAGTGAATCATACAGACAGGATCAGTCAGCAGTGTCACGCACCTGCAGTCAAATTGACAGCTTTTTTTTTGTAACTCTGTTCAGACTTTTTACAAACCAGTAACCAAACCCAAACCAGAAAACTGCACTGAGTAGTTTACGTTTAAGTCTTTAATTACATTATTGTGATAATGCTTATATACTGTTACTTAACACTTTCAGTGCATTATTAATAATAATAATAATTATTGTGTTATACTGCATACCATGATACAGTGAAACCATGAAAATCTCATACTTGCAACCCTACCTGCCTCAAACCTTGAGGCTACTTTTAACACACATGCTGAAGTGACCAAATTACGATCTTTTTGGAAAAAAAATAATTGGGTTTTTTCCAAATCCAAACTGGGCTACTTTCATATGTAGAATATACTGTGTGTAACTGAGCAATTTTTGTGGTAGTTGAACAATTTGACTGTCACACAAATGAGATGAATGTTGTTATTGTACACACCTGGCTCACATTTCAGTTTTAATTTGCACATGCATGACAATTTAGGACTGTGTAGTGGTGTTCACACCAGAGCTGGATATGTGTCCTTTACAAACATGAGTATGGGTCATCTATATAAAAAAATTTAATTTGACTGTTTTAAAAATCTTAATTGAGCGTGAAGACCTCTAATGTGAAATGTGCCTACTTTTACATGTGAAAATAAGTTAATAGCAACATGCACCAAAAGTTTATTTTTGATTTCTTGATATAATTCAGGTTTATCAAGATACAAATAAAAGTTTAATGACAACAAAGTGTGACTGCTGGATATTTGTGCTTTTTTTGTGCTACAAAAAGCCAGTTACCACTGTATATGCAAACATATGCAGTACTGCCAGTGACGGCTTCTATTCATTTTTAAAGAGATCTGGCTACACCCCCCATGGAGTTAACACCCAGCTGCACTATGGGATATTTGCAATTTAATGCAAATATCCCTTAAAATTAGCTTCCATGTGCAGTTCAAACAGAGACTGACTTTGCCAGTGTCAGTTTCAGAGCTGGCAATTTTTATCTTTTATTTGTTTAATAACATTATTTTTACATCAAATAAATGTGAACATTTATTGTCCCCCTTGTTCCTTTTTTATAACAATAGTAATTGATACTTTACTAATTCCTTTGTGGAAATTCTTGTGGACAGGCAGCCTCCTTTGAGACACCAAGGGTTTGGGGGTTCAGTGTCTTGTCCAGGGACACGTCGACATGTGGCCAGGAATCAGGGGCAAATGGGGGCGAACCACCAACCCTTTCGTTGACTACTGCTGACAAATGTCCCTTTTTGTTACTGATTTTCCATTGCTACGTTATAGAGAAACATTGTCCAAGAAAACACAAAGATGGGATTTTATACTAAAAGGACTTAATATCTACTTGATTTGATTAACACAAACTGCTGAAGCCTCTTGTTACCTTTAGATCCACATTTGAATACATTTTTGCGCAGAACAAGGATTGTGGATTTTGGCCTTCATCAAGTCATTTGAAAGGCTTTAAAAAAGTGCCAATTCTTGTGCAGTATGAACAGGAGGAATGATTACAGTAAGAAAAACAATAAGGCAACTGACTGTTAAATTAAAATTAACTAAAAACTTTTAACCTATGCTTTAAGGTTATTTACTAAGTCTGCATTGTCAGTTATTTGCATTATTATAGAGCCCAAAGCTTTGGTTTGAGTTTTTCTTGCCTGTGGCTTCTGTTTATCATCCTTTGCTCTACAAATGTCTTGCTTGAGTGGTAGTACTTTTAAATGTCCAAGGAGCTACTGTGACAATCCTCGCAGCTGCTACAAATACTGTATGATATTAATCTTAGACAATTCTGTCAATTGTTTATCAGTTCTCTTCAGATTTGCTGGAAACATGAACAATAAGACACAAAAATTATGTTTAATACCGTGGATCCTTGCTACTTAGAACCACTTGATTACAAATGGGCATATGAGCTATAGATTCAGATGTCTGCTGCTCACTTTACCCCCTGACCAGATGTAAATCTTGATGCACCTACTAAGCATATTTAATATTCATGTCTCCTCTCCTCCGCAGGGCGCTGACAAAGACCAGAAAGGACCGGACGGCATCAGTCCCTTTGAAGCTGCCCAGAGCGAGGCTGTAAAGGCGCTGCTCAAATAGACACCACAGTGTGGGAGGTGGCTGGACAGGTGGGTGAACGGACGGACAGACAGATGGATGCAGTGGTCCCCTGACAGAAGATGGGCTCATCCCTTATACCCTGATCAACCTCTGTCTTAACACTGCTTTTGTCTGTTTGTTTGAGGGTCATTTTGTCTGTCTGGTGATTTTCCTTTACCCTGTGTTTTTTTTTTTTTTCTCCCCAACTTTTTGGGATAGGATTTTCTCTTCTTCTGGCCTCTGTTTGCAGCCATTTAACAGAATGACCTGTCAATTATGTCTCCCTTAGGGACCAAACACTGGGGGAGCACCCTCACACATGAATCCCAAAACACTGCAGACTAGAAAACCAGACAATATGATATAAACTCAAAGCTTAGCACTTACATACACATCTCTTATTTTTAGTTATCTATTTGAAACTGTAATAGATCAATAGTGTGTCAATATTTTTTACAACTTCACTAGACGTATTGTGTGACCAGGGCTTAATCTCACAAACAGTAATTGCACTGTACTATACTAGTTAAAAACAGAAGTTGTAAAGTTTCATTATTTAACCTTTCGTTATGTGTGGCCTCTTCCTCTACTGTCATTTATTTTTTAAATAGATCAAACGGTCCTCTAGACCAATCTTGAAATTTTGCAAATACTGGCTAAGAGGTCCAGAGCTCTTCTACTTGGCCCTGTGTCACTTGCATATCGAACGGTGTTTTTGACAAATTTTATGTTGGTAATGTATACAAGATTCTGTATTTGTTGACCAATCACCATGCTGGCTAACTAGAAAGACTTGAATGTTGCAATTTTAAAATCTGTCCCTGAAACCCATTTGAAGCAATGCTAACAGCACATAAGAGGATAAGGAATTTTAGAATTTTGTTCATTTTGTCTACCCTGGAGTGAAATTTCAGCGCAAAAGTTCCCTTCTTGTTGCAGTGTATTTTGTAATTGATGGGCTTTGGGGGCTCAGAGTGATGGGTAAATGGAGGTTTGGAGCTGAAAGTGGGGGCTGTTAGTATTTCCCTTGCCTTGGATTTGGTTAGAAGCCCTGCCTGTTTTGCTGCTTGTCAAAATTGCCTCTGCTTTTATGCTATGAAATGGTTTCTGTCCCTTCTTGGTTGCTTTCAAATGAATTACTACAGCGCAATGGACAAAAAAGATGCTCTTGCTGACTTTGTTGTGACAAAAAGTCTGTAAAACAAATAAAAATATGTACAAAAAAAATTCATTCTGATTTTGTTTCTTTACTACACACCTGTTCATATTTAGCTGAATTTTCTGCTCCCTCCTAAGTCATGAGATAATAGGCCTCATTTTGGGGACTATTACGTGTGTTATGGTCACCATTTTTTTGGTGGTAAGTCAATTCTAAAATGGTCACTAGCAACTAATTTCTCTAAATTATCATGTTAAATTATGGTGCTGGCCTTCTGCCAGTACCTGAAGTCTCCCATCCTATCAATATGTCTGAATGGGCTGTCCATGTCTGACTCGTATATACAGTCTGTTCAGTATGCACCCCCACCTTCCCAAACTTCTGCCACGGTGCACATGCAACCATTTCTCTGCTCCTTATTGTATTATTTATTTTAATACTTTGGATGTAACAGTCAGGTGGAATCCTAGTGTGTAGTGCCCCTTTAAACATACATTTACATTTGAGCCCTCATAATCAAATTGTTGTTTACTAATGTATTGCTGCCATTTATGCGTTAATGTTTAAACTGTTATAATTGTGTATGGTGGTAAACTGAGAGCTGTATTATAATTGCTGAAATAATACATCTCTTTGAAAAATGCTCATTTGACAACAACATCAGCAACAACTGACAAATGCCTTAATTTACTCAGAATCTGGCACTTGTATAAATGTTCCTTATAATCTAGTCTTTTTAATACACAAAGATAACTCATAACATTTTGCCAGTACTATAATTTTAGATGAGTAACTGAGGTAATTTTCTAGGGACTTCATGTTGTTTGACAAATCTTACCTTTGGTATTCTCTTAGCCTCGGGCGGTCTAATCATTATATTGGAACTTTAGCAAACATTAAAAAAAGCGAAGAATCTAATCTTTGTTGTCATACCAATATACCGCCCCAAGCAGATCCATTAGGAGTCACAGACTGACTTTGACTCCCACTAGATTTGTGTTAATGTCTGGATTCAAATAAGATCTGTACTCTAATAGGGCTGTCACTTCTAATGGGGAAACTGCACCACTATCCACATGAAATAATAGTACTGTCATAGTTTCAGTTTATTTTGTGTGAGCGTTGCTTCACAACTATAACTTATGTCTCATGAGCTGAAAGAGCACTGTCAAAAAAATGTAGTTTCATAAACAAAAGTCACCAAAACTATATTTTAATTATCCCAAGCCAACTGTACTATTTCTAGTTGGCACCTGTAAAGGCCAAGCTCAGTCTGAGGTGGCCAGGAGTTCACCAGTTGAACTATACAGAAGCTAGATCAATGTTGACAGAAAATTAATTATCTTTCCCAGTAAAAACTACGTATAAGTTTTCCACTCTCTCATAAATGTTTATCATGCTCACACAAACATCCAGTATCTCATTAGACTGATTTTTCTTGTAAATTAACAGTTTTTATTCACATTTAGTACCTTAATCAATGGGAAACTATATTTAAAGCACATTCCAGGGCACTTGTTCTGTTTGTATAGATCCTTTTTATATGAATTATCTGTGAGATGGCAAACAGTGTTGATATTACACACCTGTGATCCCCTCATTCACACTGCATGTCTGGACTAAAACCGAGCCATGAAGGCCTGGGACATCTCTGTAAACATCCATGATAAAATTGTGGCGAGTAGACAACCATTCCTAAATATTTTAGTGTACTCAAGACCACAGTGACGTCAATTATTGTGAAATGGAAGAAGTTTGAAAACATTTTGCTTTCTGGCAAACTAAGGCTCTTCAAAGTACTTCAGAAGTTCTCTGCAAAGATGGGTAGAACCTGCCAGAAGGACAAGCATCAATCAGACCATTATGATTGAGTGGCAAGACAGCAGCCACTTGGAGTAAAAAGCATATGACAGCCTGTTTTGGAGTTTGCTAAATTGCATTTAAAGCAATCTGAGAGCATGAGGAACAAGGTTATCTGGTTTGAGAAAAGACTGGTCTGAGATAAAATTCAGAACTCCAAGCAATAAATCAGGTGAACACCCAGCACTCCTCTTCACCTGACTAATACCATCCCTACAGTGAAATATGATGACAGCAGCATCATGCTCTCAGCACTCATCATACACTTTTTATGGCTACACCACTGTATCGGAATGGAAAATTATAGATGTCTTGGGACTCACTTCATACATACATATTTCCCTTTAATTCAATCTGACACATTTAGAATTTTAGGAAAACTTGGGATCTCAACTAGAATTAAAAATGCAGGCTAGTTATTTGGCTTTGAACACTGTCCGTGGGGTAGAGGCGAGTAGGAGGAATCAGCAGAAAAATGTAACTGAGCTGTGGCATGTGGGGAGGAGTTGCATCAGGCCCTGTCAAACACATCCAGAGGGAAGCTGCAGAATGAGGGACATCAAGAAACAGGTCTGTGAAGTGCTCAGTGAATGCCGCTGTTAATCAGACAGACACATGCCTCTCTAGGCTGTGTTTGTATACTCATGCCTGAGAACAAAGACAAATCAATTATTGCAGTGTGAGAAAACATCAAGATAAAATGACTTGGCCACGTTGTGACAGCCTTTTCTCCCTAGCATCAGCCCTACCATCTTATTTGTGCTCATTTAAATTACTTTCAAGGTGAACGACCAGGGAAAAGCTCATGGTTGATAGTAACATTCTTGGAATGGAAAAAAAAACAACAGCTCTATTTTGCCCTTTGTCTTTGTTGAGCCATGAAATAATATCAGTTTCTGTAAAAGAAAATCTATGATTCAGGATGATGATGTGAAATGAAACACAACTCAACACATTTTCATTTAGTCAGTGCTTTTCCACAGGCTGTAAAGGCTCCCTGGACAATTCCTGGGCTGTCATGAAGGTACTAATCCTGCTTAGGATCATTAGTTTAGTATCATGTTTACACTCTCTGTGGCACAGTGGTCATGTACTATGCAGATCGGTGGCATGAAAGTCCCAGAAATTACAACCTTGCTGGGGTTTCATCACATCTCTGACAAGAAAAGTTGAGCGTAATGAGAAGCTGTACATAAGTTCAGTTGAACTCTGCTCCCACCTGCTGTTAAAAAAAAAAAAACTGTGGGAAATGACTAAAATCTTTCCACAAATAATTACCCAGCCAATGTATTTATGTAAATAGAAAAGAGCACACAACATATATGATGATGACTTATCAGACAGATTTATCAGTTGAAATACACAGAGCACAGAGTACAGAACTGTTCACATAGAGCCAGACATGTTTGGACAGATTTTTTCCCTTAATTAATAAAATCATCATTTAAAAAAATATTTTGTATTTTCTCTGGTTATCTTTGTTTAATGTTAAAATTAGTTTGGTATTGGTTGTAATCATTTAAGTGTGACAAATATGCAAAAAACAAACAAAAACAACAACAAATCAGGAAGGGGGCAAATACTTTTTCACAGCACTGTATGGTTCAACAGAGCCATTTCAACTGAAACACATACAGTATCATCCTCTCCCACAGATAGCACCTAATTGATTGCTAAGTGTCTCCACAGTAATTACCAGATGAAGTAATTAGCACATTCCTATGTGTGTATATATTGTGCCCACATACATGCTTGCACAAAGACATACACACACACTTTATTTGTGTTTCATCTGTTTTCTTCCACACAGTTGCTCAGGAGATGTTATGTGGAGGTACCCTTGTGATCAACCAGCTCAAAATGGTGGTTAATGAAGTAGCAAATCCAAATCATTAGCAAAATTAATATGGACTCATGATTCCCTTTTGGGTATCTCTTCCCTTTTCTTTCTAATCTATTATTGACTGTACATTATGTAAGCATACGACTGATTTTCAACAAATCTACAACTTATTTGCCTAGTTGTAGTTCAGCAGCCGTATCACCTGAAGGTATGCCAACCGTGCAATCAACCATTAAATCTAAACAGTAGTCCAACAAAATGCATATTTAGATTTAACATTTGAATTTATGTCATTGTCTACACAGTATATTGTTCTAAAAAGACTAGTTTAGCTATAGAGATAGAGGACATTTAAGGTAATGTCACATTCCAAGTCATGGTTCACTATCCATTCTTCAAGGGTACTAATCTTTTCCCATCAGCAGCATGCATTGCTCAAAGTTAGTAATGATAGTAGTAACATGGACCTGTCTCCTAAAATTTAATTTCTATACAACTAAACTACAAACACAAGTTAATTTTTAGGGAATGTAATTGAAACCATGTTAGGTTTTCTATAAGCCTACTATAATAAGGATGAGTTGACAACTTAAATAGCAGGCCACAAATATGTTGATACTGAACATACTGTATCAATAAAATGTTCCCAGATATTGTTTTTCTGCCAAAATGTCTGAACTTCTTGCATCTCACATTTTTTAAGCAATTCACTGTTTCAAAAAAAAAAAATTAGATTAACTATATTAGTCATCATTAAAAGTGAAAATACGTAGTGTCAATCTCCATGAGATAGCTGTTGCTGATACAGTATAATCATAATTTGTATCAGCAACAGCCAGCTAAAACACTCATGCTCACTATCATGTCAGTCAAAACACTAGCAACATTGTACGCCTGGATAATAAGTTATGGATGTCTGCAGGTGCCATGAAAGTGTATGCGCTGTGTTCTCATGTAGTACATATTTATGTATTGTTTTCTTGGAGAATGACATGAGACTGAAGGGCGACAGGATCAGGTTGAATATGGAGGTTGTCTTTAAATCAAGAAAAATCTTTTTTGCATTTTGAAGGTTCACGAGTAGCTGTCAAGCAACAGAAGTCAAATTGGTGAGATCTTTCCTCTATATCTCCACAGCACAGAAAAACAAGAGTCAGAGAGATGGAGAGCACACTGAGCTGGAGATTTACATCATTATCAGTGTTCACAGAGCAGGTATATATGACGTAGTAGCAAACATTTAAAAGCAGGCCGCTTCACTCTGACATGCTCATATACACGTGACACGCATAAGTATACATCTCTTACATGCTGTTTATTTATCAGTCCCTCTTTGTACTTGGAGCCAATGTGCGATGAGTCGAATCCAAATCCCCTAAGATGCCCCAGTGTAAATTTTCTCAGCTGAACAGTCAGTTGCAGAGAAATCGATGCTACCACAATGCCATTAGGAACATTTTAATTGGAAATAAAAGCGGATTCATTATTACTGCTGTGACACCTGAGCATGTCGAATGCAGCATGGCTGCAAGCCACAGTATGCGGGCTCCTGAGTACATGGACAGGCTGGGTAATTTGTCTGGAGACACCACTCCTGTGCTGCATTTTGACGTTCTGTTTCCTGTTGTCCACATAACTCTATTTCCAAATTCTCTGCAGAGCCAGATGGTGATTTAACAAACAGGTGCCCATTTTGGCGCCAGTAGGTCCGATGTGATGTTATAAACAATGATATGGTTTCTATCAGGGTGATTTATGTGCAGGCTACCAAACATAAAGGCATACGCATACAAAGTTTATAGAAAAAGAAATGAAAATCAATAGAAATGGTCAAAAAAAAAAACTAAACACATATATAATACAAAACAGACAACAAAGAAAGAGATGACATATAATAAATCATCCATGTGCATTTTTACTCAACATAACTAATTCCCAGTCAATTGGTCTGATTCCATATTCAGCTCACACCCTCCACAGCCATGAAGAATGTGTTGCAGGTAATCCTACGCTTCTGAAACCTTTGGGCAGCCTGTTCAGAACCTGTAATCAATTCGTAAATACAAGACAATCTGCTCTATGTTGCAGGTTAATATTATGAGCAATAGGTTGGTGAAAAGTGCAATTAGATATGCTTTGTTCACTTATTTCATTTTGTTGAGGTGAAAGTTTTAGTCCTCATTAATATTTTTACACAAGATCCATCTAAATCAGACAGTAGAGCAGGAGGTGCAGAATGTTCTAAACAAGTTTTTTTTTCTCTGAATTCCATTAAACTTGAAGTCACTCACTCCTCAAGACAGTGGTTTACTTACTATATGAATTTGCTTTTCAAAAACATATTAGAATGAGCCAGAAACGTTTAAGGGTATTAGTATAACGACTGGGAGCAAACTATTGTCCAGAGAGGCATCTAAGAAGGTGCAGTGACTACAGGAAATGATGGACTGGCATCAAATATGATTAAAAAAGATCAAGTTAAAGTGGCCGAGTGCAATCAAATGGTCTAAATATTAGTTTCTGTGGTGACTCTTTGATGGCAGAGTGCAAACAGTGTCAATCCATGGATAAATCAATTAACTTTAAAAACTTTAAGTGTTTTACAACAGTTCCTAACCAACTTGCTGTGCTATATTCTTTCACAAAGGCTTAAAAAGGACTTCTCTAAGCAATTTCTCTCAGTGACGGTGAATGAGGACAACGTACCTACTGAGTACTCAGATTGAGTGAGAGTAGCTTTGTAGCCTGTGGTGCTGTGAAATCTTTGTTTTTCCTATCGATTAATTTATTTTCTCAATGTGCTGTTTATCTGTCTGTGGCAGAGTGATGGAGGGAACCGAGTGACTAATAGTACTAGTAGAACTTGAGGCTAAGACCAACTCTGTTGTGTCAGGGCTGATGCCTCCACTTGTGTCACCTTTTGACTAATGTCAGCAGCTGCCACACTGCCATGCATTATGACCATCTCTCTTCCTGCCATTCAGTGACAGTACATGCACATCCTCTCCTCTGTCTTCGTAGGAGTGAGTGAGCACTGAATAAGAGGGACACAGTCTCTAATTAACAGCCACACATACTCCTCCCTTCTAATTTAATGGGAGTTTCTGATGTTTGTGGTCTTCATCGTGTGAATAAAGCACAAAGCAGTTACTGTAAAAAGAAGGAGATACTCATAGCAACTGAGAGAGAGGGCTTGTAAGGCCATGACAGAAAGAACTTGGAGGAGCTTTATCATCAAGGACCAATGTGGCCTCAGTGGCTGTGAGTGCTGCCTCATTAAGAGTAGTGCAGTAAGCACATTAATGTCCTTCAGACACTGATACACTCTTTTAAACAGCGGCTCAGTGGCAGACTCTTGCAATGGTGCAGTAACAAACAAAATAAAATCCCACTCTGGATTTTTAATGAAAAATCAACACATAGACAACACCATCAAGAGCCTACAAAAAAAATTGTAAAGCTTTAAACTCTAGCCCCAAGAGTGAAATAAACAGCTTGATCAGTGCACATACAGTATGTGTGTGTGGAGTTTTATGCATTCATCTTATGCAGACCAAAGATAGCAGTGAATTCTCCTGGCAGTCTCAGACAGGCTGTATGTCACAGCATTGATCAAGTCATTAAAGGATCAGTGAAGTGATGTTTATCATGGTTATTCTGTTAATAAAATATACAATTATTATTGCTTGTCAAGGCCGAGGTGTCAGTTGCAAAGAGTCCAGAGGCAGAGTAAAGCGTGGTGGAGGGAGCATGCTTCATCATCTGGCGAGAACTCGACAGTCTGCCTTGTCGCAGGACTCCCGTTTATTTGTTCATGTGATCATGCTCTGCTCCAGTGACACCATCTCATTAAAGATAAAGATTTGTGGAACATTCATGAGTTTCCGGTCGAGATTTCACTGTTTCACTCCTTTACCACAGTAAATGTGGTTTTGTAGTACAATGTGGCCGTTTGTCCGCATCACCATGTGCATATGTGGACATCTGCACCACCACCCCACGCCTACCTCTATCTGTTGAACCATCACACGCGTTCATAATCCTTCTCAGCACACATCAGCAGATTCAGAGTGTCTCCTAAGTTGAAAAGGACTTGAGGAATAAGCAACTTCCAGGAAGTACCATTAGGTTTCTCAAATAGACTCCATTCTGCAGGCAGAGGGTTGCAAGATTTCATTTTCAAATCAGGAAGATTCATCGATATAGAGACCCCGGGGATTTCTCGACATCTCATACTCAAAGCTGTCAGACAGATCGCAGCCAATTATAGGGCTTTTTTCAAATTATCTCTGAGTCCTAAACATCCCCATGCTCTGTCAGGGCTGGCACTAGCTGCAGTGGCTAATGGCTGCTGGCAGCCAGGGCACTTGTTTAACCCATCAGCAACAGCTTCTCGGGGGAACTGATTATGCTTGTTTCTTCTTTTTTTTTTTTTTTTTTTTTTTTTTTTACTTGCCAGTTGAATTAGAGGGAACCACAATGCAGACGTATCACAGGCTGACATAGCAGGCTACCAAATAGTGGGCTAAAATTACAGTGTCAAGCCCAAATGACAGCAGAGACTTGAGATTTAGAAATTAAAAGATGGAAGTAAAGTATTTACTCGCTCTAGTGGTCTATGTCCAAAATGACAGAGGTGCAAATATGTTTATACTTTAATTTCCCTTTTTTTTCTTTTAGTTAAGCTTTTCCTCCAGGCTTGGACAAAGGAATCTTTTAAGAAGAATAGATTATGAGCACTCTATTAACCTTTTCAATACCTTAGTCTAGTCCTGTACACCTTATGAATATCAATGCTGCATCCTAACTCGGTGTTTGCCTTTATCTCAGTCTTTTACTGTAATGGATGTTGAGGAACAAGGAAAAAAAAGAGTACAGTCAGATATGTAAAGGTTCTTTTGTTGTAGGCAGCAAGCTAAGCTAATGGAAAAAGGTTGTCTGCGGGGGAGAAATTAAATGTTTTGCTTGGCAATTAAAGCCAAGTCAGCTGTTTCATAACACATCTGCTTCACATGGAGCCTCAGGTTTGGTGTGATTCCAGTAGAATAATTCTGTTGGTTTAAGCTGTTGGAAGGAAATATTTCACAATAGTTTTTAGTTCAGACACCACTATGCATGCAGTTGTTTATTTGTAAAAGAATTCCCATTGTTTTGTAGTGTTTTGTTCTTTTTATCACCACCGAGGCTTAGGAGTGTTACTAGTGAAGGGCTGATGGATTACAATACTGCTAATCATTTTTTAATGGATCATATGCAAATTGGATGAAGATTTCTGAGAATGTATTTGTTCACTTTAAATACTTTTCAGCTGTGGCACTGCAGGTGCACTTTCAGCAGCATTGCTCAGATTGAAATTCAAGTTAGTGATATGACTTTCTCTTACAAAAACTGCTAAAGTACTTTTTGTAAAGATGCAATGAAACACTTTTCTCAAGGGGAAAACATGTATTAGTACTCTTTTACTAATATCTGACTGGCAAGGGCTTCTTTTTCATTAGATTATATAGTATAACAAGGTGTGATGTTAATTCACTTGTGTTTGCCACTTGTAGCAAAGACTTTGAATTATTGGTGTTACTGGTGTTAATATGTTTTTATATTGGCACTATTATTTTCTGTGCAAATCCATTGTGTGTATTGTGGGGCATTTACTGTGCCCTTATTTCATGCTAACTGGACAAAGTACCATGTTGCAGCTGACTTACAAGATTGTCATGCAATTCATGCAACTCAGTCACACTTCAGCTTCGTTGTCTCCAAATATTTCATACTTTTTATGACCTATTACGAATATTTGATCTCCAGGATGTTCCTCGAGTTGACTCACCACCCTCCTCAATTTGTTTTCATGCTGTGTCGCTGTGAGTAGCTCCTGTTACTTCTGCGGTGCATTGAATTGTAGAAAATATTCAACACCACACTTAAACATCAAGCATTTTAGAATGCATGCTGGCTTTTTTGATTATACATAATTTTGACATGCTTGAAGTGTAAACACATGGCATACTCAAAAGAAGCTTTGAAATAGTATGTAGAGTCAAACTGGGGCACAGCTATTAACTCCACTGATTACTTAGATTGAGGACACCTGACTTTCTGGTCACATGGGGTGCTGAAGGTATATTTATATATATCACCTGGTAAACTGTGTCACTGCAGAATGATGAAGACTTAATGTAGAAAAGTCTGCTTTTTAATCTGTTTCCATGACATAAACAATTGAAGAACCATTTGCACATGATTTACTGTTTGATATTGCAACTAATTCAGTCTCACAGGATATCCGCGGCCAGGGAACATTAGTCCAGAGTAATAAAATATGATAGAACAAGCAGAAATGATAAGTCAATTTAACATCTTGTTTAATAAAAGTGATTGAGATTGATGATCAGAAGAATCTCTTTTAAGGCTGATGAAAGATCTGAGAAACTTTCAACAAACGGAACTTCTAAAAACTAAAGACCAAGCTCCTCAGTCGCATTTCTTATATTGATATATTCAGAAACTACAGAAATTAATTGAGTATGACATAAGTTTCATTAATGCTCTAACTCATAATAGCCTATGCAGCAGTACTGCTGACATTTTATTTAAAAAGACACTTGAAAGTGATATCTTCACTCTATTTTTTTCTCCATCTTGCACAGGCTTTCCTGATTTCCTAACTTTCACTCACTTTGGTGCAACTCTTCCGCTGAGCGTAACACCAACAGAAGGGATGAGACACTATTTTCCCAACCATACTTCTCCTCTAAGATTATTTGTTTCTAAAATAACTTCACATTAATTCCTTGTGGTCCCGCCATCTGGCTGTTATCTATACAAGTCTAAAACAGAACAGCACACATAGGTTTCTATTTTTTCACATTTTTCCGCATGACTTTAATGCCTAGTACTTATCCTGGGGATCTTTGGGAAGCTAGTGCACAATAGAATTTGTGTTATACGGATAATTTAGTGGCAGACCCACCCTTATTTTTACATAACTATTGACAGTGATGGGAAAGTGTCAGAGTCATGCACATTTCTGACCCCTGAGAACAACATACATACAGTATTCCTAGGTGTTTTTATTATTAATAGGCAATTAGCCTTCTTTCCTACATGCAACATGTGCAGATTAGATCTTATAGTCTTAAACCCCATGCCACATTTATTGCTACAAGCAGGCCATTTAGCTCCACCATCAGCTCTTCAAGCACTATTTCCCTTGATCATATACAAACAAATTACACTGACACCTCATCATAGTGCAGACAAATGGGATAGCACAGATGCCTATGAAGGCAGAAGATGTCAACATCCGCCTTTTAATTTGAGTTTGCAGCAGAAAGATACATTTCACAGAAATGGAAACTGGCTTCAACCTCTTATTGTTGATCACCACTCTGCGCTTTAAGACGAAGTATCATAAGCAAGTGAAGACAGGAGGAGGCTGTGCCTGTTAAAAATAGAACTTTAAATGAGTGAATGGAGAGAGAGCGTCTCCAGAGAGGACCAAAATTGTGGTGCCAATTGTAGAAAATAATTAGCTGATATTTTCATTTTGAAAAACTACCACAGTTTACACCCTAAATTTCCAAGATGTGTCTTAGAAATCGCATATCTTACTAAATCAGTGTCATTATTTATTTAAGTTGCTTTGGCTCAGGTGACTCTGAACCATCTCTTAGTTATGCTGCTATAGATTAGTCTGCTGGGGACCTTCCACAATACACTGACAATACACTGAGCTCCTCTCCACTCTGTCCACTCTTGTGACATCATTGCATGTTATTATCTTTGTTTCTTCTCTCTCCCCTAGTTGTGCTTCGCTCTCTCTCTCTCTCTCTCTCTCTCTCTCTCTCTCTCTCTCTCTCTCTCTCTATCTCT
>JAUMHL010000016.1:12924028-12941511 GCA_032362345.1 Sandelia bainsii | reverse complement strand
GTATATATTTATAAAATGTGTAAGGTCTTAAACCTTACACTGTAAAGTGCCTTGAGATGACTTATGTTGTGATTTGGTGCTAGATAAATAAAACTGAATTGAATTGAATTGAATTGAATTGAATTCCTCAAGCAATCAGGTAATTTCAGGCTGAATGAAAGAATCAATACTCAACTCAGTATCTACTACAAGCATTCTACTATATCCAAACCAATCAGTTAACATGAGCTAACCCATGAAGGCCTGGTTTAAAACTATTACATTATTATATATTTTTTATTTTACAGTGTAACATTTTAGCTTAACATGTAAAAAATGTATGAGAAAATTGTGCAAATACAAATAACAGTCACACAATTACAATACATATAATGCTTTCACTTTCAAATGTCACTGCAAGTACAGACAAAAGATGTTGCTGACAAAAAAGCAACAGCTAAGGAGAGGGAACAGGTGGCCTTCAGATGATGAGTCAAATGGAAACAGTTGTGGTTAAACTTGGCTGCATTGGTTTTGTCCATGGAGGTAATACTCCACAAAAAAGTCACCACCTGGATTTCACTAAGCAAATAGGTCTTGTATTGGATGATTACTGCACTGATTAATTTATTTCAGTTTGCAACAGAGTAAGGTCAGCTGACTTCCTGAATGTACCTAATAACCAGGTTTTTCCGTCAATGGATTTTTTTCCTTCCCACTGGCTGGCATGGGCATATTCCAAGATGACAGAATTCATCAAGCTCAAATTGTGAAAGAGTGGTTCAGGGAGCATGAGACAACCTTTTCACATATGTATAGGCAACCACAGAGTCCAGACCTTAACCCCACTGAGAATCTTTGGGATGTGCTGGAGGAGAGTTTATGCAGTAGTCTGATCCCATCATCAGTACAAGAAGAAGTAATGAAACTCTGTGGTGTTTAAGAGGGACCACCAACTGTTAAAGGGACATCCACCATTTTGGGACTACTGTGCTGGCTGTTGTGGTAGGTGTAGTCATTCTAGTGGTGTCTACTGGAAGTGTATTATCATGCAGTTTTGCACAAGCACTAATGACCCCAGTGGATTTATATCTTATTATTAGTTATTCATGCTGCACTCAGGATGAATTGTAATCACTTTCCTTATCATGCCCTATTATCAAGTCAAAATGGCAATGTTTCCCATGTGTTTTTATGGCGAAATACTTAATCTAATTTACATTTGCCTCAGCTGTACTTCACATTAAGTGCTGAAGAGTAATTATTAGCATGCTACCTTGCTAAACTTATATCCATTTATCCATCTGTTATCCTAACCGCTTGCATTCTAAAGCGTTGTGGGGGTGCTTGAGCATATCCCAAATGTTACTAGGCAAAAGCTGGGGTACAGCCTGGACAGATCGCCAGTCTATGAAGACAGACGACCAAACACACTATCATTCACACCTATGGGCAATTTAGAGTCACCAATTAACCAATTAACCTAACTACATGTCTTTGAACGGCAGGAGGAAGCCAGAGTACCCCTATGCAAACTCTACACAGAAAGGCACACCACTGTGCCGCCCCTAAATTTATATGGTAAACATAATAAATGGTATACCTGCTTATCATTAGTATGTTTTTTTTTCCTTTTTGATTCCTAACTAGCAGTTGGAGGTGACAGTTTGCAACACAACTAGTGCAATGCCACAGGATTTAGGACTCACTCCTAGTATTTAAGGTTACCTTCAACAAGCTTTTCCCATGTTTTCTAGGGCACAGTCCATTGTGTTTTTAATTTTTTCTTTGAAGGCTGGTTGTATTGTCTGATGGCTTTTGTGTTTCTCCTAGTAATCAGACTAATAAACTAGGCACTGGTCCAAAGATTAAAGCGTTAGCATGACCGATACAGTTTTCCCTCCTTCACTACCACAGCTGAAGTACTCTACTTGATTAAGGCCTTTAACCCCCAAGTGATCCAGTCGCGCCACTCAATGAGCAGCAAGTCAGACTGGTAATACTGCAGTGTGAATGTGATCACAACACTCCTGCAGCAAAACCTCCCAGAATTAATAAAGGATGAAACAAAGGACAACTGGTTTTCAGCAGTTACAGCATTGCATAAACAGCTGTGAAATTAGATGGAGGAGAATGAGTGCAGGTCAAATTTAACATAGACAATATGCCCTTTACCTCATTATGTATACATCCCTGTTCCTGTTTGACATTTCATAATTTTCAATTAATCTTTTGAATACTGCTCATTTGACCACAATCACCTCTAAGACAGTTTCTATTAAGTCTGCAAAGCAGGTTACATCAGCAGCTGTGTTTATCACTACTTCTGGAATGAACACTAAACTTTTCTATTTCACATAAGCAGCAGTGGACATCATCTTCCAGACTGGACTGTTGCTCACCCTGGATGCTGACATCTTCACTGTTGTTTTGTGTAAGATAAAAAAAGTAAAATAAACATAACTTATATTTGATGCATCTGAACAGTTTCTAATTTGTGGATCTAAGAGAGATTTTAGTTTGGAAAGTCAACTTTTAAGCACAACATCTGTGGTCTTGTTTACAAGATTTTGCAGTAAGTACTGAGAGAACAATTTTTTTTTCGCAAGTTTGTAAAGGGGTGACAGCTTTAGAAAAAAAACATACTTTTAGCATATATATAAATACAGAATAAAAGGCAAAGTCAACAGACTGAAAGAACGTTACTCTATTGACATGAGGATGATTTAGCACCATGTCACACTTGATATACAGAACTCTTCTTTTTTAATGCCCCACTGCCTCCTTTTCATTTCTTAAGCTGCTTTAACACCCAAACTGTTATTTGCTGCTTTTCCATAATTAAACAACTATTGTATCTCTTCAGAAACTGCCAATAAACAAACGCACTAATGAAATTGCTATTACATTCTTTCTTGCCACACCATCAGCAAGTGCTCAAGGGGGTGAAATACTGTCATTTGTATTATTTTAGGGTTGGTTGATTTGTGCAGGATTGTTGTTAAAGAGTGGATCTGCATTCAAGTAAATAAATATTGTTTTCAAAACTATGTAAAAAGTACATCTATTATTGTTATACAGGATATTATCATATTATGAATACATTACCTTAGAGTAGAGCAGTATTAATGTGATCTTAGTGGGAATGGATATAGAGATGATGTTTGTTGGTGTTTTGCTCACATATGCTTTTGGTAGTTCCTCTTTGTTTCATTTTCTCTCCACCTGGATAACATACTCAAGAGTTTGCACTTAAATAATTTGTTACGCGTAACACAGTAGGCACAAAATACCTGATTAATCTGTAGGTGCGACACTGGTGGACTTGGCAGAACAAAGCAAAGTCTGCTGAAAGCTGCTGCACTGTGCAAGTGGAACGAGTGCTGACAATTATTGATTACATGTGATGGAGAGCTCATTTGGAAAGGTTGGAGCCATGTTGCCCAATGGGGACTCCAGTCATTTTGTTTGTCTAACAAGCTGTGCAGTCACAAGTTGGTAATTTTTCTTCATTAAAAAGTTAAAATTATATTTTTGATTTATGTTGAATTCACAGAAGGGTTGCACATATTACCATGAGACAATTATTCAGACTTAACACACATTGCAGGTGACAGATATTTCCCTTTGGCCGTGACTTCGTGCACACAAGCTCCCAGGCAGACCTGTGTGAGTGTATGGTGCATGCGTGTCTTTATCTAAATCACACAAGTAATTGACCTAAGAGACATTTCTATGAGCTGGTAACTGAGTCATCTGACTTGTAGAGTGAACCTTGTTGTCCTGCAGTTTTTTAATCCAGAACTCTTACACAGTGCTGTAGTTTCTCAATGATATTTATTATAGCAGTTCACTAGCAACATTCACTAGCTAATGCTGTTTATTGCTGGGCAGTAGTTCTCCACTAATGAAAACTACCCTTATCGCAGGTTCCAGATGACCAGTTCAATCAAGTGATTGTTCTGTTTTATGCCTCTGCGACAGCCATGGCTAGAGGCATTATGTTTTTGGGTTGTCCATCCATCCCATCCTCTTAAACCTGACACCTTATAGACACACCTTCACGGAATTTCTTTAAAATTCAAACATCCACTTGGACTCAAGGATGAATTGATTAGATTTTAGTGACCAAAGATGAAAGATCAACGACACTGTGACTTCATCACAATAGCTCAGGAAAGCCTATAGTTTCATATTGGGATCACAATAGGACAAAAACAACCATATTTTTGTCTAGAATAGATGTTTTTTCTGCTTTCCTAATCTGTTAATCATCTCTAACTCCATTACCATTTATAGTTAATGTTGAAATAATTACAAGGGAAATTGTTTAACAGCTAAAGAAGTAAAGGTTTCAGGCAATGTTTATTAACTCACAAAATCCGTTTTGGAGGACAGTTCCCAAGTGAAAGCCCTGCAAATGTTTAGATTTACAAGTTAATGAGAGGTCCCTGAATGCATCATTAATTTAAGTCTCTGTTAGGTTTGACCATCTGGCTCAAGTCCTTCAGACTGGCCTTCAGGCCCTCTGAAGGACCAATGTGTATGGGCAGATATGGACACACAGTCAGTCTTCCCAGCATCTCAACTTGACCGTAATTTTATCAACACATCAAATAGGAAAGCATTTCCAAAATTCCCTGCAAACCACTCCAAACTTTATTCCAGATGCAGAGTGATAATATGGACAATCTGTCCAGAACAAACACGGCAACAGTCATTTTCATAAAGCAGACAGTGAATCAGACCCGAGAGTGGCCCAAGATCTGAAGAAATGCTGAGTGATGAGAGAAAGCAACTATATGTTTGGCTATTATGTGTTAAATATGGCCCATTTACTACTCACATAGATATCAAATGCCAAGTTAATAAACAAAATCCATGATCATGCATCATGTGAAATATGTAGGTTATTGTAATGATCCGTACTATAACGAAAAGTTTTTTTTGTTTACATGACATGGAAGATATGCATGTAGTGGTGCTATTGCCAGCTAGAAACATAATTGAGTATCTGAATGAATTTTGATGTTCATCTAGACAGACAGAAAAATATATGGCATATAAATCACTGCACTGGTAATGGAGACAGTTATACATTTGTATAGCTCTACACTGGATTGTATAATACTGTTAGGGAAAAATAAGCTAACCTTCCCAGGGGCCACATTGTGTTCACATGTTGGTCGTTTTGGGCTGTACCCTGGGTCAAACTCCAGAGCTGATTTTTTGTCTCAGTCCATCTCTTCCTCATACCTACAGACTTATCTCTAAACACATGGTAATGAAAAGAGATTCAGGATGGCAGGGGTCATTTCAGGGGCATCTAGATCACCATGTCATTCCTGTAAGCCCTGCTAAAAGGGTTCCCAGTTTTCACCATCCTACCTGCACTGCTGTCAGCACCATCAAAGTTCTGAGACAGTTCTTCTCCGAGAACACCTTTGTTGAGATCCTGTCTCATCCCTGCCATGTTCCCTAGCCCTCACTGTCAACAGCCACTGGCTTTTAATTGCACAAGGCTTCGACTTTAGGTAATTATGTTGTCAAACGTAAAAGAGTAGCGAATGCAAATAATGTTAATGGTACAGGGGATGGTCTCTCTCTGCAAGGCTGATTCGTCTTGATCACGGGGAGACATCGCTGAGATGAGAAAAAAACAACCCAGAAAGCAATTGAGCATACAAAGAACACTGTCACCTCATTTGCAATCAGGAAAGTATATTTTTCTCCTGGACAGAAATAGGACTACACATAGAGAATGCAGCTCCTGGATTGTTTAGTTTAATAAAATAAAAGGTTCGTCTCATGTTGTCAAGGAAACATGATAGTATAGGTTTTAATTACAGTGCTATTTTGGAGTTTAATTATACAGAGTGCTTTGTTTATTTGTAGTTCCTCTATAGTCTTTGAAAAAGTTTCAAGAAACTTAAATGCTAATTCGTCCTTATGGATAGAAGTGTTCTGAATACAGAGTCAGTGTTGGATCTTCTCCCTTTGTGCTCACACAAATAAATATTTATGCGTTGAACAAAGTGTGGTGTCTTCAGGGACAAGATTGCCCACCTGTAGGTGGGAGGCTTGAATCAATGGCTGGCAGTTTCTTGAGCAATGGTAACTCCAGAGGAGAAGCTGTGAGGTCAGTGTATGCATCATGAAGAAACAGCTCAAATCTCCTCCTGGAATCTTAAAATTCAAGTGGTTTGATCATACTCCATACAGGAGAAAGAAATCATTCAGACATGCTGAAATCGTGAATGGAACAGACTGAATGAGTTCAAAGCATGAAATCCAACCTTTAACCTCCATCCACAGATTTCTGTAGCACCAAGCATGATTCTCTGCAACCCATGGAAAGTAAACAGACCTCACAACTCTAGATGCATCATCTAACATTATCAACTTAATTGACCAGATTTTTAAAAATATATAAATAAATAAATAAGCTTCTTTACTCTTCCTGCAATCTAATATTTTTCTCATCTATTGCAAAAAAAAATTCTATTGGTTTGCTGGGTGTGCTGTGTGCTGATAACGCCTTCAGGTTTAATAAATATTCTTTATGTGATTTATTTTATATATTGTAGTAAAGTTTTATCAGTACAAAGCAAACCTCAGCTGGGTAATGCAGGATTATGGGCTCAGTGTTGCCCGCCTGTGCCCTGGAGTCTGTCGTCGCCTCAGAGATGCTGTGAGGGATGATGGCAGACTTTGTTTGTTTACTGTGTGCGAAGTGATCAATGGGAACCCCGGCTTGCCAGCAAACTGCCAGGGTCAGTGCTCCCCTGAGCCCAGGAGAGTATCTGCAGAGATAGAAAAAGAAATCTATACAACCCCACAGGTGGCCTCATTCTCTCTATTCACAAACATACACACACACAAGGAGACATACAAAATTCAGCATAAGCTTGAAAACCCCTTGCCTGTGGGATGAGTACATACTGTATGTGTAGATGGGGAATGACTATGCGTGTTATGTCTGCCTGATTGCCGGAGTCAGAACAGTCATTGCCAGAGGATCCCAGAACGCAACCTCGGGGGTTAACGAGGCGCGACAGTAGAGGACATATGATGATAAACAAACAAACCAAATGATGCACCCAGGCAGCAGGGCCCAAACGAAATAATGAACACATATAACCAAGAATCCTGACCCATATGTGCCTGACTGTAATCACATTCCTCTGCTCAAGGCAGGGTCACTGCCACAGTTGTTATACAGTATCTGAGGCACTGTCTGTGACTTTAACTAAAAACGGCAAGAAGCCATGCATCCTAACACCAAGATGCAGGATTAAAGGAAGGGAAATTGACAAAAAAAAGAAAGAAAGACAAAGATAGTAGAAAGGGAGGCAGCGGTTCAGTGAGTTAGCGGGAGAAGGACTGGGAGAGATATAATGGAATAAGTTATGAGTAGGCAAGATGGACAGATAGAGAACACGGGGAGATAAATAACAGAAATGACAGCTGGGGAGGAGAGACACATCTAGGGCAGCGCTTTTTCACTGTCTGGGTTAGTGCGCGATGTTTGGGCCACAGAAATATTAAAATTAATCCAAAAGATTATCCTGAAAATTGTGTTTTTGACAGTTTGATCATTTTAATTGAATAAAATCCAGCTTTTTGAGTAAGCTCCCTTCCTTTATTGGGTTGCCATTTTCTCCCCAAGTGTCTGTATTGAAAGGGAAGCTAAATTAAATGTCAAAAGCAAAAGTCAGAAGGAAGGTTATGCTTTCCAATTGCCCTTAAAATCAATTTAAATCATCAGAGGATAAAATGTAGGCAGTAATGTTTTGAAGAAACAGGAAGGGGAAGATGTGGAGGCAGCAGAAAGTCTGACTGGCAGGTTTTTAAGAAGCAGATAGTGCACTTGAGGACATTCTGATCTCCAACATTTCCCCCTCCTTTTTATTACTAACTCAAAAAAGCTAAAGGAAGCAGTTATAATTATACCCAAAGTACAAAAGAAGTAGAAGAAGTAAATACGTGTCAGACATTTCTTAGACTTGTGTTTATGTCTTTGCCAATAGAATGCATCAAGACCAAATACTTCAGCTTACTTAACACTGAATTAAATGCTGTCATATCTATTCCGTCAATATGAGTCTGCAGTGGCTTAGTTTAGAAAGGAAATAGGTGAAACTGCTTGAATGGCTCTATCCAAACGTTACAAAAATCTGCCTAACAGCTCACTAGTTTACACATTTTATCCTCAGCAACCTTATGGCGCCAAGTCTCCAGGAAGTATCTTCTCTTCAGAAATAGTCCATCACGTAACTAACGTAAAACTAAAAGTTGTTGTTCAGCATTTTTTTAAACAAAGTGACGTCTGCCCAAGTGTGCGTTTGTTGCCACAGGGGTGCTATTTCATCATCCCTCAAGTGAAACTGCCATAGGGTGCTGTTGCAGCACACGCCTGCTGCCATGTGGGTGCTGTTTGAAGAGATGCTCCTGTGGGTCGTATGAGAGGAACAAGTGAAGTTTATGGGTGTCAAGGTTGGAAGGCCTGTTGCTAAACTGCCACAGAGAGTGACAGAGATGTGTTTAGTTTAGTTTCTTTGCATTTAAAAGCAATGCAGAACTTCCTCATTTCCATGAACGCTCCACATTTCTCCTACATAAAATATATTGTGCCCATAACAGTCAAGGTGGCAGTGATTCATTGCCACATCTGTGTGACCAAAGCTGTATCTCTTAGTTCATGACATGCGGACATGTTACTGCTTCACCGGGAGGCCCTAGTTTTCTCCTAACAAGGCAGCAATAAAAGAAACATAGTTGTCACAAAGAGAATGAAGGCCTAACTTTTGGACATACTGTAACAGCTGAGTTATTGGTTTTTATAGTGACAGCTGTTTGCTGATTGGTCCCGAGAATGTGAGGGAACGAGCAAATCAACCCGAGCGAGTCTGCTCGGGAGGAAAAGCATTGATGGGGGAAGCTTCGAGAGCTGGCTTTGCAGCAGTACAGTAAATGAGACGAATGAATGAGGCAGCAGAGGAGAGGGAAGGATCAAACTCACAGTAAATAATCTAAAAAAGAGAAAACAGAGAAAGTAGAGGATTAGCTCAAGGATACAAATTTGTGACAAACTAATAAGCAGTTGTTTACATTTCTGATTAAGGTTCATAGATGTACATAAGTCTGAATGTGAATTTTGTATGTTGTTTGTGCTTTGAAGAAGGCTTTGAAATGCAAATATGTAGAGTGTAATTGTATAATCCGGACTTTGTGAGCTGTGCATATTGTAAGAGAACTAGCAACAGATCTGATCTAACAAGGCACTTTGCTCTGCGGTAGACAGCTTTGAGAGGATTGCAGAAAGAAAGAAGTATGAGATTTTAACAAGGGCAAGATTTGGATTTGGTTGGCTTTGTGACTGCTTGACACACACACACACGATGAAGAGAGAAAGGCAGGTTCAAGCTGAGCTGCCTCCCTCGCTCCTTCCAGATGTTGTTTTGAAATTGGATACAGAAAGTCAAAGCTTCAGTGGCTGAAAAGATGAAGCCCAACTCCGCTCAAAAGCTGATAGATAAAATGTGTTTGGAAGAGGGTTTTCTCATTACCAACTGTTCAACACACTTTTGCTGCATCTTGCATCTTGTTTATAATGACACATTGTTAGATTGCTGCAAAATCCACCTTGTTTGATATGTTTTAATGATACCTGCACTTTATCAATATTTCACAGTTGCCTGGTGAAATTAGATTTCAAGTAATGACATGTAATGATTATTTCAGAATGCTATAATTCATTCTGCTCCAACAGCAATCCTCAGCTGTATATCTATACATAGTCTATCACTAGAACATCCAAATTCCTCCTTATACTAGTCCTCATTTCTGACTACAATTACAAACATCATTGGTCTTATTATCACAATACTGTGGTCACACAATGTTAAAATCATTACACACACCTAAAATAGTTACAGTGAATCATTTATCCAGTGTTAAAGGTGCTTCAGTTGCAGTTAAAATAACACGCAAGGATAGGGGGAGTCACCAGAAGTGGCCCCTCCACCCCCAGAAATCTGATTAGCCCCCCCGGTGCCCCACCTGCTGGACACTAAGGGCGTTAGGTACTTCTGAATCTACAACATTCAGCACAAGAACAACTGATCAACTTTGATGCAGAAAGAAATAATCATCATTGTAAATAATAACAAATGATTAATGGCTCTATTTACTATATCATTTCAGGGTGTATTACTGTTTTTGTTAAGGTACAGATTTGTAGCCGTTACATTAGTGTTTCTACTTATTTGGGTATACACATATTGTTATCTGCCTTTTTAGCTCTGTATATCTTCTTTCACTTAAAAGCAACCACTAATGCCACTCATACAGTACATCTGTCTTAATTTCTCTCCATTGTTGTGCCTGTTTCGTGTCTTCTTTACCCATTTCCACTGAAGTACTGCATGATCAGTAAAAAGCTATAGTCTGATCCTGGTATTAGCCATTTGTAGTCCAGGCTGCAGCTACTTTGATGTGTTGCTTTTTCAAGACTCAACTCATCCTTCACCGTCTCAGTCTTCCACCTCGCACACAAATAATAAGGCACGCACTCCCACCACACACCTGACCTGGAGCTGACCTCATTTGCAGGGTTCAGACCAGGTCCTCTGCTCTCCATCTTTCCTTCATCCACATGGTGCCTCACAGGGCAGCAGCTTTGTTCTGCGAACCAGGTGCAAGGAAGTTTTTGTCCGCTGAGGATGAGGAAGCCGTCACAAGCGGCACAGGTGTCGAATAAAGAAGGATGCAGATGCAGAGGCTCAAGTCCTGTGCTTTTCTAAAATAAAGTACAGGTTTTTCTCACTTTCCTGTCATGTATACAGATATTGCTGAGCATTTTAGTGCGTGTGTGTTTTCCACAGCAAAAACAAGCAATGAAACTTCTGTCATGGATCCCTGAGAATAATTAAACAAATAAAAAAAAGCTATTTAAATCAAAATGCTCCCGATCTCCACTCTAAGGTCTAATATCGACATTTCATATGTAGCCATGAGGTATGCATAAAGTGAATGCAAACTGAATTTCCACCTGATGCAATACACAAAATTGACTCAATTGAATTGGCTAGACTGTTTTGGAGTCCTTGTTTGCCTGCAAGATCTGATTGATCTCAGAGTCAGTCTTATTTTCTCCAAGTCTTTTTTTATTTTTTTGCTTACCTCTTCATGAAGTTGAGTCACACAGTTGCTGGGTTTGTGTGAAATGTTTGGTCAAGTTGAAACATGTTCAACTTATGGACGGGCTTCACCTGTTTCTGCACTGCCCTCGGCAAGTTAGCGTCTTTTTGCATCCACTTCCATATTTTCGCTGACATCATATGCAGTTGTGCTGCTCTGCTGCCGTTTGAATATGGACTAACCACACCAATAAAACAAGTATAGACTGCTCAAGTCAGCTATACACTGTATGACTAACATGTCTGATATATAGTCTACAATAAATACATTTAATCCTATTAAACCTACACATATAGAGTACTTTCCTCACTTTTACTCTTCAAAACCACTTCAAGCTGTTTCCCAGGTTGCCAAGTGACCTGAGTGTATATTGACCAACAATGTGTTGGTCCATGTCTCCTCAAGGATGTGGAGGAGCTGAATAATGCATCAGAAGTGAGACAAGGCTCCCTTTTCAATCAAATCTTTCAAACTTTTTGACTGAAAAGACATCAGGATTTGGAGAATCTGAAATATTTTCAGTCAGCCATGAAGCTGAGTCAGGATAAAGTGAGCACTGATTGTATATGAATGTTATCTTCAGTTTGGTTTGCAGTATATTTCTGATACTTAAAGTTGCAACATCAAAGCTATGCTCAATTAAACCCATGTGAAAAGTAAGGTAAGTGAGTGGGTGAGTTTTTCATTTCCTTGTTATACGCACACAACACTTGGCCCAGTATGCTTTGGTGCCTGTAGCTTGAGTCGTGACAACTCCCTCTGTGGGGTGTGTTAATACAGAGGCGCTGATGATCAAGCCCAACAAACACATCCTCATTACTCATGACCAGCTGATGATGGTAACTGGAAATCGTGAGTTCAATTCATGCATCAGTCATGATCACAGTGACAGATTGCTCTGCAGATGTGTTTGCCTTTCACCATGACTCCATAAGCACCTTTCATTAACATGCAGGAGCCCGCCGACGCATGCTCCACCATGAGCAGCACAGAGTGATTACATAGGAAATGAAGTATACATAGCCATCATTATTCTAGTTATTGGGCAGCAGTTACTGGCAGCTGCAGGGAGTCTCCCTTCAGATTCAAACCCAGATGTTGGCAAGGATCTACCCTGCTGAAATATCCTTGAGCAAGATATGAAATCCTCGCCAGCTCTGGCTGATCATGTGATAAATGAAACATCACATCAGTATTGTGTGATTTTTAATGCAGTTGCTCATTTTGCTCCATACAGTCAAAAGTTCTTGCTTTACTTACTTTCAGCATCCATCTGTCCACTATAGTATCTAAATTTTGTCAGAAAAGAAAACTAGCCTATAATTTCATACATTAAAGCTAGGTAATGTTTATTTCAGCATTTTTTACATTGTTCTTTGAAATGGCCAAGCAAATTTCTAAAATATTAAAAACAGAATAATGCTAATAATAGTTTCAATTTGTATTTTGAGCGCAATCACAATGTGTGCAGTCTCCGAAGTTTTGAATTTAGGGTCAAGCAAAGCCTTAAGATCTTTGAAAGCTTTGAAAGCAAAATCTGGTTGATCTGCTCGCAATGAAACCTTTTTCACTGGATCTGGTCGACCACTCCTCTCGTCTAACAGTGAGTTAAAGTTTATTGCTTGTCCCTTGGGCTCACTTTTATGGGGTTTGGTGCATAAAGGCAGGGGGTAACTTTGAGATCTTTACCACAGGTGCTGTTGCCTGAAAATGCATTAAAAATTAATTCAGAAATAGTCCCATATCATCCATCTGACATACTGTATCTGACATATGTGTGTGCTTATAACAGGCAGATAGACCTTGGCAGAACAGCAGCTACTGTTCTACATTAAAACATGTAAAGAACACTAACAACAATTCTTTTATTGTCCTTTCTTATTTTAATTTAGTAAAATAGCATTTTAGCAACCACTAAGATTTTTATTTCATTTTAGTTTTTCCTTTTTATTTAGTAAATTATTTTATTCCAGTTTATGAAAATGTTTCTAAATGAATTGTTTTCATTTTTACAATACCAACCCTGATATGCATCATGTAAGCATAACATCAACTGAAATAATATAAGTATTAAAACTATATCTCAGAAAGGACATATTAGATAACAATGCTGGAGTCAGGTTAGTTTACCATTTCTGTTTTTGAGATGTCTTAGTAGTTGTAATTTCCAACTTCTAGATAATTGCCACATACTGTAGATAGCCCTGGGAAGGCCCTGGGAAGTTGCCCACTTTGCTCATTTGGTATTCCAGCCTTGTTTAGGAGAGATTGTTTCATTACAGAAACATTCATTACTGCCTCCAAGGTCAAAATTAAGCTCAACTTTTTAGCCAACGTGTACAAGAAGTCCTAAAAGTGGAATGTTTGAACATCTACATTTTCCTGACGAGCAGACAAAGTTTATCTCCCATGAAGACCGTGTGATAGGGTTGAAAGCTCCAGAATCAAGTAAGAGGGAACATGAAAGAAGATGAATTTACTAATTGATGATAACTGTAAAATTAAAGACACTTACATTGCAAAAATGTTTGTGTTTTGTTTAGTAGAGCACACCCAAACTGTGTATCAGTAGCTGACATGTGAACCATTAATTGGGTTATAAATTATTAGGTCAAAAAGTACAAGCAGGAGAACAAAGAAGCAAATTAGCAACGTGAACTTTACAAAGGCACTCAATTAATTCCACAACAGTTGCAAAGCTTTATTTATTTTAATGACTAATTACAATATTGTATGGTAATAAATACTGGATGCCACAGTAATGAGACAGGTGGTTTGTTTACGCTTCAGTATTGCGCTTTAGTTGTCTTCTCTCCAGGTTCGAATACATGCATCAGCCAGACAAGCAGATACTTTTTGGTGTTTGGAAACACCCGGCACTGACAAAAGGCCAACCATGATAATGCAAGCTGTCCAAGACATGTCAACTCCATTTAAAGACTCATACCTGAGTTGTGGCTGTGCTCCTATTCAGATGAGCCTTGATGAAATTGTTTGCAGAGGTGTGATGGACAGTTGAGGTAATTATTCTGCTTGAGGTATGATGATTAGGCATTGTGGCTGAACACTCACGCACTCAGTATTTTGTTGGGCTGTTTTGATGCATGATATGCTTCGTACCAGCTGGGTAGAGATGTGCTAGACAGTCTATTCACACCGGCCCGACTTGTTGTGACGGCTGCCATGCTGTCACTAACTATGGTCAATCAATAGATTGTGGTTGTAAACTTTTCATTTCCAACTGCTCTCAAACTTTTTCTAGTTTTCTTGCTCTGCCCAGCTTTCTGAAACACACATCTCTCTTTCACCCTGTCCCTGCCTTATGGATCTAAATGATCAAAATGTATTTTTTGACTTTCCTTGGTGCTTTTCTTTTCTTTTTACCTCTATGCAACCTTGTGGATCAAGCAAGAACAAACTCTTTTCACAATGAAAGGCTTGACAAAGGCAGAAAGCTTTTTAGCAGAACTTTGCTGGGGGATTAAAAATAATTAAAAATTCCAACTCTTAAACTCTTTAATGACTTGGTTTAACAAAGACTATGAACAGAGCCAAAGTAAACCCCAGTATAGAAACAGTATTTGCCATAATTCATAGCTGGAGGCTTTCCTCCAGGAAGTAAGTGTGTTTTACATCCTGAACATGCAGCTTGCTGCTGCGTCTGCAGGCTTCAGTTCCTGCTATCTGTCAGAAACAGTATTCAGTATATTATAACATGGCTTTAACTTTGAGCTATTACTGAAAACACTCTGCATGAGTCACAGTCCTTCAGCTGGAAAGAAGTACAGAATCTAAGCAGCATAAATCTCTGCATTTTTGGGAATGTTTGGGGAACCAAGGTGTTTACTTATCCCAGCTCACAGCATTGTAAGATAAAACTGCAGCGACAGACTTTTTTGTGTGATAGCAATTTGACTATTATGCAAGCCTCGTGCAAGTTCAGATGTACAGTGGCCTCATATCAATTTGCATATTTGAGGCATTCCAGTGATTTACAGCACAGAAGCAATTAAACTAAAGGATGTCTCGAGGGTCCCCACCTGGTTTGAACCCAAACAACCCTTTGATCTCTGTTAAGTGGCTGCATTCATATTGCCAGACCTTATCTGAATAGAATTCAATTATTTCTGAATTCATGCAGCATCACCAGAAGAGTTGGGGAGCAGCAGCAATCACTGCAGGATCTTGGATAAGTTGGGCAGTTGTGGGTGTCTCAGGATGGTGTTGTAACACTGCCCCCTCATGGTTATAATAGATTTTTTTCCTTTACAGTGTACATGTGTGCACTGTGCATCTGTGTGTTCATAACCTCACACACTTGGGGAGGTCAGTGCCATTTTTCTTGTCGTACAGTAGCTAAATCTTTGCACCTGCAGGCAAACACAGAAGATATGAGCTGTAGAAAAGAATTTATTTTTTATTTTGTATCGCCCTTCAGATGCCGTCTGCCTTTGCCTTATGTGCTACTCATGTGAATCACATGCATACAAGGGTTACAGCTTGTCCACTGAGGCGTTCCTGCAGCTTACTCATCCATCCACCCATCCATCCATTTTCCACAGACTACAAAAAGATTAAATCAAACATATGGCAGCAGTAAAAGAAAATTGCATAAATTAAAGACATCTAGTGCTGTGTAGATTAATTTAACCTTTGAATGTCACTAGATTAACAATGTTTTATGTCTCCTAATCAAGCAGGCAGAGGAGTTTGGGTTCGTGTTATGTTGTAAAATTCCTCATCCTCCTTCTGCTCACTTTATTTACTACAACCATATTTTTGGAGGATTGAAATGGAGCACATGAATGCAGAATTGTTGACAACTTTTCTTCTCACAGAGACATCTAATCGCTCTAAAAGTATCGTTCTAAACAGAGTTATGGTTCCCGCATGTCCACTCAATATTTTTTTATCATCGTGAAATGAAAAGGGAAGTCCCACTTGTCTTGTGTTGCCATTTATGACGGCATTTTGTTACTTGAACTGCTGATGCTGATGTTTTTGTCAACAGAGAATATTTGGATGACAAAAACTTGTGGCTTTCCATTCAAAATAGTGGACAATAACTGCACACAGATACCAGCATTCACACAACAAAGCACTGATAGGAAATAGTGGACTGTTATATTGTGTGCATTAGATTATTAAACTAAACATGTGATGCAGCCTTTATTTCAATAATTAATTGTTACTCTCATCTATTAACTGGAAATGAGCGCTTTTTCATTTTTATTTTACACAAGACCATCACTGGAATATTATCTGCCCAAGCCAAGAAAGCAAATGATCTGAAATCCAGAGCACCTACACAGACTATTATCTGCTTAGAGCAGTAGAACAGAGATTATGTGTTTATTGCACATATTCTGTGACAACAAAGAACAGAAGAGAGAGTGTAGGAGAGAGTATAAAAAGTTTTGACAGCCTTGAATCAAAATGCTCTGAGTGGTTCTCATGGCATTGTTGATCTTGTCTGTTGACACTTTGCTGTTTGTCTCCATCTGTTATAGCCTGGGTTTCATCATTGACTGGTTGCTGTGCACTACCTGCAATCAAACAAACCTTTTAAGGCAGGACTTGCAGTGGAGGATTTCAGGTAATTAACTCAGAATTTAGGCATGCAAATTCAAGGACAATGTTAAAATGCATAGATTAAGATTAAGATCTGCGTAACAGGGAGTATGATGTGATTTACATTTTTAGTGGTTTAACTAAACACATTAAGGGAAACTTTGGTTTGGATCTCTCTCAGATTTGGCCTTAGCCATAAAACTGCAATCAGAGTACACAGCTACATTGCTTAACAATCATAATCTAAAGGCTTTAAACAAAACTCACTCAGCAGCTAAACCCATTTGTCTGAGACTGGAACCAGGATTTTAGAAATCCTGAGGTTATGGGGGTGACTCAGGCAGCTCCCTGTCCCCAAGCATTTCCCCAAGGGGGTTTATAAAGTATCAATAATTATATTTTGTAAATCCAGGTTTCCAAACACCAGCCCCACTCTGGCAGAAAAACCCAACCCTTCTCACCTATGGACAATTTAGAGTGAGCAATTGGACTGTGGGAGGAAGTCAGAGACCTGGAGGAAACAAAGGCATGAGGGGAACATGCAAATGCCATTATAGAAGCACATCTGCAGATTCTTAATAAGTTGTAAGAGGTATTACACTAGATTTTTAGAATTTAAACCATTTTTTTAACCATGAATGTTCTTAAATTGGGAGGCACGGTGGTGTAGTGGTTAGCACTGTCGCCTCACAGCTAGAAGGACCTGGGTTCGATCCCCGGGTCGGCCGGGT
>JAUMHL010000016.1:12907289-12923928 GCA_032362345.1 Sandelia bainsii | reverse complement strand
GGCGACCTGTCCAGGGTGTACCCCGCCTCTCGCCCGATGACAGCTGGGATAGGCTCCAGCACCCTCCGTGACCCTTATGAGGACAAGCGGTTAAGAAAATGGATGTTCTTAAATTTTGAGATAATGCAGACTAATGAGAAATAGCACCTACCCAACAAATTTCGTGTAAAACATGATAAAAATATAAATATGTTAATCTTCAGACTTGGCGAAGTCTACTTCTTTCTTATCTCCACTTTCAAAAAGTGTACAGATACCCTGTTATTTCTATGCATATATGCATTTTAGTTTTAACTCATTTATTAGACCCCCTGCACAGATTTCCTAGAAAAATACCCAGGACGTGACTTCAGCTCCACTACTACTAGTACTACTACTACTCCAGGCCACTTCATCTTTCCTTTTCCTTTAAGTGAAGTGGTAGATAATCTGGCTAAACGGTTTGTGTGTTTACATGTTTTCATGGTGCTGCATTCCCAGATCTTACTAACTGATTAGCTGACCACTGTGTTACAGATAGATACAGAAATAAAACCCAAGTACAAAGAAGCTGGAATTATCCTTCAAGCTGATAAGAATCATTAATCAAGCCAGAAGAGACCATGCATCTGTTGTGCCAGTACTGATTTGATTTTGGCTCATGGGATCCCATTATGCTTGATCAATCAGTCCCTAAGTTGTTCAGCCACCTAGTTATCCAGTGAGTTGGAGAGCCACTCAGTGAGTAAACCAGTCAGCCAGTCAAGCAGCCATCCAGTAGTTAAAAGTCCAGCCAAGAGGGCAGACGTTCCCCAAATCCTGATGATTTCCAGATGAGAGCCCAGACTTCTTGGCCTGAGTAGAAAACACATACGCAGACACACTTGTGCAGAAGGAGAAAGAAGAGAGAGAGTGAGAGACGATGGAGGGAGGGGAGAACAGAAAAATGATTGAACTGAATGAAGGAATGACCCTGCACATGAAACTATTGCATGCGAGGTGCCGAAACCAAACAGTCACAGCGTTTTAATCCACATTTGATGTTCTTTTCTGACCGTGACTGTATCTCTAGAGAGCTAGCTTGGTGAGAAAAGAGTGTGTGTAGAGCTACGTGAGTGCACTCGTGTGTGAGGATAATCAACATGACGCAGAGGTCGACTCTACTCCTTGTTGTTTACCTGTCCGTCTACCTGGCATCCACTCAGCACCACAGGAAAAGTAGGTGGATTGTACCTCATCTGTTCCATGTATACATTAAGGCTTTATTTTCTTTCACAGGCCACAATGCCACTGTCATGTAAAAAAGCTAATTTTCACATTTACATTATTTCTTGTCCACAAATTGCAAAGTTTTACATCATCATTTAAAAGATACAAGCTTTTTGGAAAATGGGAAACAAGCATGATGATGGTTCAATCTTGTGTGCTTTTGTCAAACAATGTGTTTATCATCTAGAGAAATTGGGAAAATTGCGACACACAGGACATCAACAGATCATTTTCCACTGAAAAATGACTGTTGTTACTGGATCCACTCACTGAGGAAATTCCTTTCTCAGCACTCACATATTGTAGCTTAAAATAAGTCACATGGTGTTAAAGCCTACTACAGGAGCAGGCCCACAGATAGGATTTTACAAACTATGAGGTGACTAATAACTTTGAAAAGGCTGAAGAATAAATGATAAAATATTCTATTAATTGAAATGTTTTTTTACAACGTTTTGCTTCTTTTTTTTCTCTTTTTTTATTAGCAACAGAATTCTGGCAGAGAACCTGTTTTGTTGCTGCATTTAATTATTTGTATATTTCATGAAACTGTATTGATTCATTTTTATCCATTTAAGAAAAAAAGTATTAAGCTGTAAACACAACATTGATCTATTATCACCTTATAAACATGCATGTTAGCAAACATGCTAGTGACAGCAGCCTCATTATTCATTCAGGAGACATGGAGTCTCACCGTTCTCATCAATCCCTGTCTTTTGCTGGGATTAATGAGAGACTGAACCACAACAGTTAAAGCTGTGGTTTGTAAAACCAAAACAATTTATTGGAAGACCCGAGACAGCTGGGATACTTACTGTGAATATAAAATATTTATTAGTGGGGCTTTAATTTTGGGAGGACAAAAGTCAAAGTGAAAACATATATTTGTATGATACTTTTGTAATAATACTACTTATAATGTATACAAATACTTTTGTATAATTTTAAATGATAAATGGAAAATAATCTCCAGGTGCCAGATTTCCAGGAACATCTCTATAGGAGAGATGGATCCCCTACTTTTTACTACCTACTTTGTACAGCTGTTGGATGTTAGCACTATCTATCACTGTTCTAAACATTGGTTCAAAATCTCCTATAGGTGTTCACCTGGGTTGAGATCTAGTGACTGTGAAGGCAATAGCATATGATTCACATCACTTCCATACAGGATAAAAGTGATCACTAAGAACAACTTTGTACTGGATTGCAGTGACTCTTCACTCTAGGCGGACATGTGGACCCAAACCAAGCCAGCACAAAGCCTGTTCACTTGGTGTACGCCACACATGCAGACACCCACTTTTGAGAGAACTGTGAAAGGTGACTCATCTGGACATATAATGTAATCCCCCCAAAGCACAGGCAGACATAAGTATTTCTCTCGCTACTGATTTATTTGAAGACTTATGAGGACAATATGATTGTGACAGTGACATAACTTTTTTCTCACATCTCTGTAGAGCAATGCCTTGCTTTTTGCACCACTGAACTCTCAAATGTGCATTCGCCTTTGTTATGAGGAGTTTATTTACTGCAGCCCTACCATAAAATCTCTCTCTGTGTAATTGTCAGTGGACTGTTCTTGCTGACGCAGGCTGATCATGTCCTGCATTGACATCTCTGTCACCTGAACAAGAGTTGCTCTTCTGCTTTTCCCTTTATACAATACATCAGCATCAAGGTCATTAAATGTGTGCTGTTGACCACAATTTTTAATGTTGTGCCGAGTAAACAACTGAAAAAATCTTGCTTCAAAGCAGTCATGGTCACAAATCAATGCAAATGTTATGTCAAGGTAATTTTAAGGTTCTAACAAATGCAAAAACTTAATTGGTTTATTGTTTAAATGGACCAACACCAAACTGTGTAGTTGGTAAAGAGTTAAGCTCATGTAAGACTCAATGATCATCATTTGGTTATTGGAAAAAACAGTTCTTGAAGTGTGACAGGAGACCATTAAAAACTCTATATACTGTATGTGACCGTTCTCCAATATCTCTAGTTATCAGTATCCCCAGTATTACAATATCCCCAGTGTCAAATACTATTTTGTCTTCCTGGGGGGATACTAAGCATCTTTCCTGCAGCTTAGCGTCTCATAGATTGGGCTCACACTGGGAGTGTTGATGGTGAAGTCTGTGTTTACATTGTAAATAGTAGATTTGTCTCTGAGTCGCCAGAATCTTATCATTTGTGTGGATTTTAACAATCATTTGGAGATGCATAGAAATGCTAAGCAGATGATGTGAGATTGTGGTGAAGATTTTATTCTCCCCGGTGTCCTTTTCACCCCCTTACAAATGCCTATTTTGTTGTTGTTGTTGTTTTTTTGTCTGTTTGTTGGATTTATTTGTTTTTCCCTCTCTCTCTCTGTCATCAAGACATCCCTCCAGCTAGGAGTACCATTTAGCCCTGCTAATTAATGGACCTTTGTTGTTCCCTCATCTTCTTGCAAGCAGTTAGCAGGAGATTACAAGTTCCCTGTTTGTGCATAATGACACTGGGGGAAGCCTGTGTATCCGAACACTGATTGTTTGTAGTGCTTGAGGAGGGAGGGGAAGCATGACGGATGAGCAAGCAGCGATATACGCTGAAATGTTGTGAGGAAGGACGTTTTAAATATTCAAACTGGAAGTTTAATATTAATATTAATCACCTTACGTTTGCTTGTTGCCCTGCATTAACATGTTAAAATTGAGTGTAAAATATTAACAAATCACTTTTACTCTGCAAAGTGGAATAAGTTCAGACCTCACATCAGCCAAAGTCATGACTGGACGTCAGTCTCACAATGTATTTAACTAACTCTGCAGTCATTCAGCTATCTTGAGTTGTCACTTTCAGAGGTCATAAACATTGGAATCTTTCCAATATGCTTCAAAAATCTTACATAATGTAGTGCACTATATTTACATTCTGCTATTT
The DNA here is from genome assembly GCA_032362345.1 of Sandelia bainsii. Lineage (NCBI taxonomy): Eukaryota > Metazoa > Chordata > Actinopteri > Anabantiformes > Anabantidae > Sandelia > Sandelia bainsii. The sequence continues at coordinate 12,919,749 of JAUMHL010000016.1, read as the reverse complement.
TATTTACAATATATATAACAAAATATAGCACACCTCTCTTAGAAATGTAACACCTTACAACCATTATATTATTAGGTTGTTCACGATTATAAATAAGCGTGAACAAGGTTATAAAAGAACCTGTGAACATAGCAGCTTTCACTAATATTGGCATGGTTTGAAATCCAAATTCAATCAATAACCTATTTAGCTCAGAGAGTTTTGCAGTCTGTACAACACACCTTCTGGCCTCAGACCCATTAATCGGATAAGAAAAAAAAAATTCTTAACAAGAAAACAGATTGTGTGCAGTGGTCAAGAGCCAAAATACCGATAACAGAAAGTGCAGTGGCTGTGCTCATAAAATAACCTTGCACTGAAAATCATGCAGATAAAGGGTCCTGACCTTAGTATTATCTGTCGAAACAGCATGATGTCAAGAAAGATCGTTGGTCGTAAAAGAGCTGCTAAAGTTCTTCAAAAAATGATGAAAAGAAAGCTGAAGAATGCTGAGAGCACATTGTTTGGTCAGATGAAACCAAAATAAACTTCTGTGAATCAGACAGGGTCAAATATATTTTATGTGAGTCTGGCCAGGATTCCCACTGTGACTGCACAGTCCAAGGAGATGGAAGTGTGCAGATATGGAGTACAAAAGGTGTAAGGGGCATGACATTTACCCTGTAGATGTCACTGTAAAATACTCAATGAAAAGAAGATCCAGTCTCAAGGAGCTAAGCAGGAGAGGAATTCTCTGAAATTGCAATGAACCCAAACACACTGCACAGTCACACAGTCATGTTTAAAGAAAATAGTGAAAACTATGACCTGACCAGGTATGCCACCTGACCTTTAGAGTATTTTCAAGTCATAGCCAGAATTTATCTGTCATTAAAATAGGCAGACATACAAAATATTAAATATAAAAGAAGGAAATCTCACTAACAAAGTGTGTACTGGCTTTTGTTGCAGTTGGTTCTTCCATATCGTCACCTAGCCATTGCACCTGGTTCCAATCCTTTCATCAGCTCCTCAGTATATATAAATCTGCCCCTGATCCCCGAGTTCCCTGCCAGATTGTCTGCTGTGCAACCCAGCCTTAGTGTTCCAGTTTTCTTCTTCCCACCTCCTGTTCTTGTTATTATCCTATGCTTGCCTTTATGGACTTATCCTGCCTGGCTGCCTTGCCCTCTTTGTTCTGCTTTTCTGTCATGATGTTCTGTTTTTGCTTTTAGCTTACCCATTTGCCTCTAACTCAAGCATTTGAGTCCTCTACCTTTTATATTTAGTCATTAGATCAAATTGAGCATCTTTTCCATGCAGGAATTTCTTGCTTGTAGCTTTATAAATGTTATAAGACACATGCGCTTTCTGTGTCTCCAACAGTCCTGTTCCAGTGTGAGCATTCACCAGCAATAACCCTTTTATTTCAAACTGCTGTTGCTGCTGCTGGAAACATAAAACACACAATTCCCTACATGCCAAAGAACTATTGTGGTATAGCAAACAATGACTGAGTTGTGGAAAACTTTTATGCAAATTACAGATTATTAATTTTAAATGTAAATCAGCACTGGGTTGGCCTCCAAGCTGTCATTTCCCTGCAGCTCCTCCATCCTTTAACAACATAATCCTTGTTCTAATGAGCACACTTTCCCCTTGGGTGGTATTGTTTACATTGACAATGCCCCACTGAAGCTATAGTGTCTGTTTAGTATCTTATATGTGTGCACAGGCATTACTCTTCTGCTGCTGATTGTACATTTGGGAATCACTCACTCAGTGAGCAGTGTAAAGTTTCACCTACAAGTTGCAATGCATTCACAGCTGAACATCATTGTTGGATTTAGGGAAATGTCTTCAGTAGTGTTTGTTGGTGTTTGATAGACTGGCATTAGAAACACTTTCAGGGAATTTACATTCTACAGTACAATTACACTTTTTACAAAAGAGTTTGACATCTCGTTCCTAGAAGGTAAATAAGAAGCAGGATCCAGTAAATGGCTTAGCTTAGCATGAAGCCTTGAAGCACTGAGCAAAACATGTCAATGAAGATCTGTGATAGTATTTTAACAGCTTGAGGTTGAGTATCTAGGACAAATATTTGTGGTTATTTTTCTCTGGCCACTATCATGTCTGTACGGTAAATATGAATTTAAGTTAACTTGACCGAAAGATGGGAAACAAGATTGCATCTTTCCTGGCTGACCATTAAAGCTTGAATGGAACATACGAATTAAATAAGCAATATAATGTGTTTATTGTGAGTTTTGTGTGGTGCAGTTAATACATTTCCAGCCTTAGTGTATGGAAATGTATATAGATTTGTGATTAGTTGTGTCAATCTTTTCATCTAACTCCCAACAAAAATAGAAATAAGAATTTTTTTAATAAAATGTCAAACAGTGCGGCTAATGTGAACACTGATAAAACATTTTAAAGCTGGGTGGGACTGCATGGAAGAATTCAAACTTTTGACCTCAATGTTTCTAAAATCCTGGCTATGGCTGTGTTTGAATTGGGTGAATGGTTTGAGATAATATGCTGAGGATTCCACATATGTACCCAATTGGTTTGCTTTATTTGTTTGAATGTTTCTTTACATTGTGAATGGTGGCTGGATTGTAAAAGTAGGCCCAGACTGGCAGCCAACCAAGCAGGTACATAAGGAGATCAGTCAGTGTATGTGGCTTTGGCTGGCATCACAAATGCTATAAAGCTAAATATGTCTGGCTGGTGAAGCTGTGGTCAGCAGGGTCAATCATTACGGGACAACTGGTGAGGTAGTAGATGCAGCTTTAGGGTAAAGAAAGGATTTGATCCAAATTCATATGAAGCAAGTGTTTATACTGTATAACTAATTAAGATCTGTGTGTGAGCTGTATGTTTGTCTACACACTGTGCCAAGGACTGGATGGATTCAGAATACATGAAGCAGTGGAAAAATAAATGTCTGAAGAAGTTTAGATGAAGTTTTAGCTTACTTCAGTTAGCTCCAATCTAATTTGTTTATCACTTCACTCACCTGAAGCAGTGTCAAATTGCTCCTAGAGTCTCGTGGATTAGAGGGAGTCATGATGTACTGAATACTGAAAGGGGGAATATGGTTAGTGTTGCTCTGTATCCTTTTGTGACCCCTGTGTTTTAAATTCCAGCCTTGTTAAGACTTGACCTCTGAAGACTTTCCATTATCAGTCTGCTCACTATCTCACAAAGCTGTTATACAAAAATGAGAATGCAAATATGGTGTTTTAAATCAGACTAGTTCATAAATCATTCTGTCTATGTCATTAAGAATTTAGAGAATTTAGCCCTTCTCTTACTTTTTTCAGTTAAAGCAATGTGCCAAAAGATAAGTTCATATTTTCACATCTCTCACATAAACAGGGAAAATAAATGTTGTTTCTGCAATAACAACAACAGTTTCTGTTACTGTAAGGTGAAAATATGACAAATTATTTACAGCTTCTTCTACTGCTCCCATGTGGCCAAAAACTCAATAATTGCAGTTTCAAGGTTTAACTATCTACTGTATATAGCATAACGTATTATATAAGTTCATTTGTTGTCCGATGTGAAACTGCTTCTGGTTAACCCCCACCAGTAAAATATGGATTTCATAGTATTTTATCACAGAGATGAAGCAGCAGCAACTGTTACTGCCACCTGAGAGCAAGGGGTTTCAGTCTAGCCTTATCTTCAGACCTTTAGCTTATGGGGGTCTGTCACATACATTAGCACAGATATCTCTGGATGCACTGGTTCCTGTCACTTATAAGTGTACTGAGACATCTGTAGCTAAGGTCGAACACCAGTTACCCTCTGCACAGCTGGAGCCACACCCTATTGCACCTGAATAATATTTGAACAGTAATTAATCCGAGTTTACTCAACGTCTGGCACACCCACATATTATACATGTGACCTTGGATAACATGGTGCCTAATTTCTTGAGCTTCTAATTCAATTTCCTGTTTTTTTTTTGTGTTCTAGCTGTGTATCCGTCTGCATATAGGATAAAGCGTGGGGCATATTCACTGATCAACCCTACATTCCAGCGTTCAATGGAGGACATCAGTTTGCTATTTGAGGTCAGTTCGGATCTTGCGGATTTAGAGCTATAGAAATGGTTCATGAGTCAGAGCTTCTTTACTAGAAAGAATTTGAAATATGTTGACAATGCAGATTCCAAATCATACTTTTGTGATCCGTCTTCAACTGCTAAAAGCTCTCCGTTATAAAAATAAAAATGAAATAAAGTGTACCACAGCTGTCCTGTTGATCACTAGCAAACAACAAAAACAAACTTTATGCTCTTTACGGACATTTATTTCCCAGATTCTAATGGCTGGAATGCAGATTGAAGGTGAAGAACACGCCTTGCTGATCCCAGATGAGGAGCTGGCCTCCCTGAGGAGCGTGGAGAAGCTGGAGGTAATTTGTGAGGACATCCTACCCAAGAAGCTCTCCGACATCCGCCGTCTGACAGCAGAGCTAGCCCAGCGACGGCAGCCTTTGAGCTGGCAGGACTTTGAGAGGACGGTGTTGACGCTGGTGTACACCACTCAAACACTGGCTCGCATCAGTAACCAGCAGCAGAGAGAAGTGTGGACGGACGCAGTGATCAAGTTGTTCAGAGCTGTTCAAAAGGACCTCAAACCCACTTGAGAAAGACTCAGAGGATGTGTTTATTAAAATTACATTTTTGTGGTGATGCCTTAAATAAACATGTTTTTCAATAATCTGGAGGCCTTTTTACATATGACATATGATAGGTAATGACCCAACAATTCATGGCTTAAGCTTTTTCCCAATTTCATGCATACCTTACATACTATTGCTTTATGTACTATTAATACTATTTACATGCTATTTACAGACTATTTACAAGTGTTAGGACCTTGAGTTAAGAATTTCTTCTTGTTGTTCAACTATTCTGGCTTTGAGTTTTCATTAAAGAGAAATGAATGCACTTTACTGTTTTGGACAACAAGAAGGCTATGCAACATATGAGCTGTCAATCAAACTCTAATGCCACTGCAGATTAAACTTAACATAAAAATTAATTGTTTTTCCAGTGATGTAGTCCTTTTATTGTTTGTTCATTTTCTGCCATCCACATGACACACAATTGTAGGACAATAGTGTCCACCAAAAGCACATGAAAGGAGATTTACAGTGTGTCCCAGTTCCTGGGCTTTCAGTCTTGAGCAGTGACCATGTTGCCAGGTAGTTGCAAAGACACTGACTCTTGCTTCAGAGTAGCATTCAGAGAAGAATGTCTCCCATAATTCAATATGTTCTACTGCACCACACCTGTGCAACTTCAGTATGGTGCCCATAAACTGTTTTAGGGCTTATAATCAATTGACGTGAAAAAACATTAAAGACTGTGACCTTCTGCATTCAGTGTGAATGTTAGTTTCCATGTCCAAACACTGTATGTTCCACTGACGATTTCTCAATTTCAAAACTATTCATCTTCAACATTGAACATTTATGAGAAAGAAACTATTAAAATACTTAGACTATATAAAATCTATTCCACCAATATCCCATTAAGTCTGTTTTATATACAGAAGATCTACTTCAAATAAATTAATTTATTTGCCTCAATAATTTCCTCTCAGTTCCATAAGATGTGTTTATTGTTATTTTTTTTATGAGTGTAACTCTAATGTAGTACATTTGAACCTACTTATTGGTTCCTTATGTGGCAATTGACTCCACTGAGCCATACATTTGTGAGTCAAACGGTACCTAGTGTGTGTTCTAATAAATGTCCATACACTTGCTGTTTTGCAAGTACTAGGGTACTCTAGCAGATAGCGGACATTATTCACACAAGTACTGCAAATGTGGGCCTTAGTAGCTTATTTGCACAGTTTGGCTTCTGACTTTTGTTATTAGTCAAATCTTTGACCTGCTTTAAAAAAGAAAAACATGCAAAACTCTCTGCAGTGTCACCTCCAACACTGTACTGGATGTGTACATGTTTGATGTCATCAAATAACTTTAGAAATCATTAGATGCTTTGCCCTGTCTAGAAAGATTGCTCTGCTCATTTGATTTGCCAGTAAAAGCCCTTTGAAAGGAAACCACAGATTTGTACTTAAGAGTCTGTGTACATCAAAACCCATGATTGCTCATTTGAGAAAACTGTAAAATGTTTGATAGATGTTTGCTTCAAAGCTACCCATTTCCCCACTCATTTTGGGAAATAGGTACTTGCCCTAATAGGCTTTTGTGCAATTCACTCAACTTGGAGTGGATAGAAAATATATATCTGTTTTGTGTTGTTTTCCCTCCTTGAGTCAATTGGTGATGCATTTTAGTATTTTAGCTCAATTCCAGCTTTTATGCTCACATCCAGCTTCGGAAGGGTTTCTCTCCCAGTGTCATTTCCTGCAACGTGATCCACATTCTCTGTAACATTTACTGTAATTGTAAATGTAAAAATGCATATGATGCTCACAGGAGTATTTGGAGGATTTTCTGTCTTTCTCAGCATGTGAGCATTCATTCAGTGACTGAGCTACTGGCACTAACTCAGAAGGACTGATTGATGAGAAGGTAAAGACGGCAGTGAAGAATTTCCTTCCAAGGGAGACAATCAGCCGTCACTTTGTGCACTGCTCTAATGATGATGAGTTTTGGGACGTTTCTGGCTGCTACTTGACAGAGCGTAAATAAGCTGGTATAGTGAAAAAAAACAGTCCAGCTCAGGATTTTATGCCAAGTTTTGAGTCTGACAGCACAACACTTCATCAAGACATTTACTGTACACGCTTACAGGGTCTCTGTATTATATTCTCAGATTGTAATGTCTTATAGTTTTGGGTGGTGTGTTACTCACCACTGGCATGAGGTACAAGAAATGATTTTGAATCATTTTCACAAAACTGTGTATAAAATAGTATTTCTACACAGTCTTTGATAAACTTGCTTCCCAGAATTTAGCTTGTTTATTGCATCAACATCTGCAAAACCAATAAAATTTTGTTCTCCAACTACACTCAATATACAAAATACTGTATCAGGGACATTTTCCTGATTGTTTTACTCACTGACTGCACTGCACCACTTTATCTCAATCTCCTCCTCTGTGATTATGTCAAAAGTGAGGCTTTTGCCTGAATCACTGACCAGTGCCCTTGATGAAAAATGTGTATGCATTTTACCTATTTAGTGTATAATCCCTAAATGCCATGTGTAACCCTCAGTAGCATTCAGCATGTTGAGAGAGCAGCACCAAGTGGCTGCAGAGAGAACTGATTCTTCATCTCAGACTCAGTGTTCTTGAATCCTGCAGTCAATTTCCTGACAAAATGTGCTTTTTACAAAATTTGTGACAAACCATTTGGGAAATATACATAGACACATACCATTTCCTCTTGAATAAAATTATCTCATTACTGTATTGTGTACATATTTGGACATTATGTCATGTGGTGCAATATAATCTCTCCTGACAAAGATTAAGAGGATAATTAAGTGAATGCTGCTGACTCACAGTAAAGATTTCAAAGATGCTGTAGACTACAGCCTAAACCAGTCATGAAACATTTTGTATTAGAGTGAAGTATTTTATTGCTGATACATATTCAGTAATGACATAGAAATGATGAAGGCAAATTCTGAGAGTCTGTCTAATCACAATATTGTGCAAAATGTTTCCTTTCCTTTTATTTAATTTGCATGTTATATTTCAAGCACATGATAACTGTTATATGTGCTTTATAAATAGGGTGCAGGGTGCATAAATCTTGACATAAAATACATCTTTATTTCAACATTTTTTAATTCAGAGCTCAGTTATGAGCTCAACATGATCACTAGGTGGCAGCATTTCCAAACCTGAATCGGATGACTCATGTAATCAGTAATGTTCTGTCATTTGTTATTGATTTGTGCAGATGCTGTGAGGAATAATGGTCCAAAGAGACAGCTGAACTTAAAGTGACAGCACAATATGTAACAACAGGCATTTTCTTCTCTTACTCTCTGTCCTCAAGCCCATGTATGCACCTATTGTCTGTGCATGCTGTAGGACTTCTTGAAGAGCTCTTGAACTAATTAAAATATATTTTTGTTACGCTGACAAAAAGTGTGGGCTGCTGCCAGAGATGAAATGCAACAATGTGGCAGTTCTAATTTCATTACTTTTTACTTTTTTGTGTTTGTGTGTGAGGTGTCTTAATTGGAGCTTAATCTTGTCAAAACTGGAATGTGCCTTTCCTGGAAGAAATATTTTGTGATCACCTCCAGCTGAACACCCAGTTGTTTTAACTCAAGCTTATCAGCTGCATTTTTTTCCCCCACAGCTGTCAGACATATTTTCATGCTTCAAATCTCTCTCCGCTAGCAAAAAGGGACTGATGAGACATTGCACTGTCACATATGTATCCACACATTTTGTTTTTCTCCACTAAGTTAAACAACTCAATACCTTAGCCATGCTGTTTTTAAATGACCGTACAGCAACCTGCCATAACAAAAACTCTGAAAGATCCAATGAATTTTTCCCGTCTGCTTTTCAGATGACTTGCGGTTTAACCTGGCACTGTCTCCTCAGATAATATGAGAAAATAATTCAGGCATCAAACGCTCCAGCCACACTATTAAAAACATTCCCCTGGCAAAAAACAGCAACAGTCCATGCAGTGCAGTCTTTTCTTTGAAGATCCTCCGACACACAATACGTTCATGTAGAAAATTTAGTTTTCATACACAAACAATTTTTTTTTAATCTGTCGTCTCATTTTCATTGTCATTTCATTTCAGTAGAAACAAAATACAGAATGTCTGTGACTCTGAAGATTGAGGCTGCAGCTCCTAAATCACCAAACAGGGCGACGTCATCAACATATATCTGTCAGCCAGTGTCTCGAGATTTTATTATGCAATTATATTTAACTGACACCATACTGCATCATTTATAACTGGATCTTCAAAAATAATAAGGTCATGTTTGTGCATCTTCTAAGGATTAAGCTTTATAGCAGTTTATCATTTGAAACCTCACCTCTAGAAACAGCTCATGGTCATTCCTTCAGCTGTGCTATACTAACAGCAGTAGCAGAGCCTAGTAGAGAGATGGTGCCAGCGGGGGAAGCTACAGAGGAGTTGTACAGATGGACGGTGAGACAGATGGATGGATGGAGGTGGGATCCATTAGTCAGGGAGTATGATACTTCACTGTGTTGGAGAGCCAATTACACAGCATGAGTGAGAGCAGGCAGACTACTCAAAACAGCCTCTCGCTCTCTCCAGCCTCCAGGAATCAATATGGTATTTCACAAAAACATCACAAAAGCTGGGGGACTGATTCAGGGAAAACTGCAGCGCATGAATGAAACAGTAGGAACTGTGTTGTGTGGATTATTTTAGTCCTGATACATTTAGGTTCAAGATTCACCTGTCATTCAAATTATTATATATTATTATATACTTTAACTAACACTCATACTAGAGATAAGTCTCAGTTATCCAACAAAGCTGATGTTTCGGGGGGAGTTGTTGATAAGGCGATGGGAGGAAGGATACAGGATAGTGTTCTCTTTCCCTCCCAAACTCTTATGGAACATTGTTACGAAGAGGTCCTGGATTCACATGGGAGTTGCTGTGTTTCACCACAGCTCTCTTGGTCCCTAATTTGATTTGGCTTGGTGCAATCCAGCCACATGTGGATCGGTCTCAAAGGAAAGCTGCCAACGGCCCATGAAAGCCCCATAATGAGAGTGTATGAGTGAGTGATAAGACCGGTGTGTGTGAATGATGTCTTTGGATGATTATGTCTGGTAAGATTATGTCAGTGTATTGTCTCATAGAATCACTGAAGATCTGTTTTTTCCATTTTTCTGGACGTTAATCTTCAAATCATGATGACTGCTTTAAAGCTGAACTAATCAAGATTTTCACATTAGTAATAGGTCAAATGATAAATTCCTTCCAGTTTGGTTTGAACAGGCGCTTCTCCACAAATGTAGAAACAAACTAAGAAAACCCACAGGAATTCTAATCAGACTGTTCTGAGAGCAGCTGCGTTGGCATTGATGGGGTATTAATTCACATCATGTTCTCAACACAGCTTTATCCCTTGTCATTTGTTCATGACTCCTAAGATTAACAGTTTAAACTGGGAACAAAATAGTGTGATGTGCTTCAGATGTAATGTAAATATGCATTGTCTTAAGCTGCTCTTCTAATATAGTTCTACTGATTGAGTCAAATGTCTGTCATGTTCAAATCCATGGCCCGATAATGAAATGTTGTAGAAAAAGGAGAAATAGAGGAAGTTCAAAACTTTCTTTGACCCCTAGCATCTTGTAAGAAAGACTTTTGATTCTCCACATTGCATCACATAACCACTAAGCCATTGTACTTCACATTGAGCGTAACAATATCCTTGTGCTTTAGCTCTGAATGGCTAGATTATATTTTTAATATAAAGTTTCCCACCAATCTCATATTCAGAATCACGAACTGCAGAAAAGCCACAGCCAGAAATCTACCTAATATGGACTTCCATATGTGCATGCTTATCCTTGCAAAGATGTCAGAACTAAGTGTGGGTCAAAGGTAGACACTGGCGGGACTACACTGAAACAGATCCTGCCTGTATGAATAATGAGTAAACAGCCAAGTCTTGAGCAGTGGACTCATGGGTGCAATCTATCATGTAAACACAGTGAAACGTTTGATTTTCTCTTTGTTAAATGAATTGTTTGTCGACACTCAGCCATGCTTCAGTTGAAATCCATGATCAATGGTAAGTGATACCACTAAGCAGGTGGTGGAGGCTGTGACACTTGACTGTAAATTAATTCAACCCAACATGACTGGGCATGTTGCCCTGTTTAGAGAAGAATTAATCATTAAGTGACTCAGAGGATCTGTGGTCTGCTGGCTTTGTTTTAACTGCAGCCACCTTAGTTTGCTTTTCATGGACGCTGTGCTTTAGCATACACTTAGGAAACAAAGCATCCAAATGGATGGAATAAGAGTATTTGTAACTCAAAGAGCAAATCACAAATTACTGTGTTTGCCTGTGCGTTTGTGTGAGCGCCCAATCCTAGGGCAAATCAAGGCCAAATCGCCAGAGGTCACATGCCTGCCCCATTATGTGTTTTGCGTCAAACTGACTGTGAAGTGTACAGTGCCCCAGGATGTCATATACTAACCAGAAACTCACACTTTGCTTACACTCTACTTTTTACAAACCATTTGACTGTGGAGCGACTGTGGCGCAGTTGGTATGGCACTTGTATAGGAATCTTAGGGTTGGTGGTTTACTTCCCAGTTCCCCCGAATCCTGGTCACATTTCGAAGTGTCCCTGAACAAGACACTGAACCCCAAACCTTTGGTACCTAAAAGGGGCTGCCTGTCCACAAGAAATTCCCCAAGTGGATTAATAAAGTATCAGTTATTATTAGTACATTATCTATATACGTACACTTGTAAGGTACTGGCAGATGCCATTGTCCTCACTCTGACCTCAAAGCGTAGTTAGTGTTTCCACTCCCTGCATCACCCCAGTCCTTAAGAGGCTTTGTTTTCCTCAACAGAAAGGAATCATGTTTATTACGGTAATGAACAAGAATTGATTGGCCTCTCGTTGCATTTTCAAGTTTCCAACATGAAGAGACAGATGTCTGTTGTCATAAAATGACTCGACAGACGCTTTCACTTTGGATATTGGAAAGATGTGTCCTGCAGCAAAGCCACACAACACGCAGACTCAATACACATTATTTTTTTTCATATTTCCACTTCATTCAAACTCTTTTTTAAATTTAGAACTATTTTTCATTAAAGAATCTATAACTGAAGGCTTCGCTTGTGAGCATTCCTTAAAAAAATAGAAGCATACATATGATTGTATTCCTCTTGTGTTGTCATCATTGTCAAATCCAGCTTCCAGAACTCATCTGGTGTCTCAATATGCCAAGAGCTGTGTTTTGAGATACAGTACACAATCAGTGGATCAAGATATGTGATGAGTCATTAACACTGTTGATTTAATGCTGGTTGCTGTTAGTATTAAATGTATTATTTTATCACTCCACCAGTCTAAACTGTCACCACAGGCAAGATACACAATGTTATATAGTTCATTCTCTACACACAAATAATCATAATTTAACTTATGATGTAGATATTACTAAATTGAATCAGTGGCATGATAGGCATTGTCATGTATGTACAAATAAATATTGCTAAACAATGACTCCAGCGCTTACGCAATCACACAAAATACTGACTATGACTTGTATAAAGCATATATATAGATAGATTTGTTAGATAGATAGATCTGTTGTTGTTTGAGTGGTTGACAAATGTCGGAAAACTGGCAAAACAGTGAGAGCTGTAGGTCGCAGCACGATGAGGCCAACAGGACAATGTCATCTGCAAAAAGCAGTGACCCAATCCTGAGCCCACCAAACTGGACCCCCTCAACACCCTGGCTGCGCCTAGAAA
>JAUMHL010000016.1:12871797-12898748 GCA_032362345.1 Sandelia bainsii | reverse complement strand
GAACGTGCTCCTCTGTCCAGCCAGGACACTGTGAAGTGGGTGGGAGGGATTGTCCAGGATTGAGAGGAGTTTAGACAATTTTACACAAATTTAGACAATTTAGACAGATTTTCTCTAACTTGGAAGCTACTTAGGGGAAAAACTAAATTCAAGTGGATGTAATCTTTTGGAAGTAACTTTGCTGATGCCAGAGGATAGATATGTATGATTTATAACATTTTTATGTTTGTATCAGGAAATCAGATACAGGCATTAAAAAAAAGATCATCATAGAGCATTGCTGTCTCCTGACACAAAGCTTTTGATGTCTGGAAAACAGCTTAGAGACGAGTAAACAACATGTTAATCCAACACGTGGCTTCTAAAGCTGCCTCTGAAAACCACAGCTACTGTAACAGTGGTTCTTTTATGGGTAAGTTTGTTAAGTTTATTATACAGACTACTAAACTTGTGGATTTAGATGGTTTACCAACTCTACATCTATGAAGATCTCCGTGTTGAACTGCATCTGACTGTGGAGACATGCAGTGTAGAAGCTATACAAGAAGCAAGAAGTGGAATAAATCACATCCAGATTCCATTAGATCCCCTGTGGAAGTTACAGCCTCAAGTAGAGAACTTTTAATTTGATTTAATGTTTCCCCACTGAGATGGAAGAGTGGAGGACAGAAGTGGCTTGCAGTTCTGGAAGATGAGACACAAGAAATCACCCGTATAGTGTATCAGGTAAAACAGGGACAGATGCACTCCACACAGGCTATTTTCAAACCATGGCACTTGATTTCCTGGCCAAAAATAGCACCGCTCATTTCTGCTAAACACAGTGGCATTGTGCCTCGTGTTAAGAGTACAGTTAGCTGTGTTGCATAAGAAAATATTTTTCTGGTTTCACAGAATTCCTTTTCTTTTTTTTGTAGTTTTTTTTCTTTTGGATTGTGTTTAAATTATGTCAAAACCCAGTTACAAATACCTCACTTTTCTCCAGCCTATAAAAAAACACTAGGGAATATTGACAGAAGCTTCTCAACATACACAAATTCAAAGACAACGGTAAGACAACAGCAGGAATGCAGATGCACGTCCTTATTCCTGAAAACTCTATGAAAATTACTTTTCACAAGTCATGTTGGATCATTTGTTGTCGGAAGACATTAACGACTGTGGGGGCAGACCCAACGTCATGACCGAGACCTAGAGGATCAGGCCTGTGAATTTGGACCTCCCAGAAAGAATCAGCATCATATTGTGATCATTTATTCATCTGGTTGTTGTTTATTACACTCTTCTTGTTTTTGTTAATGTCATTGTATTCTAAACTGTTTTTTTATTCTGGTTCCATTTATGGATGGTGCATAATGAAGGTGGTAATTCAACAGGTACATGCTACCACTGTTACTGGTGGTACTACTCATCTACCACTAACAGTTCTGTAGATTCTAATGTAATGGGACTTACCGTTAATGTTATTGCAACTTGAACAAATACAGCTGGCTCTGTGCCATCTCTCCCACCTTCTCTGGTGGCACTGAGCGTCTGTTACTTTTCTCCTTCCAGTCCACATCCTGGTGGAGCTGTGTAATTCCAGTTGAATTGGAGTAGATAAACCTAAACAGGTACTTCTGGATAGTCTGGCTGGCTTTTGCAGTGAATGGTACCAAAACAGACAGACTAATCTGAAAGTTAATGCTGCGTGCATCATGCGTCATGTGATTTAAAATTTAATAAAAGGCTTTAGAGACTGGAAATATGCCTTACAAAAGGACAAGGGACTGAACAGAAATGGCTCTACTGGTACCAGGACTGTGTGGGGGTATAAGCTGGAGGTGGCAATCAAAGTTAGGCCATTAGCCATAGTACATGTCAGTGACTGCAACAATAAAACTGTAAGAAAGCCTGAGAAGAAAAAAGATGCTAAATACATTTTATTCTTCCAGACTGGTGATATTTCAGGACCAGGGTATTTCTTCAAATTTAGCACAATAGTCCACTCTGAATCAAGGATGATCTGATTAGATTTATGTGGTTCAAAAGGCAAGGCCACTGAGACCTCACACATATCTCATTCTCTTCAGAGCATGGAGGGACGTTCATTACATCTGGCACAAATGTCCACTTACACTCATAGATGAACTGATTAGTCTGCAGAGACATGCATCTAAACTGAAACTTGACTGGTTGGTGGAGACATACAACTGCTAGGTGCTAGTTTCACTTGCTGGTTTAAAATATTCAAATAAAATTATTATGTTTCATGCTGTTCCCTCTCATGCTGTCTGAAATTTTTCCATAACACTTTATTTTCTGTTCTTTTGTTTTCTCCCCTTTCTGCTGCAGATGTCTCTTTATTGAATCATTGCTCCAAGCTCTGTAGCTACTATTACTCTTTAACCTTAGATAAGCAGAAATGAATAGACATCTGCAAGTAGATTAGAATAATTTAACCATTGTATTATTTAAAATGTTTATGCTCAATTGTTTCTTTGAATCTTTCATGTCTTACATGTCACCTATGGCTAAATGCTTGGTTGAGAGTGTATGATGGTGTTGAAAAACCTACATTTATTTAAGATGAGTGGGTTAATGGATCTATTTCAGATTAATGGATTAATAGAGTTGCTTAATTTGAGTGTGAACTTGTGTTATGTTGTCCCTTCAAAAAAGGTAAATACCCTACTTCCTTATAGAAATCCTGCAATGGATCACAATTTATAAATAAAAATTTCAGCCAAAGGCACATTGTTTTGACTCAACCTGGGAAATATGTAGTTTGTTAAAGCCAGGTTATTTAAAGCTTCTGCTTGATTGTGACGGGTTTTGTGAGGGACTGAACTTTGTCCAAGAGTTTTTTCCTTTGTTTAAGTGGTTGTGGTTTGGTGGCACATTTGTATATGTAGTAACACCAGAAAAATGACAAAAACAAACTGTGATTCATTGTACTTGTTGGTGCTCCAAACATGTCAGAAATCTATCATCTCAGTTTACAGCCATACCGAGTGGCAACATGTGGCTCAGGGTGTGGTTTGGCTTAGGAAGGCTCTTTGGAACAAAATTTAATCAGGGGACAAATGAGTCACTTTAATTAGTTCGCTAGTTGTTTCTTTTCTTTAGTGCATCAACAGCTTGTCCATTTTTCATGTTTCTGTATTCCAGAAACATACCCTAAAGTACCCTTTTCTACTTTGGAACTTTTGTTTCGTTTACTACACAAGACTGTGCACTGCTGATGTCTTTCTACTATGGAAATGACCCTCTCACAGAGAACCACACTCCATCTCCATACATTAGTACAGTAATGTATGGATGTTAGCTGATGACTTTAGACACTGAGAAAGAAGTGCAGGAAATTTTTTCTCAAGTTTTTTTGACATGGAGCGTGACTCTGGCAGAATTCCTCACCTCTTTTTTGCAGAGGTGGCTAAACCTCCCTATTAGTCTCTCAGAGCTGAGAGTCGTTGAAAGTGAAGGACGCTGCCTGTTTGTGTTTAGCATTTATCACATATGCCTTTTGGTGCCTGGCAGCTAATTAGCAATCCCATTATTCACTTTTCTGCCTTTTTGTTTTTTTCCTCACAGGCTTACAGAAGTGTCAGCCACAAGTATGCACTGGCTGAACAGATGGTATGAACATGTGTAAGATCAGAGCAGCTGTGCTGTATTACATTGGCTGGAATGTGTGGACTGCAAGTTTACGAAGTTCTGGATTAAATGTAACATTATTATCATAAAATAAGCTCCCAGACAGATTTCAGAGTGTCAGACATTCAGCTTCATCCGAGTAGACCTGACAGTCACTGAGGAATGGACTTTTGACCGAGGTACAAGCCTTTTTGTGTCCAGCAGTATTAAAATGAAAACTACTATATTCATTATTATTTCATATGGATTCTGAATCAGTAAATGAGAAAGACATTTTAACAAGGTAAATGAGTTTTTTATTTATTTTTTTTGTAGAAAAACAATTATTCAACATGTGATAATTTTTTGTGAAATGATTTATCCATATTAAGAAAATCTGGAACACTTACACCTTCCAGCTTCTCAAATACGATGATTTAAAGTGCTTTTACTTGGGCAAAATAAGCAATCTGTACTATTTTCTGACAAGTGATAAATCAGGGCAGCAATACATTAGCAATGAAATCATTTATCAGCTGCCATCAGTGGGAAGCTCAGGATTATACCAACGATTATAGGAAATAAATGGATGTCCTGTGTTTAGCCGGTCATGTTTCTCACTATAAGAAAGAGCAAAACTATAAATGAGTAGTGACCAAAAATGAAATATTACAGCAAGGATGATGGTATATGTGTCTTACCATTGAGCCTGTGACTACACAGCATCTAGTGCATACTACACATGCGATATGGCGAGCATCACAAGAGGGCCTTGCCTGACCTTGGCCTGCAGATTGAACGTCAGCGTGACAAATGCGGAACATCTGCAGTGCTAACAAGGGGCAGGTTGTTCAAAAGTGTGTGTGTATGTATGTGCGTGTGTGTGTGTTAGAATGGGCAAGAGATCAGCCAACAATAACACACACAGTAAACCTCACCACCTGTGATTTGACATTAACATTGCAGAATGAATGTTGCGTGAGCAGACCTAAAAGATCATCATTTTGGAACAAATCTGAAAAACATTTAAACACATATTTTTTGAGAATTTACAGTCACTTACTGTAAGACATAGTTCCCTATGATTATGCCACCCATCAGACTTTACACCTGTCTGGTGTTTGTCACTGGGTCACACACTCTTTAGCTCACCACACTCATTAAGTTAATTTACCACTGAAACTCTGTCACAGAGACAGTAAAGGATTCGCCTCATCTCGCTCTTCTTTTTTCTTTTTTTTTTTTCTGTCACCCACTATTTTTCATTCTTCCCCACCAATGACAAAGATGCAATTGGACCTGCGTCGCTCTAGTGGCCCATCCTGACACTTTAATTGAAGAGGTGTAAATCAGGCTCCATTGTCAAAGAGAGGGGTAATTATTTCCTCCTGTCTGAGCCAGCAGTGATCTCCCTCCTTCCTCCCCCATTTGACTTTCTCTCACTGTTGCACGCTTTCATCAGAAACCTGGCTCCTTTCCTTTCTTTCCTGAGATGTGATTTTATGTAGGAATAAGTTCTAATTTCACCTCAAAGCCTGGGCGCTTAGATGTAAAATCCTTTACACCCTGGCTCATACCTGAGCTTAAGTGGCATGTGACACTCAGCTCAAGAGTAACACAAATGCATCCATTCATGAAAATGCAAACAGAGCATAAATTCACCATCTGGAGTTTAGTATGGAAATAAAGTTAAATGAAAGACATGTTGTCAGTAGCTCACACAAGGTAATGCACATTGTGCTGTAGCATTCATCTATCCAGCCAAACCAAGTCTTTCTAGACTCATGACTCCTCTGGTTTGGGCTAGTGTTAAAACTACAAATCTGTATTACAGGACGTGTTGGTGTTGATGCAGGTTTGGCATGGTTTAGGCACTCAGCATAGCACAGCATTTTTAGTTTTCCCCAATGAGACCATTTAAAGTAATTGTATGTTACGTTTTTTATTCCCAAAAGGCTAAACATGAAACCGAGTGTAGTTCTTACCAAGAACTCATTTTTCTGACTGACCACAGCATGTCCTGTGTCATTACTTTACATCACTATCTATTCTAGTGATGAAATCCATCACATCTGTGGCAGGACTACTCGAGGAGGACATTTGAATATACTGATTGGTAAGGATGGTTTAAAAAATAATGCATCAGCAAAAGGCCCTTGGGTTGGCAATGTCAGACAGTTGATTGGTGAGTCCACCACCCAGTCCAAATTGAAATCTCAAAAAATATGAGATGGATTAGCGTGAAATTTGGTTCACTGTTCCCAGTTAAAAATGAAAGGTACAATATGCAACTGTTCCCCCTCTCCCTGTTCCAATGCACTCCACTGTGCACAGCCTTTCAGGCATTAGTCATTATGAAATTGGGATTTTAAGAAATGCTATAAAACGTATCAGCCGAGTAAAAATTATTGACCTTCTGTGATTCACTCAAAAATCCAGAAGGGAATACTTCCACATTGCTACCAGACCGTTTATTGGATATGTGTCACAGAAAAGCTTTGACAGCCCCAGAACATTTTATCCTCAAAACATCAGCCTGTCAGCATAATCATTGTCTAAGCCAGCACCTTACCAATCAAACTCTAACACAAAAAAACATTCAGGCTTTCAGCATAATTTCCAAAGGATATTATGTCTATCACAAAGAAATCTCCATGACAATATGATAAGATAATGAAAGAGATCTGCTTTAAAATACAAAGACGTTGCTGTAGGTGGGATATAAATTACAGGAGAAGCAGCACAGTTCACAGAAAAACAATAGTTTAATTGCAACTGTCTAAGGGGGCGGTGTCCCATATAGGCACTACAAATCACAGACAAGATACAGGGAATACATTGAAACATTTTCAGTGTGACATTCAAGATCTAAGTTACAATTTTGTTCCAGTTTAATAACCTTAAGGTTTTAAACAGTGTGGGCAAACACCATAATTGTCAATCAACTGATGAGACTTAATTAGTGGGTGAAAACAGATGGGAAGAGGCCTGTTGTCATATCATTTTTAGCATGACTCTTTGATCATTCACACAAACTATTTTCAGTGCTCTATGTATCTGACCTTTCGGGGTCTGATGTTTCAAGCTGTATGTTAAATGGATCTGTTTGCTGTCTAGTTAACGGAGGGAGGGAGTGAAGACGATGGTGGAAAGGAGGGGTGGGGAGGAGGAGAAGAGGAAGGAGGAGGAGGACTTTAGTGTAGAGTTTGTAATAGGACACCAGCCCTTTCTGTCTTTTCACTCCCCTCCCTCTTTCCTCTCATCTCTCCTGTGCTCACTCGCTCTCTCTCTCTCTCTCTTTCAGTCAAGCCTGTCCTGTGAGCACTTATGGAATAGCAGCATTTTTCCTCTCTGGTGTCACTGGTGGAGACTGGAAACAGGTCTGCTTTGGTATCGCTTTGGTATCCTTCCTAGCTTCGTAAACTGGTACCAGCACTGGGAGAAAGCTCTGAAAGGTGAGTCGTGGACCAGGGACTGGTCTTTATCCTATCTCTATAGGTTTACCTGCTGTGCTGTACTGTGCTGTGCTGAAGCAGGATGCAGAAAGGAGGTGGTAGCTTGGGGGCTAACAGGTGCGGAGTCCCACCAATGAAAATCATCTAGGATATCTGAAGTAAACTCAATCTGACTGTTGTAGAGTCTGCCAAATACATGTTTCACTTGCTGTTCCTTCTGAATAATATTTAATATTACCCAAGACTACTGTCATACTTTCCCTCACATGCTTTGCTTTTACTGTCTATTTTAAATACAATAAAACTTGGTGTCTTAATGCTTCTGTGGTTAAGTGAGAATTTTACAAGACTTGACTGCAGTAAAAATGTGTCTTGTCTACTTTAAGCTGCAGCCTTTCACTATAATTGTTCTTGTTTAATAGTGTGGGGAGGATTGTCCAGAATCACAGGGTTTAAATGATTCGGTCACAAGATTCACATGCTATTTAATCAGTTGGTCTAAAGTTTAAAACTTGAAATACACACTCTTGGCTGCGCCTGCTTGTTCTGCGTGTGAGGGAACGTGTGACTGTAATAGAGCCGCTGACAACTGAATGACAGGGTGTGGTATGAACACAACACACTGTCCTGTTAGAGCTGGGATACGGGGCAACTTTTTATCATTTTAATTCTTGTTCTCTGGTCAGGAAGAATTAGACCAATATATTAAATTATGTAATCTATCAAACCTAAACCCAGATGGAAGGGCTTTCTCCATCAATTTCCTTTTAGCTAAATTGTGTTCATGTGCTTTAAACCATTTTCAGGCACAGATGGGATCCAAACAATCGTAGACCTCATCTGGAAAATGAAAAAGAAACTATTTGCTTGTGCAGCTATGCAGTTTTTTACTTTCATCAATATTAGTTTTTGAGCAGTGCCTCCGAAATGGTGACATGGAAAATTCATTAGGCGCACAGACGTGGAATGCACAATAAACACAATTATCATTACACCCCAATGGAAATATAACTCTCCACTAACTCAGGCTGACCTCCTTTGTGGAGAGACATTTTAATTGCCATCGCAGACATTCCTGGCAGTCGTTGCTGGATTTTCTGAACTTTGAAGAGCTCACTGCAAATAATTAGTTCTTTTTTTCATGGCAACAAACACTAATGTACCTTCACCTGTGGGCCTATTAATGCAGACAAGTGCTAAGAGCTCCATGAGTTTGACAGGAAGAGTGGTAGTGAGCTCAAACATATCTTTGATGAGGCGAAACTGAGGTGTCTGTGAAACCAAGGAAACATTTAAACCTGACCGGGAGAGATGTCATAAGATGCTCTGAAGTCAACCAACTCCCTTGACGATGACTTTAGCAGCTGTGAGACCAACATGCCCATGCCAGAGCTTCCCCCTGGGAGATCAGCTATCTCTCTGAAGAGAAGGTGTGGATGTTTAACACTTTTAAGCTTCACATTATTCCACACTTAGTGGTGTTTTAACCCTAAATCTAACACCAAACAAATACATGAATACGGCCCATTCCTGATGCTGTGAGATGAGAACATGTTGATCAATATTAGACAACTGTACATTCAATTTAAAATATTTTTATGTTAAATTCTGTGGAGATGAGTCCAGCATGGTCATACACCTTTAGTATTTACACACAAATGCTGTGTAATTTTCATTATCAGTATTCATAGACTGAAGGGATTTTGCATTTTAGATAATGAAGACTCGAGACTTGATTTGGGCTTTACTTAAAACACTTATATCACATCTCAAAACCTTCGCAAATCAAGCCAAAGCTATAGAAAAGTAAGGATATTCAATCATAGTAATTTGGGGGAACCAACCTTGTAAGAATTGGGGACAGGAGCTATAGCAGGATGCAAGCTGAGCTACAGGACAGGACTACAGCTCCAGGAGACGCCCAGGCTGAAGGACGCTCTGGGGAGGGAGGGAGTGTGTGAGAGTGTGTGGAGATGATGCAGCAGGAGAGGGGCTGCAGTACAGTGGCCGGACCCGTATGGTTAAACCCCATGCTGTTTTATTTCTCTCAAGTGCAGCCAAAGAGATCTCATTCGTCTGCGGTTTTACATATGTTATCCTCATGCAGCCGGACCAGTAGAATTTCACCTCTGTTGTCTATCAGTCACGCTTCACTCCACCACACACACCCTTATCTCAACCTATTTGTACACTACACCCCAAAAATGAAATGTTCATGGCAATCATGCAGGTTTCTTTTCTCTTGGCCATCAATTTTTCATTGCTTATTTATAAGCCATGAGAGCAGGGATCCACCCTCTTATAAAAACATTTTCTTTTTTGCATTTGAATGGGTAATTTTTATATTCACAGTGGTGTACTGTACTTTTGTACAAAACCGGCAGCCGGTTTAGGTGCTTAAAACAATTAAGACTTTCTCCAGGAGTTAGGTTTGCATTGCAGGAGTTGGTGCCCCGCAGGCAGTACACTACCTGTCTCTATCAATAATTGAGCTGCTCTTGTCCTGTTATGGAAAAGGAACAAGAGGAGGCTGAGGAAAATGTCTCTGTGGTAGCTCTTTTGTGCACATTTAACTCATGCATATTTAAGAGAGGTGCATCTGCAAAGACATAGTGATGAAATTTAACTGACATGTTGTGCTCTCATCTGCACTGATTTCATCGCAAAAATGTTTAGACATTAAGGTTAAAGCCACAAATGTATAACTTTTATGTGACTACAGCAGCTTTCAAATTATTCTAATTACATAAGTTCAAAAAGATTTTTTTAACAAAGTAATTGAGCTTAATTTTAGTTAAAAAACATTTTGATATACAGTCACTGCTTCAACAGTATTTAAAGATGCTCTGATATATTTTTAGACAGACTGCTTTTTTGGGGAACTATCAGCAAACACTCAGCTTTACAGAGCTGAGTCTCCATTAACTGTTTTAGTTTTATGGACCACATCTCCATCGAGCCAGTTGTTTTGAATGAAAACACATTCTGATATATCTATGATACTCCATGCCTGCCCAGCACCAAACATAGTAGAGAATTTTGCTGCTAAAAAGTCAGATATTTCCATCATGAAATGATGACGCTGAGTGTGAAAATAGGCCTCACTCCAACGTGCCAACAGGTTTGTCGTATCAGCTTTACAGGGGAGTGATGTCAATGTTGACTTTAAAGCTTGTGCTGCTTCCTCAAAGTGGCTAAAAATGAATTACTTTAAATTTCTATATTTCAACATGTATATCTTCCAACTGTACATTTATTTCAACTGTTTAAAATGCAGCCATTAGCATGTCATTTTTTTGGAAGCCCAGTATGTTGGGATTACCGTAGTTAAGATATTCTAACGGGAGAATATATAACTTTTTTATTTTTATTTTTTTTACTAGAAATGTGCTCCAAAACTTAGCAGTATCTTAATGTGGAGAGGTGATGGCCAAGCATCCTGTGAGCCAGTGTCATTGAACAGTAGCCTACTGCCAGCAGTGCAGAGAGTGGTTCTAAAAGTTTTTGAGTAAAGCTTGCCCTTCTAAACAAGGTCAATAATTTCTTCTGGAATGGCAGGTTTGGTAGTTTGGAGTTATAATTTCATGTGCAGCAGATCACAGTACTTGCTAAAGTTAATTAGTTCATGAGCTTTACCAATGACCATTCAAAATACTTGCTATTTTCTCTCCAAACTTCTTCCATCAGACTGTGGTGACTGGTCGTGGTTCCTGAGCGGTGTAGTCATGGGCAGGCTGGAGGGGTTAGCCAGGCCACCTCTGGTGTTGGCCATTGTGCTTTCCCTTCTGGCTGTCTCTTTCCTCTCCACTGGGGTCTCCAGTCTCCCACAGCCTCTGCCAAGAGTCTTCCTCTCCTTCGAAGGTAAGAAACAACAAACATGCCACCTCTGACATGAATGGAAACAATAAACTTGGCCTTTGTCCACTTGTTGTGTGTCTCTGCAGATGTAAGGATGTTGCACTGATGCCATGTGTTTTTTTTTCACTAATGGTAAACAAATGGTTGATAGTCACGACTAGCTAGGGGATACATCATTACAGTACAGCTTACCCAGACTCACTAACTATGCTATCTGGATGATTGTCTGAAACTTTTCCGACACAATCACAGACACCTCAGGCCTTAAAGCTTTTATTCTTGGACCGTCTATCATCCTGCTGTGAGTCAGCAAAGAGTCAGACCTCTGCAGGAGGTGGCACTGCTTATGGAACTACCCTGAATCTGTTCCTAGTTAAACTTTAATCACACCAGTCCGTCCTGAAGGCCTGTGGGTATTGTTGCTGCCTCTGGTTTTGATTCTCTTGTTTTATTTAATTTCTTTGACATAGATTACTTTATGAATTTTTGATGCTCCCTTCAAATAAGAGTTTACTTGAGGAGTAAGCAAGTTGAGCGTGTGTGCGTGTGTCAGTGTGGATGAGCTGGGAGATCGCTCAAGCCCCAGCCCTGTGAGTGGAGTAACAATTTTGCAGTGGCAGGATAGTGTGCAGGGGCTGAAGGAGACGTTTGATCACCTTTCACTACCTCTCGCTGTGGATTAGTAAGCGCAGAGCAGCTGAGGCTGTCTGTCAGTAAGGTTTCTGCATTCAGACAGTAAAGTCTGTAAACCCTTACAGTATGAGAGAAAAGCAGGTGTTGTTTTGTGTTTGTAATTCTTTTCTCAGGCTGTGAGTAAATTTGCTTTTGTACCGATTTTCCCAATTTGGTCTCATATTTTCCTTAAAGCTTTCATTTCCATTCCGATTCAGTTTTTTGTTCACTTTTTGTTCCTCTGTGTTTCCCATATTATTGTTTCCAAATATCTGAACCAACCTGCAGTCATGACCCAGTCTGTTTCTTCTCTGCATGCTGTGTGAGTTGTTAAATATGACAACTCAGGGGGAAAAAATCCAAAACTAATGACTGAATATGAGGAAAAAAAACTTCACCATCGCTATCTTTGCTTCTGACCACTACAGTCACATTATTCACTCACTCCTCAGTGTTTCCAAATAGCCATCTTAAAAGGTCAAAGGCGGCGGTGCTGAACATGAGCCAATCCATGTAATCCTGGAACGCTGAATTGCCTTTTCTAGTGTGGATTAGATTTGATTTGTGTACTTACTGCAAGTGTGTTTCACCTCAGGGAGGACCATAAATGGAGAGTTTGACAGCAGCATGCTAATTCTTTAACAGTCTGGATTTTATTCTTAGTGAGTGTTTATCTGTATGTTGAGGAAGTGTTCAGCTTCAAGTGTGAATTTAGATTGCAGCTTTGATTTAGCACTTGATCTAAAAACATTAGGGAGTAGATGCACCTTTGTTTTTCAGCTAGAAACCTCTTTTGACCTGAGGAGGATGAGGGTCATAACTCCCTGTCGGCTGAGCACCAGGTGTGGTAGAGCCTTAAGGCCCAAGGTGGAGCTTCCAGAAGCCTTCGCTGATACAAGAATTCAGGGAGTTTGGGCTCATTCCAAAGCAAAAAGAAAGATGAAGAGTCATAGAAGAAGAGTGGAAGAGTAGCGCCCCAGAGGGGAAGAAAGAGCAGGTGGTTTGGCACCTGCTGGGTGGCCAAAAGGTTAGTCGTGGAGTCAGTCTTCTTCTGCTCCAAGATGTGAAAATCTGTTCATTATTATGAGCTGGAACTAACTAAATTAAGAAAATAAACTAGTGAGTGACACACACGGGTTGTACACAGATCATAACGCTTGAATATCCTCCCCCTTTTCCTCCTCGTGATACTGCTGAAATCCAATCCAGGGGTATGGCAGGTTCATGGGACTCCCGGCGTAGCCTCACATCCTGCAGAGAACTTGCTGTCTCTGACATTCCTCTCTCCTCTAACTATGCTTACTCTTGTATTCTAAAGGCTAATGCAGCCAGACCACAATTAAAACCGCATAATAAACAGTGACAAATGCAGCTAACCCAAAATAATAAACTCTCTCAGGCGGCACCTTTCTATTCCATTCGTTGGAATTCCCACTGTGATAATTACTCATCTACATTGCTTTAAATAACTCTGGTCTTCGCAATATTTATGCTGGTCTGATTCATGCCATGTTTGATACATTTCCGGTGTCTGAATGAGGCTGAGATGCTAACAGCATTCAGATCTCAAAGAAAATGTTTAATTGCCACTGTGTGCAAAAAATCTCAGATCAATATCTACTGAGATTTTGTTTAAACAGTTCTTAAACTTGCTTTATAACACCCTTATTAGGTGTTATAGATGGTAAATATGTTGATCTTTTTCCAAAAAAATCATGTTTAAATGAATTGTGAGTTTTGTTGCTGCTGTTAATTTTAGATGTTTGTCATACAGCTGCCAGAGGGTGAGTGTTTGTGTTTGTGGTAAGATTACCACTTTACCTCTTCTAAGCACAGTAACAACCACATTGCTCCGTGAGAGGGTGCTGTTTAAAACTGGCTACAACACAGCACTTAGGCAGCATTTATGATGCTGCTTATTGGTTCTTTGTATGAGAAGTCTACCTTTCTGTTGCCAAAATGCCATTCCGACAATTGTGGAATCAGAAATTCAGCATCATTTATCCATTCAGTTGGCAGCTGGGGTCTGTGTTTATGATGAGGATCATTTAACCTCATCAGCAGTCTTACCCTGTTCTGGCAAACCCTTAGCATTCAACTTAGTATTAACTAATACAAACAGTGCATATGTCAAACTATGAAGGATATTTATTTGAAAGTAAGCAGGTCCGCACATGCTTTGGAGAGAATAATGTCAATTTTTGCACTCAGATTTGGTCTGGTTGAGACGTAGGAGAGATTGATTAAGGTGATGTCTGTACTTTAATGAGCTTTTATGAGCCACATGGGTTTTCACAGCCTGAACAGAAGCAGTTGTGGAGATCTGGAACGAGGCATCTTAGAGCCGATACACCAGATCCATCCTTGCTTTTACCATGCCTCATTACTACCTCCAGTCACCCTCTTTATTCACTGTTCATGCACAGTAGGTGGACATCAGTCTGTTAAGGATGTTCACTTGGTGGTGAGGATTTGCAGAAGTGTGTGTATGTCAGCAGATTTGAGAAAAAGTGAGTGAGTGTGTGTTTAGTTGTGGTCAGTGGGTGAATGTGCATTTTTTGACTTGATAGCATTTAAGTGGCAAACATTCTGCTGAATCAGTGCTACAACTATGTGGTTGTGTTTTTCAGCTTGCAGTTCTGAAACTTTTTGTCTACAAACTATTTTGTGAAGTAGATACCTAAAATACTTGAATCACAAGACAACCAGAAGATGTTCATCAATCTGATATGAAAAGCATTGTGCTTAGTATGATGGTTTAGTTGATATTACATTAACCTCCTGCAAAATAATGGCTCAAATTTAAATCTAATGAGTGGAATTAATAAGAATAATAATTTGATGCACAGGAACATATTTTGATGCATATATTTCTCAGCCCTTTGAATGTTTTTATGGATTTTTAATGGCCAGTTAAATGCATTGTAAAGTGATGCACACACCAGATTTGTATGGGTAAAGATATGTAATATTATTTTGTGGTCAACAAAAGGTCAAAGGGTTAAAGATTAAAGACGGTTAAAAAGAAGGCAAGTATGGCCAGAAGCAGAATAGGATGTTTTTGTCTGTGTCTTCTTGGTTAATTCTTTTATAATATAACACAGCTTCCTGTTTCTGCTCCATGCATTAGCATCTCCACCTTGCAGTGGTTAACATAATAAATCCTGTGAAGTAAAAATCGTTGATGCTCAGTGATTATGGGGAATTCCTGGCAGGGCAAAGCATAGGCCTGTCAAAGCTGTCGACAATAGCACACAGAGACAGGCTACAAATAGCTATAGGTTAGTGGCACGTGTGTTCTCTGGGGCTGAATGCTGATGCATACATGGGATGTTCTCTCCTCCTTTGAATCTTGAAGAGAGCTATTTCTCAGTGTGTACATGCATTCTCCTCATACCCATGTCCTAAAATGTCCCTCTAATTGCCTGAGCTGCAGCATGGGCATTTTATGCAGCAAGCTCCAGCTTGCACTCCTTTGAGGCAGACAGTGTGAGATGTTTGACAGCTCCTCTGTAAACCTGCCTTTTTCTGCCCGTCTCTGTGTATTTATCCATTCCTATGTCTGACCTTGTGAGCCCTGTTGAATGTTTTCTTATTCCTCCTCTGCAACATGTTGAAAGGTAATCAATGACCATCAATATGAACAAAGAGTATCTATTCGAGGTCAGCCAAGGTCAACTCAAAAATCCTTGGGTTGGAGATTGGCATAATCACAAATCAATGACCTATTCTTATAAATCTATTCATGAACATTTATTTGAACTCCTTTCTCAAAAGCTTAGGTGATGGTTCAATAACTACTCTCATATTGGAACTTCAGAGTAAATTGTTACCTTTACTCAATACCTCATAAACAACACCACAACATTGGTGATATTTTGTCACAGTGAAAATATAGTATAGTGTCACAGTTTCAGTGTTGAAGATGGCAGAAGGGAGCATTCCTACCTGGCTTTTGGCTTTCCTCCATGACTAGTAAACACATCAACTCTGAGAATGCTCTGACCCACATCTCCTGCAAGTCTCCCCCTCTGAGAGTCTCTACGAGAGCCCCCATGACACTAAACGTGGACAGATTTACTGTCCACTGGAGTTGAGCATTAACTATCATTTGCAGGTGAGAGGTCAAAGGCTAAGAGACAGGGAGGCTGACAGTACAGGTTGGTTTAGAGTGGAGTAGTGACACGTGATCAGGAGGCCTGGTGCTAATTGGGGCATTGGGAACGCAAACTGACTGGCTGTTTGGGCAACATGATGGACAGGTTGTCATCTCAGGTTTCGGCTCCTACAGGGAATATTAGCCAACACCTTACCAGGTCAACTATGTAGTGAAACCAGTAGTTGACATTGGTGCTGGATAGCATCACTCTGCACAAACACATACGAATAGCTCAGAGAGGAAATACAGCACACTCCAGGCTCACATGTCATATTTAGATATGTCTGCTTCAGGAAGCAAATGTGAGAGAAGGAATACATAAGAGCTCAGGCATTCTGTGCAGCCATATGATTCCCATTACAGCACTCTGGATATAGATAATTGGTGACAGACAACAACTGGGAAATTAATGAGATACAGTAGATATAAAGCTTTCGTTTTTTGAGCCAACACTGGCATCCGTCCATGACAAGTAGTTGCAGTATAGTAAATTTGTACATGCTGTCTGTATTTTGAGTGCACCTCCCTTGGGAATGTGGAGTATGCCTGTTGGACAGACAATTGGACGGCTTTGTCAGCCAGTGCAGGACATACTGGGTGGTCTGCTAACACTGAAACACCTTAACTTATATGTACTGTATATGCCACCAGCCATTACTGTATACCATGAGTCTGTAAGGAGAATGCATCGCAGTCCCATTTGGCAACAGCTATTTTTTATCTTTAGGGGGGCCTGTCAGTTGCCAGGATAAAGTTTTTTCCTGGTGCAGTATGTAATTGAGCTATGCTGTGTTAAGTGCAGTCATCCAGAACCAAACCCAGGAGCTCTTAACATTGTCCACACAAAGAGCAATGGTATTTGGCACTGAGTGTGAAGTCAGGCTTCCATGATGAAACCCACTCCATCTTGAGAAGGAAGATGAATTGCAAGGGGGCGGTATAAGCCCTTGCTTCAATATTTATCAAGACGGGTGATTGGGGTCGTCCCACCGGCTGTCCCTGACAACCACAGAGCAGGGTCTTTTTAAACTGAATGGAGAGCAAGTCTCATTAGCATGGAGTTAATTTATTCATGCTGGGCTTTCAGGTAGAAAGCCATTTGTTGAGGCCTGATTTGCATGGGAGACACTAAGGTTGGTTTGTAATTGGCATACTGTCCAACCATGAAGTGTTAATTAGGTGCTGCGACCTTTTGGCTTGTGTTCAGACACTAGTATTAATCAAAAAACCTAACACTCCAGACAGCCAGTCAATTTGGTTAAAGCTGTTTATTTCTGTTTCACAAGGGCTAAACAAATGTTCTGACAAAGTAACCCCATGTTGTTCCTCCATGCTGATTTTATCACATTTCCATGAGACAAAGAAGTCTCTGCAGATAAATTTTCATCCCTCATTTGCCAAACAGCAGGGGGAATCTTACAAAATGCAAATGTGTTTTCTAGAGGTTATCACTTTTCTGTCTCCACATTTCCTCTTAAAATAAACCATAATACCATACTGTTTACGTTCATGTTCTGCCACATCTTGGTATCTTCCATCATACAGGAAGAAATACCCCTTGAAGGCTCTTGAAGTGACAGCAGTTCAGTCAGTTGGCACCAGCTCCAAAAACCTCAGTCTGAAAACAGTTGCCTCTCTCATAAAGATCCCACATAGTTTCCAGCCACTGTGAATCTCCACTTTTTATGATGCTACATTACAACAAACCACCCCTTGTATAGACAACCCAAACCAGGAAGTTGTTTACTGCTGTAAAACTCAGTTACTTGATAGCACATACTATTTTGGAGGCCAGTTCTTGTGGGGTTGGAAACTTGAGGGAAACTTTCTTTTGGTTGTTGCCTTTTCTCTTATTGCTATATAATCACAACAGAAAAAGCAGTGAAGCAGCTAAGTGAGCACTGCAACATTCTCCATGCTTTAATTACTGCCACACAAACCAGGACACAATGACATTTCCTGTTCCCCACATTTCTTCCTATTTCTGCTTGGGTTTTCACATCACATAAAAAAGAGAATTTTCTTTTTCACTCTAGGGGACTCAGTAGCTTGTTGCCTCTCTGGGTTATTACTACAGTGTCTGTGCCCATGAGCAATCAATTCTTTTATGGTTTACAGAGCACTGAATTACCCGCCACAATGATCACAGCTTGTAGTTGCTTCAGATGTCTTTTTGCAGGGTTGTGACAGCACAAGCAAAATGCACAGTCTGCTGCATGAGCCAGATTGCTGTATTTCATTTAAAAACTCCAAAAACGATATCAGTTGCACACTAACTGTATTTTTTTTTTAGTTTTTAAGCCAGCGTGACTAAAACATGAACACTGGCAGTTCCCTGACTGGTCAAAACTGGTCAAAAAGGTCATGTGTGGTGGGATGTGATTGAAAGCTACATAGCAGCTACTGAAGGAATTTGTGGTGACTGTTTATAATGATATTTCCTTTGCAATGATATAAAACAAAGAAAATGAGCAAATTGTGACATTTGAGAATCTGAAAGCTGAAAAAAGGTCATATTGTTCTTGACCTAAGGGAGTAGTCCAAACAATTTTGCACAAAAAGGTCAGTTTAGTTTGTAAAAAGTGTCTTGTGTAACCTGGGAGACATCTCTGAGAAAATAATCATGTGTTATCTTAGGCTAAACTTGAAACGTCAAATTTCTAACACCTTGTGGTGGAAGAGAATTGCATTATGGAAATTGTGGGATCGAGTTTTTGGACTTTTACCTATACTACGGATAAAGAAATATGTATATGTCAGCCTCTGTTGATTTGATTTTAAAATTTCTTTTTACTCTTACAAGTCTCCCAGTGTTATCAAAGTGCAATATTAAAGGAGTCAGAGAGTCTCCCTTTAAACAGTGTCAATTGTTAAAAACTGTTGGCAATGACCACTTAACTAATCTTTTGAGCAAAATCAGCATTAGCACCCATCTCTAACATGGGAGTTTTTATGCTGGTGCGATCCCTTCTGCAGCAAAGAAAGCAACCTGCTGATTCATTTTGGATGACCACTGCTCTTCCTTGGCCAAACAAAAGCCTTTTGTGCTGCTTCCGCTTGATCACTTCACACAAATCTACGGCAAAGAGAAACTGGACTTCAGATGTCCAGTCGCTACTTTGCCCTTTCCACTAATCCCAACGTCCATTGCATATATCAGGATGGATTGCATCGCTACTGGCCATCATTCTACCAATAGGGCACCATGGGTCACAGCTCAAAGTCTAAGGCAGGACACAGGGGGCTGCTGTGAGGTTCACAGGGAGGTGTAACACCCACCTGCCTACATATATATAATTGAAAACCCACCTCAATGCTCAATGCTTTTTTGTTTTGTTTTGGGGTTTTTTGAGTCTCCATCTCCAATGAGGACAGAAAAGAAGAAAGACATAACAACAGAGAATAAGACATTCTATCATCCACATTATCTCAGCTTTTCCCAGTCCTTCCATCACATCTGTGGACGTTAACTATTTATCTCTATATCATCCATAAAACTGAGGTTATCCTATCTTTGCACATGTTTATTATTCAGTTGTTTATTCTATCAAATAGCATAAACAGAGTACATACTCTTATATCACACATATCTTCACCCAATTCCACAAGCTGCTTGCCCTGTTTTATTGATGTCCACACACACTTTTGTCTCTTTTTCCTCTTGTGCAGTCTTATGATCTCAACAATGAGGAATGCACATAAACTCATGACTTACGAACCACATGTGGTCCAAAAGGAATTCTTCATCAAAGCGAAAAGAAACATTTTTGATCCAACTTTTGTTTTCTGTTTTGATGAACTGTCATTTGTGGCAACTAATTTTTAAAATTTGTGGTTGTGCTATCATAAAAAAACTTGATAATATGCCACAAGGAAGGGAATTTGGTCTCAACACTATCAGCTGCCTCATGTCTACAAAGACCTCATGTGAATGTTATGAGCTGGCATTGATTCTGTAAACACTTGGTCCCAGTGCGTATATTGAATGACTCTCAAAAACCTTGACAATGGTTCAGCCCCCTCCTCCATGATAAAACAGGTGCATGATTTGGCAAAGTGAACTTTTGATGTTGGTTTAAAAAACTGCAGCAGTGCAAGCATGACTCCCATGTTTGACTGAGATTGAAAGCAGAGAGAGAAGACATTGGATCCAATGGTGTGTGGGCTCCAGAGAGTTTTGATTTGTCTCTCAGTGAATACGCTGGATCTATGTGGCACGCCCCTGCTGTGTCTCATCTCAGCACCTGGCTTAAGTGGCCTTCCACCCGACATGAAAATCTTCTATTTCCCCCACTGAGAAAACAATACAAAGTTCACCATAGTACTAAACAGTTATTTCACCCCACACCACACCCCTCTCAACCATTTGTTCCCCTTGTGGAAAGTTGTGGATGGATGTTGTCAGAAAAGGCAGGAGCGTACCATAATGTTGAACTCAGTTAACAGCAGGGGAATATTTAAAACTCAGTGAACGTCATTGTTTCAGGCAACAGATAAATAAACTCACATGGCATAAAGAAATGTTGGTCATTAAACAAGACAGTCTAAATGAAGTAAACTTAATCCTTCTTGTGTGTTTAGAGAAGTTTAAGCTAATAATTACGCCTTTTTATCTATATTTAATCAAGAAAAACAAGATGAACAACTGCCAACAGCTGTTAGGTGTTAGAGATTTGTACTGCAAAATAAAGCCACAGCCAAAATCCCTATCGGTTTTAATGACTACTATTGTTATCTTTGTGATTGTTTGAAATTGCGTGATGTAATGTTTTTTTATATGTCTGATAATTATTAAAAGAACAGTTCATTGCTGATATTCTAAACTGTAATTTGACAAACATACTTTACCTTCATTAACTAAACTGGCTACAGTTGAGATTGCTGCTGCTAATGCCATTGGATTAAATAGAAAATGTTAGTAAGTGGACTTTGACTGTATGTTTTGGGATTTTAAAGATTAAAAAAACAGTAGTTATGAGACTTAAAATACAATAAATTATCCTCTTATGTCAAAGACATAATGTCACACATTATGTCAAGTGGGATACACAATGCCTGCTTTTGGACACAAAAGCTAACTGCAGCAAGAAAACTCTATTTAATTGCTTTGCATTTTGCGGTTTGAAAAAATGCTTAACTTCACGAAGGTCAGTTCTCTCACGCATGCCTTTTTCTCACAGGCATTTCAGGCTAATGTTATAGAACTTAAAAAGCTGTGGTCCTCTGACTTATATTCACTGAGATTTAACTCGACTACTGAGATTATTCCCGTCTGTGTAGGCTATAATGTATGACTGTAAAACAAAAACTGTTGCTCAGACAGTCCATTGTAAACTGCTGCATGTTTGAGAGCTGCCACCTTAAAGCTTAAAAAAAGTATTGAGGAATGTTAAAATTAAGATCTATTTCTAAGGGCCAAAATGAGGCACAGATTGTGGTCTAAATGTTTTCCCAAATCTCCTCCAATAACTTATTTTGGGAAACAATTTTGCATGTTTTTAATTATCCATTATTGAGGCTTTCACCCTTGATGGCTCACACTTTTTAACGTTAATCTCGCCTGGTAGGGTGCTTTCACTTTTAATTTTATTCCTTTGCAACTCAGGTAAAAGCAGAGCTGTATTTATGTGCACGTTCTTCATTAGGCACAAGATGATGCTCTCATAGTGGATGATGCATTGTTCAGAAATACCCTGTTCTCATTTCAAGACATTAACCATATAAGGCAATTTACCTAAACATGGTGAACGTAGATAGTGAGGAGTCGTGGGAAATCCGCCTGTGATTAAAGTGGGCAACTTGTCTTTATTTAAAGTTAAACACTCCAGGCTTTACATGGCGAACGCACCAAACAACAGCCTGTGATCAGAATGAGGGGTGCCACAGAAAAGCCACTTTTCTTCAAGATTAAAGGCCCCAGCCTCAAAAGTGAATGTCACAATAATGAAAATGTGACTTTAGCCCAAGGCATTGAAGTAAAGTGCAGGCAACCTGTTTGTTGATTGGAGGAAAGGGATACAAAGAGAGCTCAGAGAAGGTCAATGGAGGGGAGGAAATGGAGGGTGTAGATGTACATTGCCCCCCACTCCCCAGGCTTTCAGCGCAGATTGAAAAAGTGATAAATATGCATAAGTTTGGCTTCAACAGTGAAGGCCTTTGATGGTAATGTTGAGGGTTCTCTATCTCTGGAGCAAATAGGCTGAAAATAACAGTCTGAGAATGTTTACTTTGTATGTGTGAACAATGTGAGCTTTTAATGAGTGGAAGAGACTCTGCAGGAAGACCTGTTCATAAGTTCTCTGTAGCAGCTTCTTTTCAATAGATTGGATGAAAGTTAAGTGAAACAGGATGTTTCTTTACCAATAAATCATTGTAAGATCAATTTCAGGAACCATTTGTCCTTTGTTTATTAAGTCTGAGATGTCTGAAAACTAGATTTTTTTATCTCGTTGGAAATAAGAGTGTTGTCAGTTTGTCATAGTTTTATGAACCTTGGACACTAAAACTTAAACTTCATCTAATCCCAGGATTTTTTTTATTATTATGTCATACTCTTGGTGTAGTGGGTGTGTTGGATCTGGATTGACGCAGTGTTTCTGCAAATCAATATCATGCTCTGCACTGTCATTTACCAGCAGAAGTAATGTGTATGACTTTGCCAGGCATCCTCAGTTTACACATGTTTTGTGCATTAAACGTGTAGAACAGATATAATTTCATAGTTAGCTCGCAACATTGTGCATTTTCTTTTTATGTGCATAAATAAAATTGAATTGCAAAATACTATAGCACACTTTTCTTTTAAACTGTCCATTGTGAGTCTGACAATGTTAAATGAATGTAATGCTAAATCAGTGGAGCATCATTTTACCATTGGGCACAGGTCCAGGGGTGCAAGGGTTTTAAGGTCCCTGTGCTAGACCTTCTGTATAGAAACTTTTTGTAATATGTCATTCTGACACAAAATAGTGACAAACAGACAAAATGACTACACAGACAGTTTCTTTTGTCTCTGTGTTGTTTGTGATAATAACAATACCATTGCTGTAAATTGCTTGAGGTGTGTCGAAACACCAGTCCTCTCAAAGTCCTAAAAGTCATAATACAGTCATACTGAATGTTTGTTTCGGGTCTCTTCAGCTCAAGTATGAACATAATTTGGAGATGTCTTGTTTTGATTAGAGAGATCATGTGTGAGATTGTCTGTAGCTGCATCTCATGAGTTTTAATTTAGTAAAAATAGAAGGAAACCTTCTCATCTCAGTTTAGAAACAAGCTCATTTGATTGTTTTTCTAAACCTTTTTTTTTTCTGTGTCTCACAGACCTGCAGGCCTCCCACTCCTTTGAACACTACAGTATAGCAGACAAGGCCATGGACTACAGAATCCTGCAGATGGACGAGGACCAGGACAGGATGTATGTGGGCTGCAAAGACCATGTCCTTTCCATGGACATTAACAATATCACCTATGGTGCACTGAAGGTCAGCATGTGCTTATTGTAATTGTTATGGTCTGTGATTATTATCTAAACTATACATATATGTATATCAACTACTGTGGCATATTTTTTTCTCTCAATGCCTGAAAAGAGAAAATAAAATGTTTGTTCAATTTAACAGTCTGTGAGACACATAATAGAGCTGCTGCAGTGGAAATTATTCTAATTGCTGCAATGATATGCAAATTGCCATATATTTGGCTTGATCAGCACACTTTTAGGGTTATTCAAAAGAGCCATTAAAATGCTTGAGCTCTCTGATAACTGATTCAGCATGCAGTGAAGGAGTTATCTTCAGTGTAATTGACAGCCATGAAATGCATAAACAGATGGGAAAGCATTTAGGTCCCCCCAGGGAGAGGTACACCACATCCATTTTTTCCAAATAAATTACTTGATGTATTCATTGAGCTAGACCTTTATGCACCTCTGTCAGGTATGAAAACACACATTTTCCACAGCCTGTAGCTGGCTGTAATAACAGACACTTCTATCAACAGAAACTTTTAATTTTGTTCATTTTGCATAAAAATCTGTGATTTCTGCTTGTGTAAACAGGATATGATCAACTCTCAACTTATTCTTATTATGTCTACCTCACTCTGTTACTGGTTTCCTGGACTCATTTCCCCATTTGTCCATTTAAAAGCTGTGTTGTTTTTACCACTAGGTGTTTTGGCCTGCGTCTACCAGCAAGATAGAGGAATGCCAAATGGCAGGCAAAGACCCTACGGTAAGAACAACAGACATTCATTAGCCTCATGTTGGATCACTTAGGGCCTTTTTAAAATTCAACAAATAAGAATAACAATTTTAGGTTAAATTGTTGACTTTCTGTTTCTAAAAGGTACAATACAATTTCATGTGGTTTAAAGCAAGGTGATGTAATGTGAAGAATTTGCAGAGGCTTTCTCTTGCAAAACATAAAGCTGAATTCATTTGCAATTACCGTTTCAATCAATTCAGTACCCTTTTTGTGCTTTGTTGCAGTCCAAGTTGGTCTGGTATGACCAGCAACTTATGTAGATTAATGGCAGCTAATTAGGTTGCAGCTGAATTAACATTATTGATTATAACTCTTCCTCGCTTAAACTGCAGAAACAATAACCTAGCATTTTAGCTAAATGCTACGTTTGAGAATTTAATGTATTCAACATTATTCTATAATTTCCTTTATAGCTACAGTGGTCACTGTTCAGCCAAGGTTGCAGAGTCATACTTGTATGAACAATAAAACAAGTTGGTCAGAAAGCCTATGGAAAAACAATTAGACCATATAATATCAAATCTGTCCATGGCCATATGTAAGATCAGTTATTAAAGATGAAAAAAAAGAAAGAACATAATGTGTTTGTTTTGTGTAGAATAAAAAATCACCATAATCACTAATGCAAGTATTAGGTTATGCGAATGTTAATTACATGAATATCAGTCTTATGTCTATTTAACAATAATGGCGATACGTAAATAATCAATTAGCTAAAAGGATACTTTTTTTCCAATAAGCAATTTTAGGCCCATGAAGCTGTCTCTAGTGACAGGCTGCTAATTGTAACAAAGCTAACCAATTATATTAGAATCCAAAAAAAATACCAGTACATGAGATTGGCCGTGATGATTTTTAGCCATGATAGTCAACATCTAGACTAAAAGTTTTGACAGCTGTTCCTAGATCCGTTCCTCCAAGAGGATCTGCAGCAGAAATGTGCCTGTTGCCTCCTGGGATTTCCCTCTCCCATCTGCGAGCTTGTGTCAGGTCCAACCACATGTGTAGCAGGCAGCAGATGTCTACAGGGTCACAGGCTGGCCCAGGGTCCTTCTGTAATAGATGCAGTTTATCAGGAGGAGAGCAGAGTGTGGGAGGATCGAGGGCCAAGGATTACTGTAGAAAAACAAACTAGAATCAAAGCTTGCAAATGGGACACAGCTCATTGACGCAGAGGTTTTATAACCCGGCCTGATTCTGAGCAACACTTGTTAGCTGCAACAAGCTTTAATGAAGACATACAGCAAGACTCAGAAGACTGATTCCTCCTCCGCCTCTGTTTTCCTCTAATTGGGTTGGTCTGAAACAAATACATGCTTGTTCGCCTATAGAAACCGCAGCACAGATGACTGGGGAATAGAAGGAGAAAATAAGGGTTTAGTCTTTAAAGAAAAAATCTTCATTAATAACTTTTTACATAAATTGAAGACCTAATTTTTAAACTACCAGTACAAGTTACCATAAAAAGCATCACAGGATGACCAGCGCTGCCAGTTTGTCCTACATTCTCTACCGTCTCTCCATTCTCTGACAGCAGCTGGGGTAATGGAGCCAGGGTTTTGTACAACATGCCGTTTCAAAAAAAGAGAAGTAGCGGATTCCAGTCAATGAGTGATTTTGCTGCTCTGAGTCACAACCTGCCTGCTGCAAACAGGCTCCCACAAATATTTGGTTGAGCCATCTCTGTCTGGAGCTACTCAATGTCCCCTTCTCCCTTCTGTCATCCGCTTTCGTACTTGCAGCCCTGCCAGTTTCTCTTCTGAAAATTCAGTTTCTGTTGCAGTCTCACTATTTTTCCACTTTTATTGGTCACTTTTTCCATCTCTTTCCATTTCTTTCTGAAGTCTTTTTTTCACCACAGTATATTTTGTTTTCTCTCATCCATAATGTTTCCCTTCTTTCCCATAATTTTTTTTTATTTGAATGAAAACCATCCATCTGTTATGGTTACTCTCCCCATCTGTATATAGTAAGTTCCTCTTCTCCAATAGGAAGAAGGCAAGCAAAGCAGAGAGCGTCTGCCCATTGTTTGGACCAGAGGGTAGAGGAGAAAAGAGGAGAAATATAGACCAACCAAGTTCATTAAGTCTGTTTGCTGCCTGCAGAAAAGTCTCCACTTTAAACTCGGCTTGATCACCACTTGAACTTGAGGCCATGAGGCAGGACACTGTTTATCTTATACTGTCATGAAGGCTGCTTGTGTATGGTTGGGAAATGCGAGAGGAAAGTAATACAGAATATGGCAACACATGCAACAGAGACAGCACATATATATGTGACTGTGTGAGACTGACATCAGATATGGCTCCAAGTCCCAGACCTGGTGGGTGTGTGAGGGTTGAAGGAGAGTGTGATGAGATGAATCAGTGGTAAAAGTGAGGAGAAAGCCACACAGTGAGAGAGAGAGTAAACAGGAGGAATATCAATAACAGAAATGGGTGTGTGATGGTGAAAATGCAGTTGGTGTTTTGTCAATAGCTCTCACTGGAGCTGTGCACCGACGGTGAGTTGCAGCAGCTGCTTTTCCTGCAGCCACGGCCAAGTTTTTGACAGCTCCCTGGACACATATTCCTCTCCTGCCCACTTCTTTTCTCCTTCTTCTTTCCTGCAAGTTCAGGCTTAATTAACCACAAATACCAGCACTCCCGCTGCTTCCCGGGGTTTAGGAAGTGGTAGCAGAGACATAAGGAGATCAGTAATCAGCCTTACCTAGATGTATCATATATAGTGCTGACACTTTTTTTTCACTGACCTTAATACCAAACAAGTGAGCTCTAGGATCATTTGATTGTGCAGCATATGATTGTATAACCACAACAATAATATCACTTCCTTACATGGAGTATGATACTTCCATCCATCCATCCATTTTCTTAACCGCTTGTCCTCGTAAGGGTCACGGGGGGTGCTGGAGCCTATCCCAGC
>JAUMHL010000016.1:12827330-12871697 GCA_032362345.1 Sandelia bainsii | reverse complement strand
AGACAAACAACCATGCACACTCACATTCACACCTACGGACAATCTTAGAGTCACCAATTAACCTAACATGCATGTCTCTGGATGGTGGGAGGAAACCGGAGTACCCGGAGAGAACACACGCAGACACGGGGAGAACATGCAAACTCCACACAGAAAGGCACCCGGCCGAACTGGGGATCGAACCCGAAGTTGTAGGATTTGGCGTTCATCTTGGCAGTACACCAACAAATAGACCATATCCTCTATTATGTCATAGATAAAAAATAATAAAGTGGTAATTATTTTTATCCTGCTGTAATGACTGCAGTGCAGTGGATTAGAACAACTACTATTGCATTGCTCAATATGTTGAAAATTCAGGAGGCTGTGTACATACAGTACTGCAAATATATAATTTAGTTTTAAAAGAGAGCTTTAAGTAATTGTAAAGCTATGCAGCATAAGGTCTCTTGAATAATGGCCACAGTGGGTACAAGTGAATATTATGAGTTAATGCTAAATAATAAACAAGCATTTAGATAAAATGCTAAACTGTCACTGTAACATTAAAGAAGTAGGAGGAGGAGAGTGAAGTCAAACTGTCTCGCTACGGCACATATTTCAACGTTCTTCTCCTACAGTTAGCTAACATTAATCTAGAATTTTTACATCATACTAAAACCAGACCATGTAAGGATTTTTATTTTTAACATCTATGTGAGTTATATCTTCTCTCGAAAGTCACATACATAGTGTAGCTTTAAAGTTTTTGTGCAACAATCTCTTATAGAAGGTTTATTATATATTTACTTGAGGTTTAACATTTAATTGAAATGAATCTGGATGATGTTTTAATTGCTTCTCACTTACTGAGCATTTTATGTGTCTCTTTATCTGTATTTTCCAGCATGGCTGTGGGAACTTCATCCGCGTGGTGCAGCCTTACAACAGAACTCATCTGTTCATGTGTGGAAGTGGAGCATACAGTCCTGTCTGTGTTTACGTCAACAGGGGCCGCAGACCAGAGGTGGGCACACGATGACAGATTGACTTCAATAAAGAAACAAACTATTGAGGAAATAAACATGATTTGGGCTCGTTGTCCTGACGGTCAACACCACAACTGTTAATGTAGCTGCTGAGTAGCTGGAGACCAAAACTATCATTGTGTTCAGTATTATTCACTTTAGAGACATTAGGCTGCCGAATGATGTAACACCATTAACATGATCCCAAAAGAAAACGAATAAGAACATCTAGCACATAAAATATCCAAACCCCAATATGGAACATTTGGTACTTTTGCTGTTTGACTCCCCCAACATTTGCTGAGTATAATTCACTTTTACACCATTGTCGTACTGTATAACCCAGTCGCACTTTGACTTGTCTTCATGGACAGTTCGTTTACAGAATTGAAGCTGTTACCGAACCAGCAAAGAAAGAATCAGAAGAACTTGAATTACAAAACACAGCAAGTGAGCTAATAAATTATTACCAGTAGCAAGAACTCCTGCTGTTCATTTGTCTTGCTTTGTTTCATTGTATGTCTTTTAGCTCTCACCAACGAGTAAAAGCCAGTCTGATATCTAGTGTCAGGAATGGAGGGCTGTTTTCTGGGCACTCAGCTCTCATCTCTGGCCACACAGCTCTGGAAGTGAGAGCAGGGAAGCCCTCCAGGAGAAAAGTGCTCACTGAGTGAATAACATGTAGCCACAGATAGCAGACCGCTGCCAAACACTAATAAGCAGAGCGAGAAATCTCCCGACCAGGCTCTTTCCGCACTGCGGTGCCTTTTGTCATTTGGGATTTTTGTTTGAAAGGCAGACTGCTCTGTTTGCAACTTCTGAGCTTAAACATGTTAGTGTCTCAAGAAAAGGGATCTGTTAAGTATAACAAGCTGCTGTAGTGGGAACTTGCCCTATACCATTATGGTGTTTTGAAACTTGATCAGATGGTTGTGACAGAGAGGAAATTTGCAGGCAGCAGTGTTTGTGATTTTGTGTCTTACTTTCCAAAAGTGATTCTCAGATGCATAGTGAATCCTACAGTTTTACTGAGTAAATCTGTTTTTGTACTGGTCTTTAAATCTTTATATGATGTAATAACTCCAATTTCACATGTGTCAGAAGTGCATTGATCTTTTTAATTTGTCTGATATATTTTTACTTTTACCATAAAAACACATGTACACTAATAAATGTGAAAAAAGTCTTTTAGTGTCAAACTATTCACATCCATCATTATTTACACTGAAGGTCAAACATCTAAGTGAGGTAACTTCTGTATAAGTGAAACACAATTTTAAAAGGAGAGAAGCTTTAAGATTCATTGCAACATAAAATTAAGTGTTTAAAAGTTTCTAAGTGTAGAGGTTAATGACCGACCCTAACAGATGGATTCAGTCCACCGCTTGGCGAACAGATTTCTTTTCCTGGAAAAATGCTCCTCAGCTGACGTCACTCACATCCCCATTCAAGCAAGCTGCACCACCACCACCACGGGGCAGACCGAAATAGGATGGGACAGGAAGTTCAATTATTTACTCAAGAGCTATCTGGACTATCCTGTCTGCTGCAATGAGGAGGGTTAAACTTGGCCACCTTTCAACCTGAGATGGAAGATTGGCTATCAAACATATTAGCAAGGAAATGCCTCCTTTTCTCCCAAATGGAATATTCTCTTTATTTTCCTGTATGGGGTAGTTAAGGCAGACAAGGGCATGACTGTTTCTGTGTTTCCTTAAAACCAAAAGGGAGCGAAATGTGAACAGGGCTACCCTGTGGGACATTTGATTCTCTTATACATGCAGTTTTATGGTAGTAGAAGCCTCTAGATGGAATAACTTAACGATCTCCAGAAATCTCTGACTTCCTCTTCTTCTCTGTGACAGGAACACGTTTTTCACATTGACTCGAAGACAGAATCTGGAAAAGGGAGATGCTCCTTCAACCCTCAAGTGAACACAGTCTCCGTCATGCTCAGTAGGTACCTCCTACGTTCTCCATCATTATTCTGCCCCTTCAAAACCCAGAACAAATTAAAGTGCAGTTGACCTCAAAGGAATACATTTAGGTTTTATCTGTATGCTTTGTAGTGAATAGTTGTTACTGACAGCTTTGGTATTCATTATGTGTATGATCCTGGGCTAAAGTGGTTTGCAGTTTCATTTAAGTTCCAACAGGAATACAGGCAGTTTCCATGCTGGGGTTGGGTGTTGTTGGGTATTATTAAGCATTGCTTGTGCTGTGTAATTGCCATGTGGCATAAATGGAAGAGATGGGAGGAGAAGAGAGAAGTGTCATGTTAACTCCTGTCTGTTCACATAATGGAACAACTCATGAGGGTTGTGTCATGTGACAGCTAAAAAAAAAACTGCTTAAATATATAAATTATAATGGAACTTTCATAAAAAATAGTTTTCCAAAGATAATTATGACCTGGATGTTGATGTAAGTGCTATTTTTCAATTATGATTAACTCCAAGTTGAACACAGGCTGGATTTGTTGGCCACAGATTATATAAATCAGGGTATTTCACCAACTTGGAACTGGATACAAAACGTGACCCACTCTTGAAATCCATCCCAAGGGGCACATAACCAATGCTATGTGGACTTTCTGAGTAAGAGCAAAATATGTCTTGTATCAACATTTGTACATAAAGGGCTATGATGTCATATGTCAGCTGACCTTTGACATGGATAATGCCCGCCTAGGGGCTTGAATCTTATACATACTGTGTTGGCAGATGCTGTATGTCTTCTCTGAAGAAAAGACCCATTAGAAGCATATTTTAATACTACTACATTAATCCACACCAAACACAGAGGCTAATATCTTCTTAAGCCTGGTCAGGCTGCACCCTCTCCTCTCCCCCAGTTCTCTTTCCTTTTATCTTTCATTTTTTCTGGGGTGTATTGGGTTGCTGGTGACATGGCTAAAGGTGACACTGTGCACCCTCTGCTCAGTTTTCTGACACCTGAGCATGGCTATGTCAGCAGCAGACTCGCCAGCTTGTGAGCGCCTTCAGAGATGGTAGGACGGAGCCTGAGGGTGGAATAACTGAAATGGACAAGAAGGAAAGTACTCCGCTAAATAGAGTTGAGGTCAAAGGACGCACTGTAGAATCAGTGATGCAGCATTCCAAGCCTCAGAGGACAGTCAGAGGCAGTGTCTAGGCTCAATAACATCTGCACTTCGTCTCCCCGTCTTTATGTTTTGGACCCTGTGTAGCTGTCTGAGTGCTGTCAGCATTCGCTCTTTAACAAGCCTGCTTGGATGTGGGCCACATGCTTCTAACTTAGAACTATAGAACTGATAAGTAGTGGTATTTTATATCCTAATGTCTATAAGATTTCAACCACCCTTCTTAATTTTGTTCTGGGTCTACATATGTATATGAATACATTGTTGATTTGTGTGTGTGTGTGTGTGTGCATTCTTCCAGACCAGGAATTGTTCTCAGGCATGTACATTGACTTCATGGGGACAGATGCTGCCATCTTCAGGAGCCTGACCAAGCGAAATGCAGTGCGGACAGACCAGCACAACTCTAAGTGGCTTAGTGGTGAGCAAATATGTAAAGTATACACATATTACATATTTGATTGATTTTAATTGCCCATTGT
This sequence comes from Sandelia bainsii, assembly GCA_032362345.1. NCBI lineage: Eukaryota > Metazoa > Chordata > Actinopteri > Anabantiformes > Anabantidae > Sandelia > Sandelia bainsii. Next base: position 12,867,087 of record JAUMHL010000016.1, on the reverse strand, counting down.
CCATACATCATTATTTATTTTCTTTCATTTAGAGCCAATTTTCATAGATGCCCACCTGATACCAGATGGAACAGACCCCAATGATGCCAAATTGTACTTTTTCTTCCGTGAGAGGCTAACAGATAACAGTGGAAATACTAAAAATATCCACACCATGGTGGCCAGAGTGTGTCCAGTAAGTGTCTTTCTTTCTGTATAATAAATCATTACTGCATGTTTTGTGATTTCAAGTTGTTATGTGCATTTTCTCCAGAATGACATCGGAGGGCAGCGGAGCCTGGTGAACAAATGGACCACTTTCCTTAAAGCCAGGATGGTGTGTTCAGTTGTGGAAGAGGATGGAACTGAAACACACTTTGATGAACTTGGTCAGTAAAACTGAATGGAAGACGTTTTCAGTAATGCACTTTTTTCACATGGCTTCCAAGCTTCATTTTGCTTCCATGGTTTTTGAAATACATTTCAAACAAACTTTGTAGTTTGAATAAAATACATGGCCAGGAACCAGAGACCATCCTAATTCCCAAGAACTTGCTATTCATGTTTCAGTGTTTCGACTGATTGCTTTCTCTGCAAACAATCTTTGGAGCTTCCTCTGTTTTGTCTGGATTAGAACTGTAGCCCTTCATCAACTGATCAGTCGCTTTTTTGTTAAATTCTATGAGCATTTTATATGCTCATAAATGTGGTTCTTTTTTAGGCTCAGCTATGAAAACTATAAACATCAGCTCACAAAATATTTCAATTTCTATTTCTATTTTCTATTAATGCATCCATTCTTCGCTTTTTGGCAATCTTACCTGCAGGGATGAAGTGAAAAGGAATAAAGGAGTTTGCCTAAAGTCTTACACACTTTTTTCTCCACATGCCATGTGTGTGAACATACAATATGTGTTTTACCTTACAGAAAGTGTGTTTTTGCTGGAGACTGATCAACCCAAGGGCTTGTTGGTGTTTGGAGTCTTCACATCCACAAGGTAAGAGCGACAGCAAGGAGGCCAACTGTAACATTCCTGCAGGCCTCAGTGGTTATGTTAATCCCTTACTCTGTATCAGTGGGAGGGCGTGTGCTTGTGAAAGGGCCTATTACATAGAAACGTCATGTGTCATGTTGCAGAACAGCTTGTTTGGATGATGGACTATCACTTACAGAGTCCTGGTGGCTTCACATATGGCCTGCGTTTTGATGGCAAGCAGCAGTGCACCATTTTTCTGACCAACTACAAGAGATCCATTTAGAATATACATTGATGCACAATATGTTTCACGTGAAATGTATTTTTGGACATATTTCACAAGCACAAACACTGCTACACAACCAGATTTATGATTTGTAAAAATAATTGTATTATTTTAAAAAATAACAGTCTAAGTGTAAATACAGAAGGTGTATGAAAATGTTTCAACTTAAATGTTAGTTTGATTAATATCTGGCTTTTCTTTGGAAAAATAATTTGTTTTCTTTTGTTTTTATTTTGTTTTTATTCATACTCACTATGTTATTATATGTGGCATTTTAGAAAATGGGACACTTCTGAACCAATTTGGGAAAATTGGTTACAGTAAAAAAGAAAAAAGTCAAAACCTAAAGGCTCTAGCATCATAAGATCCAGTAAGATGATACTTTGAACTTTTGGAAATATAGATACACACTCTGTCTTTCTGTTTTCTTAAGTGATTCCAGAATAGAAAACCAGATCATTTAAATTTGAACCCATTGTAGAATTGCCTTTGTGAAAATGATGGTGAATATAATTTAAACATAACCAGAAAGGAAACAAACCTTAACCAAAAATCGTACAGACCTCTTGTGTTAAATGAAGAAAACTACACTCGTTCAGCAGGAGGTTTAAAGGAATGGACACTTGATCTATCTGTTCTGATCTCTAATTTGAGTTTGTGTGGTTGAGCCACAGTGACTGTGGCAGTCTACAGTTGTGCTTCCTGGCTCAAAGAACATAGCCAAAGCAAGGTCTCTGAGCTCAGTGTTATTCCTATCTTTACATTTTCCTCCATCTTCAACAAAGCCTCTTCTATGGGATAAGTAGTGTGGTTTTAAATGACTAAGCCAATACACATCAAGTCATCAAGTGGACCCCCTCTGGACCGTACCAGGCCTGTGTAACCTGCACATCCTCAGAAATAATGGTCTTAGTAAACAACTGCAGAATATTTTACCTGGGTGGGTCTTGAGGTTGTGAGTGAAGGTTCCCATTGTTGGTTTTCATTGGAAGTATGCATCTCATTTCCTCAGCTCCGTGTTTAAAGGCTCAGCAGTGTGTGTGTACAACATGGCAGACATCCTCATCGTCTTCAACGGGCCCTTTGCTCACAGAGAGGGGCCCAATTTTCAGTGGGTGGCGTTCCAGGGACGCATTCCTTATCCACGGCCAGGAACTGTGAGTTCATTATTAGGTCACATTCCAAAACAAAATTTAAGATAAAATATGAATCCTAGCCTTATCTTCTTACACCTATCAAACCAGAAAACAGAGGGAAAACTAGGGAGAGGGAAAACTGTTACTACCAGCCCCTCTCTTAAAACATCAACAAGGATCAAGTTTACTAGTTCACACAGTGTACAATCTCTCTGTTTCTGTAGTGTCCAGGTGGAGCCTTCACACCTGACATCCAAACAACAAAGGAGTTCCCAGATGATGTAGTGACCTTCGTACGAAACCATCCAGTCATGTTCAACTCCATCTACCCAGTGGGGAAGAGGCCCCTGGTGGTTCGAACCAACGCTGACTACAAATACACATCAGTGGCTGTGGACCAGGTCATGGCTGCCGACGGCAACTACCAAGTCCTCTTCCTGGGCACAGGTATGGAGGAATAATTCACATGCTACTGACCAAAAGGAAGGTTATGTTTCAATATAGTACCAGGGCAGCTTAAAGAGATGATCGAAAGTAAAAAAATGATTAACATGCATACATATACATCTTAGATGGCATTTGGTCAGGTGTTGCATTTCTATGGAGTCTGTAACTTCTACTGATTTTTTTTTTTTTTACTAAAAATACTGTATGTTCCAAAACTCATTATAATTTAGAGAGGTGCTATCAAAGTGTGCTATGACCCCGACTCATTGAACAGCCCTGCCAGCTGTATGGAGATATTAGCTTCTAAATGTTTTTGAGCAAATTCAGAGAATTTCAGTTATTTCTGTTTGATTATTACATTTTTCAGCATTTTCATTTATTGGCATTTCATAACCTTGACTATGTGAAGTGCTTGAAAGAACATTGTGGAGTGTAGCAGAGAGTAGCAGAGCATGCAGAAGCAAGACTAGGTGAAGCAGCCTTAGCTTAAGTTGCATATTGTAACTTTAAATTGCATGTTATCACAAAGAGGTTTTTTTCTAGATTTATCTTTTCAAGTCAGGTTATCTACCTTATTCCAATGTAGGTACACCCTGCACTGGAAAATGAAAGTTGACATAAAAAGTTTTTTATGTCTCTGCCCTGGCAACAGCCCAGACTGGAGGCATAATGTTTTCAGGTCATTTGTCCATCATGTAAGGATTGTGTTTATAAGACCCAGACATGCAATCAGGCGAGCCAGGAGAGTTTCAGAGGTTTATTAAAGAGAGAGCTGAACCTTTCAGAAGGCAGGTTGTAAAGTGAATGGGAGTGGAGTGAACCCCGACCAGAAGTGGTACTGGGATTTCAAAATAAAAGTATCTGAACAGGAAGCCAAGAGCCAAATCATGACACATTCCATTCTCATGAAAGCAATATCTTCTGATCATCTGCCTCATGAACTCACGAGAACGTGAATCTGGACAGACATACATATAAACTGCTACGTGACTTGTTGATGGAAGCATACAACCATTAGTTGTATTATTTTTTCACTTTCACTTTCACCAAACAAATGTCCTGACCATAATATTGATGGTGTAACATTGACTATAATGTGACTACAAGCAATGAAATAATCTTGCCAATCTTAATTAAAATCTAATTCCATAATGAATGAATGAAAAATATATTATATTTTTCATTCATTATGGAATTAGATTTTTGTGTCAAAAATTAGATACTAGTAAGTTTTTAGTTAGTTAAAAATTAGGTTATGCCTTTTCTTTTTTTTTGCAGTGTAGGTGACTCTAGCTATTAGGCCTGGATCATAGCATCAGTTCACTAAAGTAGCATAACTCCTTTCTTAAGGCTGCTGCACCACCTCAATTCTATAACCAAACAGGTCAGATGTCTGCAAAAAAAATTTCAGTAACATGACAAAACAAACTCGAATAACGATCTTTCTCTCTCATGAGTTGATTTGTTTCATAAGTACTGTAAATGGTTGTTGGGTGGACTCCCACTGCCACAGCTAATTGTGAGTTAAACTGATAACAGAGGAGAGAGTACACTGTGGGTATGGCAGATAAACTGAAACACAGACTTAACAGCGTGACGCAGCATGTATCTTAAATTATACCACAAATAGATCAAAGACAGAGTGACAAGACAAGGTCATTTAAAAGGGACTTTGGGCTTTGAGTTTTTATGGTCTCATTTTATAAAAAATAAGGTAGAAGGACCTGCAGGAGAGTTGAGATCATTTATCTTGCATCTGAAAGGGTGATTATGAGATTAAATGTTACTCCGGAGACATTTCCACCAGTACAAGAAACACTAGTTTAGAATATATACAGTATCTGTCTGTTACTTCACTGCTTATAATATGGTTGTTAAACAAAATAATGAGTTTGTGCATGCATAAATATTCATGCATTCGTGCTCATGCGTGTCCACGTGCGCAAATGTTTGTATTCAGCAAGCAACTTAGGGACTGTCTCTCGCAGCTGCTTATGTTTATCGGGCAACCTCTCCGTTCAGTTTCTCCTGCTTAAAATCTTGAAGAGAAGCCAGTGCTGTCTAACCATATCTGGGCTCGAAATTGTGCTTTGTCTCAACGATGAGGGAGAGGCTCTTATCAGGCATTTCCAGGAGCTGTTGCTGTACCTCAAGCGCTCTGCTGCTGCAACTCCCAGGACAAAACAGCTTTATTGATGATGGTAATGTTGCATTTGGCCTTTTTTATGGCCCTTGTCCTCCTTTGTGTGGGTGTAAGGGCTTCCATTCCCACTCCTGCCACAGTTCATTTTGCTGTGGAAACTGGTCATGGCTATAAAGCCTAATTCAAAAGCAAACACGGGAAAAGGAAAACAGACTTGAGGTTTAGCTGTATTTTTTTTTGTTTAAGTGTGTGTGTGTGTGGTTACAACTTATAACGTGTCTGCTTTCTGCCCGCAGACAAAGGTACAATACAGAAGGTGATTGTTCTGCCAAGCAACCATTCCCAGCATGAAGATCTGATCCTGGAGGAGCTGGAAGTGTTTAAGGTCAGCACTTTGTCTTTCACCCTTTCTTTTTCCCGCTCTTTCTTTCATCCCTTTTCTTTCCCAAATTCAAAGGCAAGGAGGAGGAGGGTGCCCTTGGACACGACACAAAGGCCACGGGCAGACAGACAAAGACAGGGTGGCATTCAGGAGATGGATGTTCTACAGTGTAATGCAGCGTAGAGTGATGGGAAACATGCTAATACATTGCAAGTCTGGTTGTTGACCTGGGAGCACCTTTGCACATGCTGTTTTATCTCAGCTGAAATCACTAAAAATGTGATCAACCTGTGATCTGAGCGAAAGGCCATGGCTGCTTTGATCTTCTATGGCATCTGGAACATAACCGCTTCAGTCAGAAGAGATTTATTCTGAAAATACTGAATATATTTCTCAGATAGAAAGACGTGGTGAGAAATTGATCCTCGAGGAAAAGTTTAGAGGTGTCAGTATTGCACTTCCAAAGGCTTAGCTAGATGTTTACCTGTCTTTGTCCTAAAGTATCCATCTGCTTGCTGTACCTATACAGACCCAAGAGTGATTTCAATCATCTCATTTAATTCTCAGCAAGACAGCTAATAATTGTATTTCCAACTATTCCTTTTAGGTTTCTGTAGAAATAATCAACAGTGTCTAAAAGTTCTGACATTGGCCCTTGTGTGTGCTGTTTTTCAGAACCAACCTCCTGTGACAAACTTGAAAATATCCTCAAAAAAAGTAAGTATCCTTCCTACTTTGTTTTCCTCACATTTAGATCAGTTTTTGTGTTTTATTAATTGCCTGTGGCTACCATATAATGCACGAAAGAGAAATTTCCAATGCATAACAAGCCTCTTGAAGAAAAGGAAATAATAAGCCATAATTGTTTCGGCGCTCTGCCTCATTTTCCTGTCAGGCGGCCACTTATTAAGACAAACAAGGCAGCTGACATTTGAACTGTTTACTTTGCAGCAACAGCTGTATGTCAGCTCAGAGTTCGGGGTCTCACAGGTCTCCCTGCACCGTTGCCACGCTTACGGTTCAGCTTGTGCTGACTGCTGCCTCGCCAGAGACCCCTACTGCGCCTGGGATGGACTCAGATGCTCGCGCTTCTATCCCACCGGCAAAAGGTACACAAAGGTTTACAGTTTCAAGGATGCAATAAGAACTTAGTGGCCAACAACGACTATTCTCTTGGCAGTGTAGAAAATAAAACTATGCAGTGTTAATAAGTGCTGACATATTGATTGGGAAACCAATTCCAAGTTCCAACAGTAACATAGTGCAGATTACTAAGAATTTTCCACAAGAATCTAGTAGATCTGTCCAAAATCTGTACAATAGACAACCAAAGCAGTTTTGATCAGCTATACATCAATATGGAATTAATCAGTTTTGGAAACAGTTCAACAACTATAAGTAAAATGGTAAAGAAAAGAGAATGTCAAAGGTTGTGAGGCCAAACAGATCACGTGACTGGGATCCTTCACTACACACTTCCATGTAAGCAATGTCATTAATTCTTTTGTTGTCCCCTCCCTCTGTCTAGACATAACACAGATGAGGAGGTTTGAGTGACACCTCACTTATACACCAATACCTCTCTGGTCTCTTTAAGGAGCAACTGCTTGTCTCTTGATATTCCAGTCAAATGCAAGTCAAGTTTAACTCGGTTGCAGAACAAAAGCGCTGCCCCTGTTTTCCTGCAGAAAATGTGTCTGAAATGTGTCAGCTGTTTACATACTCTTCCCCAAGCTGTTATACATGAGTGTGGACCACTGAGGGGAATAACACTGTCAGATTTTTCTCATAATGTTTTGGCAGCCGCTGCTCCTTCCACAGTTTTAATATGAGAAGAGGAAAGTTATTATGATTGCACATTTTATTCTGTATTTACTGTAGGTGTATGTGTATTTATGCACAATTCTTTCACTCTTTTTTTTTTCAGGAGAAGCAGGAGGCAGGACATTATTCACGGAAATCCACTCACTCAATGCAGAGGATTTAATTTAAAAGGTAACTTTAAATCTGCACTAATCAAAATTTACAGAATTGGTCGTGTGTAATGTTAAAGGTGTTTGCTTGACAAACCCACTGAGAATTTTCACCCAACACTGCATTTACCCAAAGCTCTACACAGCTTTTTGCTCTCTTTTAGCTAATTGGTTTTATTTTATGGCCCACTATTTTACAGCTCTTTAATTATACTGTCATCAACCTCCCAGCAGGAAGCAGTTTCATCAAAACGGGCCTGATAACCCCACAGTTTGCTATCTGCCCAGCAACAAACAGTGGAAAAGTTAATAAAAGCAAATAAAGAAAAGCAGGAAGCAGATTAGATATTTACCCAAGAAGTGTGTTTGGAAAGGTTCATTCATGTATTATTATAGTGGATACATGCAACCACTGACACATTTTCTGTCACTGTTGAAATAAACCCACATTTGATGGTATTAGCAGTCATATGTAAATTACAACAGCCATAGTGGTTTACACTGCAGCTGTAGCAGAATCTGTTTACATGTGTGTTCTAGTGTGTGTGTTTGTGGGTCCAGGTAGTGCACAACATCCTTTGTAAAAATTCACCCAGTCAACTGGCAGGATGCAGTTAATGAGAAGATAGGATTTCCCCAGAGTGTTCTATTTCCATGAACTGTACACATCTCTAAATTAACACGAGCTTGGGGAATCAACCATATGGTCATTACCATTAATTAGTCACGGCCCTGTCATACATCCAGCTGAGTGATGAACCATTTAGCTGCAACAAAAACGACATGATAAATGGGACGAAACTGAATTGGTCCAACGCATTGAAGGTTATTTTGTTAGTCTGCAGAAACAGAAGAAGTGTGGGTAGAGTTTGGTTCTGCTGCAGGTGTTGATCTAAACTTCGTGTCAACATTTCACTCTCACTGTGGGGACTTGAGACAGATTTGAGTCCATCTGTGGGCTTTGTGTCTGTCAGCAAGTGACGTACGATGCGCCTCCTCTGACTCTGAGTGTGTGTGTGTTTGTGTGTGTGTTACAGCCTACAGGAACGCAGTGGAGATGACGCAGTATGGCGTGAAAAACAATACCACCTTCTTGGAGTGTCTTCCCAAGTCTCCCCAGGCTTCTATTCGCTGGCTTATTCAGCGGGACAATGACAGGAGGAAAGAGGTCAGTTTGACATTTAAAGGAGTCAAAGATTATCATAACAGCCCACCACCCTGCTCACTCATATGAAACAAGCTAAAGCAGAGACAAGGACAAAATGGAAAGCCCTTTTCTATATAACTGATTAAATGTCTTTTTGCTAATCTGTAGGGAACATAGTTAAATATTACATCAAACATTAAACATGTCATAGCAATCAAATGAGACACAGTGAACACTCATAGGCAGCAGAGCGTCATGATGAGTGGTGATACAGATCAAACATGATCAGGACCTTGACTAATAACTGGATTCTCACCGGGGGAACATTTAGCAAATATTTGACACCCCTAAAACAGTGAAAGGCTGTGAAAGATTAAATAAAGCTAGGCAAGAGGGTGCCTGCATGATAAAGACACATCTTTTATGGATTTAGTTCCCACCTCTGTAGAGCAAACTCAGAGTAATGGCTGTTTTATTGCCATTTCCTCCTGAGAATACAAGTTGGACTTAAAATAAATCACTTTAGTTTTACGGTGTGTAATCGTTGAGTCTTTTCCAGCCTGGTGCTTGGCTGATTTTAAAAGTGGTCAGTGGGAAAGGAGTAAACAGTGATGCATTTAAGGTGTAAGCTGTATCTCATGGTTATTTAAAATTGATGAGAATGAGGGGTTATTTTTACTTTGTTATACATAGCAAAATGTCCAGTCTGTATGGGCTGAGAGAACATCACAGGTTTATATAAACCAAATTCAGAATGCAGACAACGCATTTTCAGATGAGACAACAAAAAGTCTAAAATTGTCTAAGACCCTTCTCCACAATTTCTCATTAATGTAAAAATGAGTTTAGATCCCCTGTGTGGGAACCTCTGTTACCCACACACCCACCACACCCCATACCAATTTATTATGTAGAGTCATGTATTATACAGATCTGGTGACCACACGGGGCACATGATATCCATCAACCCATTAAGTGACCCCTTTAATCTGCATTCAGTATTTATTAGCATTTTCCTTTCATTTTAATCATATGTTTGGATTTCTAGTCCAGTTCTCTGCTACAAACCATGAGGATGAGGTTATGACACAACCTAACTGTGCCAACTGCAGGTGAAGCTGAGTGAGCGTGTCCTCTCCACGGAGCACGGCCTCTTGATCCGCTCTGTCCAGCTGTCTGACCAGGGCCTTTATTACTGCCTGACCACGGAGAACAACTTCAAACGCACCGTAGCCAAGATTCGCCTGCGTGTGCTGAGCGAGGCCATGGTGAGCATGCTGACAGACAAGCAGCAGTCGCCATGGGCGTGGGCCAGTTCATTGCACCCTAAGGTCCTGTTGGCAGCCTTCAGTCCTGCAGAGAGCCTGGCTGTACAACAATACTGCAAAGAGAGAAAGGAGATCCAGAAGCTCCAACAGAGGCAGCAGCAGCCACAGCCACCTGGACCTCTCAGGGGAGACCTGGCCAAGTTGAAGCCCTTATTGGACCGAAGGAAGAGCCGTAACCGACGCAATCACCTCCCAGAAGTCTGACACAGGGACCTGACAGCTGCAGAAACTGATACGCACACCTTCTTCTGTTTCTACATCCAGACCCTCATGTCCCAACTCTCATCTTAAACCACAGAGCTGCACCATGGGTATACAGTAAGACGAGGACATGGCTGTGAGCAGTTGTTATTTGGAAATATCTCCTTTTTTTGCATGTGGTACTGTGACCAGATGGCTGTGACATACACTAATTCACATGCACAGCCATCAACAAGCTATTAGTTTGCTGTTGCAGTCGCAACGCAAACTAAAGAGGCGCTGTTATGAGTGCCAATAATGAACTCTGGTCTGAGCTGACAATTCCTATGAGATGCAACAATGGTAAATGATCTTATCACATTTTAAATATCAGGTGGGAAATTGGACCAGCCGGATATTAGCTCACAATTAATTTGTTCTTTGTTAAAAAAAAAAAAAAAACAGAAAGTTATTTGAAGTTGTCATACTAAACAGAGGAGATTGAAAAGGGACAAAAGGGAGACAAATGCATGTTTGACAATGAGTGGCCTCTCTCTTTATGCTAACTATTACATTAGTGTCTTATTAGATTGTACTCACAGTGGAATGTTTCATTTTTAACTAACAAAATTCTCTGTATTCAGTGGAAACTACAGGGCTCATGAGGGGTAATAAGAAGTCAATCTCTGAGAAAAAACATATACTCACAAGTTGACAATATGGCATAATAAAATGTCTAACATAGCACTGTTCATACAAAGCACAGATGGACTCTCAAATGGCTATATTACAGCGTTGTAAGTTAAAATGCATTAGTTCAAAGTCCAAACTAGACATCCAGTATTGATGTTACCCAAACAGAGATAGTAGTAAAATACTGACTAGAATATCAACTGCAGTGTGATGTGAGCTGTTGCACACAACTCTCGTGATCTCTCCTATATTTATTCCTATTACCCAGACAAACATATGTATGAGAATGTGCCTCACTGTAATTAAGCTACATGTGTGATCTGTGTCATCTTTCTACAGCACAAAAGCATGTAGAAATTCATCAGTGGTGTAGAGGTCTGAGGAAAGAACTGTTTTGACATTTTGGGAGATGGAGTTAGATGAAAAGATCAGTGCTCTCACGTTTGTGCAGTAAAGATAGCCTTATAGAGGTTTGCTTAGCTTAGCAAGCTACCAGCACACATCAGTAGTTAGCAAGTTGTTTGTATGATTTGTAAAAAAAAAAAAAAAAAAAATCAACACTGCAATATGTTTTACCTCCACCTTCATCCCTTTTTCTTCACCCAGCAAACAACAGCTCATCACAAAACCCCTAGAAATGAATAACACTGATTTTTAAAATATCTTTTTGCTAAGATAAAACAAGCCCAGCTAACCAGTAGCGGGTGTGAATGTGGCAAGACTATTTCCCAAAATGTCAAAATTATCCATTGTCAAGTTTATTCGTTGCCTGAATTAAATTTGAACAAACAAAGTAGAAGATATGCACATTTTAGTTTTTACTTTCAGGTATATAATGTACGGGGATGTATTGATGTAAGTCTACATCATAAGGTTCATGCTTAAAAATGACAGTTTCCTTCTTTGGATCCACTGTTTCGGTAGTCTTCAATGCAAAGTGGACATACTTGTGACAGTCTGTGTGAGACCATTTGACAAATGTGAATAGACTTTTTCAGAAGCGTAGTTCATGTAGATAGATTTTATTTGTCTCTTGTGTACAGAGTATTGTATGTTCGTTTCATCCTTTTAATTTAATGTTGTGCCAAGTTTGTGAAAATGTGTTTTCATTGTGTATATAAATTCAATATATTTCACCAACTAACTATGACTGTATCTGCAAATTGCAGAGATATACAGTACTATTTTCATTTTGAGAAAAGACTTTCAGACTGTACCTTCCCTTGTGCAGATTTCTGCTCCACATTTAATAAATCTGTGTGACCAGCATCATGTCAACTTCACCTTAGTGTAATTTCAGTGTTATAAAGCGTTATTTTTATTTATTAATGTAATAGCCTGAATAAATGTGTTCATGAATCTCATTTTTACATAAAGATCATATATTTTATTGTCAGACTACAGTTTTATTAGTATAATATGAACTTTGTTACTGTACTGTTATATCATCTCTCTGTCAACATTATCAATACCACAGTCTGGCATATCTCACTACTTACGTGATAATGGTTTTATTATTTTACTGTCAAGGTGCTCTATGACATGAGATTCCCCTGTTCATTTCCTTGCTAAGAGATGAATAAATCACCAGAATATCATTGAATTACTTAGAATAATTTACATCTAATAAAAAAAAAAAATGAAACTTGCATCCTAATTTTGAAAGACCAGTGGACGATACTTTGGAGATACCCCAAGTTTGCAAAGACGAGTAAAAGCTGTTTTGTTTAACCTCAGTGAAACACTCCCTTACTTTTGTGACATGTCAGATTCAGACCAAACCGTATAATCAAAGACACCCAGGAGACCGTCCAGTGTCATTTAAAACCGATTAAACAAGAAAGAGTACTTCTGCTGGCCAGAAATACTGCTTTCTCACCAAACAAACCCAAGTACCATTCATAACCACAGTATAATCATTACCAGCCTATTTTTATTACACTTTTTGATTCACGGTAAAAAGGAAACTGAATTATTTTTGCTTCAGCATGCACAATGCAGAGGTTTGTTTCAGCACTGCCTCAGCTGTATTTTGGGTTGAGACACAATATACAATAGACACATTTTGATGGACAGGATAAGAACAATTCAATCCCAAGGACAGGACACCCAGTGAAACTCACGTTTTCAGCTTTTATTCATTTCAAAGACAGTAATTCGGCAACAGATATGAACATTTGTGCAAGATTAGATTCATGTACATTTCTGTTATAGGATGTCAAACAAACTCTTTCCTCTGTGTATGGAGATCTAAAGGATTGCCTGACAGTTCAGAGGTGCCTTCACTTGCTCTCTCTGTTGAAGTCCCTGATTGAGTAAATGTTGGTGTTTGCAGTTAAAATAATACTTGGCAAAGCAATTTAGCTCTTGAGCTTTATAAAATCACAGTACCCCCCCCCCAGTATCAAAGAAAGTATATTATAAATAAAACTGAAATCACAATAATGTACATCTATATCAAAAGGTTTGAAGTCCTGTAGCAGCTTAAAATGTACTGTGCTCTCACACACAACAGAAACTCACGCAAGCTTGCCTCCTCTCCTCCGCACCACAAAGTAGGAGATGAGGCACAGGCAGAAAACAGTCACACCTATGCCTAGCAGCGCTTTCTGTATTATGTCCAACATCTGGATACGAGAAGTAAGCTCCTTCTTAAACATGTCTGCTGTTTCGTCATCCAGGGCAGCCGTCTGGTTGAACAGCGACAGAGAAAAAGAGACTAATTAGCATGTATGCTAGGTACTTCATGATCACAAGGTTCCACTTTTTTTTTAGTCTTACCTCATTTAGCCAAGCAAGAGGAAATATGGTATAATCCTTGACATTCTTAAGCACCCTGTAGGGAGAGAGTTTATTACACTTTACATTCAGTGTATTATTCTCTAGTCTCAGACTTGTGTGACAACGTTGATGCTTTGGGAATTCAATTCCGTGCTAAGAGCTTCATGCAAATTTGTATATTTCTACGAAACATTTAAGAAGGTGAAACGCAACTTACGTGATGACCTTTGACGGTCCATACATCATATTGACTTGAATTCTCTTGGCAAACCTCAGGGTAAACCCAGTTGTCTGATGGAAAAATACCACAAATAATTTTTCATCAGAACTACTGCAATCAAAAATGAAAAATCATAATGATAAACATTTAAGGATTCTTACAGGTTCTACATCCAAGAAGGTGTTATGGTACTCCTCACTGGGATTGAGGCCCAGTACTTGGTCTTGCAGAGATGGACTACCATAAAGGAAGTGGGGTAGTGAGATGTAGATAGGTCTTCCTGTTCAGGAAACAATGAAAAGTCAAAACTAAACTAAAAAGAATAAAACAGTGGAGTAACATTCTGGGATAGCTGAACTCCCTGTTGATTCTGGTTTACAGGGCAAACCATGATGCTGCAAATGAAAAGCAAACTGACCTTCTTGACAGGAGCTCATATCCAGTACTCCAGCCAAGGTGCAGTTCTTGGTGGTCTTCATGTCTCTGCAGAAACACCGGTTGTCCGGGTTGACTGTAGGGGAGGCCAGAGTAGATGGCTGGAGGGTGTAGCGGTACACTTTAATCCCTTTCAGATCCATGCTCTTATCATACCCTGCTGACACAGACCTAAAGATAAACAGGTTATTTTAAGAATCTTCAAGCAAACGACTTCTTCATCAGTCCAGCTATCTGTGACCCTATTGTGCACCTTCTGCACGGACTCAAATTCATGAATGTGGTTTTGGTGTTGAAAAGTTCTGACCTCTAGTGGTAACTGAGAGGAAAGGCCAAAAGGTCGCAATTCTCAAATGAAGATGTTAAGTTTCTGATGGTTGACATGAGCAGATCACAGTCAGATTAGAGCAGATGAAACTGCTCCCACAAAATTAAAGTTTTCATCATCACCTGCAAATGTCTGATGAAAAGAAATATAATGGCTTCTTCTTGTCTATGAAGGGAGGGAAGGAGGAGGCATCTGAGAAAAAAGGGAGGAAAACAAATTATTTAAGGCTGCAGGTGGTTTGTAAGTGTGGTTCAGAGAAAAAAGTCATTGCTGCATGAGCTGTACCTGTCCCGTTAATCATGTCACAGTATGGGTCGTTCCAGAAACTTAAGCTCCTGTGGGGCAAAAAAAATTTCACAATGATTTAAGAGTCCAAAATATTCTAACTTGTTAAAATCTGTATAACATCACTAAAAGATAAAGGCCTCAAATTCAGTCACAGTATCTTCTTTGCAGTTTCACAATTAGACTCACCTTTCTCCTCGCCACATGTCAATAATTCCCACTTTTGAGATGTCATTCTTTCCATTGTAGACAGTGTAGTAGCCATCATAGGTACCATTGTACTAGGGAAGATAGTGTTTGTTTAATTCATTCTTTTGTCATGTAGTTTCTAAGTTTTCATTGTATAGCTGGTTTCTTCCATGTTTATTGTGTGGAGGAGTAAGGCTATAATGTCTGTGTTTACTTACAGGTGAGAATATACCTATAGTCCCATTCAGCAGGGGGTCTGTGTAGCCCCACAGTATTTCCTTGACTGTACGACGCTGGAATAATGAGGAATTGCTTGCCTTTATTCGATTCTCCAACACAAAATGAAGCCCTTGTGGAACCAGTGAATAAGCCCCCTGAAGAAGAGAAAAATACCAGTATTTATTTTTACATTTGTAAAAGCGCTTCAAAATCTAGTTTATTAGTCTTGATGGTTTCAGTCATAGAAGGCAACAGTAAGATTCTATAATGATGAACATGCGAAACTGCTGCGCATACAACAGCTGCTGTTGCTTCAGGAGATAAGCCAGTAAATAATCGTCTTTTATACATGTGAAGCTACATAATTACTGCCAAGCACGGGTTGCCAATGATATTCCTTGTATGTTATTCAACAGCCTTTTCTCCCATCTTATTCAAAAAGATTTCAATCGTCTACATACTGTTCAGAAATTGTCTGTCAGGCTATTGAGTAGGACTGGGAGGTTCAACCACATTATACCTATTTTTGATTCTCTCCAGGGCTCCCTGTTAATTTTAGGTTCAGGTTTAAGATTTTATTGATTATTTATAAAGCTCCACACGGTCTGGCTCCATCCTACATTTCGTATATTTTAATTTCATCTGAATGAACCCAAAATTTACAATCCCCAGGCAGTAAGCTTGAGTCTGTACTAGTTTACCGGTTACAAACTAAGGGACAAAGCCTTTTCCATTAGGGCTTGAAGGCTATAGAATGACCTGCCCGAAGAAATCAGGCTGTCTAAGTGTCATTTTTAAGTCTCATCTTAAAACACAATTTTATTTTCCCAATCTATGAGAGATATTTCCCTTGGTTTAAATTGGTTATTTTAATTTATTTAATCATTTTTGTATGTGTTTGTGATGTGTTTTACTTCCGTTCTGTTTTTATTGTACAGCACTTTGTACCTTGTTTGATAAGTGCTCTATAAATAAAGTTATTATAATTATTGCCAACATTTGAGCTTATCAAAGTTTGTAGAGAAAGCACATACACTGTCCCCATAAACAAAGACTGATGTTGTAAAATTATGACTTCCAAGCTGTTCATAATTTCCAAACTCAAAATTTTTTGCACAAATGTTAACATCAGCCTCAGGTCCTCTTACACCACCAGTCATGATAGCGCTAGATAACCTAATACTAATACTAACCCTAATACTTTTTTAGCAAAGAAAACTGTCAAATTCAAGTACTAACTCAAAGTTGTGCTTTTTTAGTCATAGTAATCAGACAGTTCCCAATTTAAATACTTTTGGTTTAGTTCTGGTTTGTACAGCAATCAAGAGGAAATTCAAATATTGCACAATTAGCTAACCTCAGGGCAACTTGCCAGCTAACCGATTGCTGCAATAGAAAAACATGCTTAAATTTGTGAAAGTAAACTGAAGAGGTCAAAACTCCAGCAACACTTATTATTAGACCTTTCCGTATGCGGTGTTCATAAGGGTCATTGTAAAACATGTATACAGAGAACATTTGAATATGACAATTGTGATGCAAGAAAATCATTAACAAAGGTATAAAAAAAAACATAAAAGTCTGGCAGTCATATAAGAAGTGGCAATGAACCTGGATTAATTAGGGTTCTGTCCCATTTATATGTGTAGGCAAGTGGTGAAACTAATTTTCCACTTTGGGTAAAATATCTTTCAACATTATTTTTAGTTAATTTATGATTGTGAAATAGTTTTATTGTTTTGATATTATGTTAAAAAAAATTAGAAGTGTGCTGCCAGAGGTTTTCACGTCATTACAAATTTTGGTCAGAGGGTGGCAGCACTGAACACACAGACATTATCTGCTAATATTGCAGCGAGATTACTTTGATTTAATTTAGATACAATAAGTGGATGTCATGGAAAGCAGCAGATGTGCAGTTGACTAGCAAAGTACTGTCAGTGTGCATAAAACCCTAACCATACTATTACATTACTGATAAAGTATATAGCACTTAAATTGAGTTGTTTCTCTGTTTTAAGGTAATTAACAGTGTGTTGAGTTGCCCACTCTCCAGGAGTTGTAACTGACTTGGAATGTAAATGTCTTGTAATGTAGTGAACAATCCTGGGTTATTTTGTGGGTCTATGGATGGACAGTGCATAATCAACTGGTTTTGTTCTGTTTTTGTGTCTATAGCCCCACTGCCATATTTCTGATGCTGTATTTCTGTTATTATAAGTCATATTTGTTTTATACTGTTTTATCAGAGCTGAAAGAACCTAGTGATTGTGTCCTGTGTGTCAACTAATTTTCCTATGCTTCTTTGCTATGTGTGGACCACATATGCCCTAACGCTGTCTGTTGTAAAGCACTTTTTCTGGTACGATTTGCACAGTAAGGTGGAAAGGTGCTATATAAGTGCTTTTCTCAATCCTAAATAGTAACCTGTCAAATTAAGGGCCAGAAAGTAGCCCTGTAGTCAGCCTGGTGTAAGTTTACATACTATAATGTTTTAACCATTCTATTTGTCAGTTCTGTTGCTGCTTCATACTGTAGCTGAAGTTGATAAGTAACTTTACTGCTCATAGCCTGTGCGCCATGACCAGCTGGCAGCTGTTCACCTAAATAATAATCAGTGTATCTAAGTGATAACATTTTTACTATTATTGCACTTCACTGTCCAGTGTTTCCACATACTCGATATATTGTGCTACTGCCATTTATTGCATTGCCTGCAGTTTTTTATCATTAAAAATCATTGAACGTATTTTGCACAATTGCATATGGATGCAATATTATCAGTAAACCAAGAATTTTAATGCACATTTTGAAAGTTAAATGATTTAGTGTCTACTGCTTCAGCATTATTTGGTGTTGTTTTTATTAAATGCTGGGATACAACTAAAAAAAGTAAGATGCATTTTTTATTTTACAGCATTGGCTGTACTGTTAAATTAGCATATTGAGATAACAATGCCAATAACTTTTGTGTACACGTGTCAGTTTGTTGGGCCAAACTCCACATCTGATTTTATGTCCATGCCAACAACTGATATGATTGATTGTCTTTATTTTATTTTTTTACCTTGATGAGGATTTTAATAGCAGGTGAAGCTGCGCTAACACCAGCTCAGTGCACTAATATTTGTTGCAAGGATGCATGTGTAGAACAAAGGAATTTTGCAGAAAATTATGTTAAGTGTCTGAATAGGTATAGAAATACAGATATTATCTCAGTACTGTTACTGTATAATACCAACTCATTACACTTTTATCTTGCCCAAACAAAATTAAATTTTAAGTTTCCATTCTGAAACAGTTCGGTGTGCTTTGGTGTATAGGTTCCCTATAGAAACATCAGAATCTTCCACTGAGTCACAAAATAAATTTGATGGCAAGATTAATACAAAAAAACTGTTTTTTTTCTGTACAAGTGTGTCTATTGCATGAATCATTATCTAATCCTTGCTTTTGTTGTGAAATTTTGGACGGATTCAGCCCTATAAAATGATCGCATGTAAGCTCACAGGTCACAGCTTAAAAACAACCAGTCATGGTAGGTCACAAGTCAAAAAAGTTTGGGAAATCCCACTAAAATAACTGGTTGCAGACCAAAGCAGCCCACCCCAGGACAGCACAGCTTGACTTGGCATAGTATGTCCTGGCCTTGGAACAGATGCACAGTAACTATTAACAGTAAAGCTGAGTCAAGTCAGGAATCACCGCACAGCAGGGTGACACTCACTTACAGCCACAGCCAGGTTGAGGGAGGTGACATTGTCCTCTTCTGGTCCCACTGACATGGATGGCTCAAAGATGGCGCCCTGAGGCAGCAGGAAGGAGACGGTTTGGTTGGGGTTGAATGTGATGTTCTCTTTAGGAAGATATCTGATCCTGTAAGAGGAGATGGTTCATTAAATTAGGATAGAAAAAAGTAAAAAGAAATACGTATTTTTCATCATATAACACTGGGATGAAGTACATATTGAGGGCGGGAACAGATCAAATTTTAGAGACGTACTGTATTTACTCAAAAAGACATTTTAAAAAGTACATAACTTTCACTTACCTATATGTATATGGTCCTTTTTCCACCACCACTGGACGTGCACCATACTGCAAAACCTCTATGGGGTTTTTTAAGTCAAACAACCAGAGCTGCCGGTACACATATGCTCCTGTAGACACCCAGTTGTCATAAGCTGTTGTTCCAAGCTCAATGACGGCTTCCTAAACCCCGCAGAAACACAGACAGTCCATTTTCAACACACGTCAAGACTGTCAGCAGGCCAGCTGCCCCTGTGGCAGTAAAAAAGGTGGATATTCTCTTATAGTATTAGATGTAATAGTAATGAACTATTTCAGTTTTCCTCCACAGCATCCTAGAAAATCACAGATGCAAATTTTTTGATAGATGAAAACAAGACACACTTGGCTTTCTGCACAGATTCTTGTTTACCAGTTGAATCAGCTGTCAAAATCACACGCCTCTCGCATATCATTTCTCCTGATTCACCTTGAGCTCGGCGTACACAT
Organism: Sandelia bainsii; assembly: GCA_032362345.1. Classification (NCBI taxonomy): domain Eukaryota; kingdom Metazoa; phylum Chordata; class Actinopteri; order Anabantiformes; family Anabantidae; genus Sandelia; species Sandelia bainsii. Next base: position 12,847,441 of record JAUMHL010000016.1, on the reverse strand, counting down.
TAACATACTCTGTCGTTCCCTATCCTCCAACCCAAGATGAAACTGAGCACCATACCTTCTTCACTGTCCCCTCAATGACGCTGTTCCCCACTGGGATAAGAATGCCTCCCAGGATGGCTACCACCGCCCCAAACACAGCTCCGGCTATCAGCCCACACCTTCTGTTACAGCAGCCCATGGTGGTGTGCTTTTCCCTCCGTACGACCGCCTGATTGCCTGGCAGCTTGTTCTCCTTCTGTCTCTGTGTTTGTGGTGTGTGTTCGTGTGTGCAGTTTATATGTGTGTTTGTGTCCCAGCAGAGGCAGCAGTAGCACAGGAAGGCTGTACCATCAAGAAGGAGCTGACAGAGTAGCAGAGGCCAGATAAAGGTACAGACACCTCTGGCAGACACGCAGGGACCTCTTATAAATTAAGTTATATAATCACAAGGTAGGTTTAAGGTTCAGCTAAATGACACCCCCAAGGTATCATTAACCATTATCTGAATAGGTGATAATTGCTACAATAGGCTGAGGAAGTATAGAACAAAGTGCATTTATGAGCAAATTGGACTGGGGAACAAGGCTTGAATCATCATTCAGTTCTAGATATCTATTGTTGTGGACAATGAGGACCTTCATTAACATTTTATCCTTTCCTGTCTTTTCTCTGTCTGTTGTCTTGTACATCATTTCTCCGCATGCTCTGCCTTGGTGCACAGCACACAAGCTTACAAATAGAGGAAGGAGGAACACATAAATAATTAATCATATTCTGATTGTGCAGACTCAGTTTAAAAAGCTTATCTATGTTTGTGGTTGTGTAGTTTCATGTGGGATATTAAATAGAATTGTTTTTTATCTGTCTTAAAAGAGACATTTTCCCATGCTTATCTAGAACCAGTATTGTGATAGAAATTATTTCAGTGTAAATGTGTTTTTAGAACCTAACCAACAGCAATATAACACTGGTTATAAACATTTCAGTGCATGTGTCATAGACTATTTCCAGGTCATTTTGGTTTATGTTTTTTTTTATGCTGTATTGTTTGCTCCCACAAAACAAGAATTCATGCAATTTGATCTAATGAGTGTATAAAAAACACTGGGTAGGTCATTATTCTGGGTCATTCTGGCAGGGTTACAGTTCCAAAATGCTGGATACTACGCTTCCCTTATTGAAATGGAATATATTGTGTTACTGTGATCATATCCCTATGACTCCATTAGGGTTTATTTTCCCAAAAAACAGAAATATCCTCTAAAGCAACAGAAGATAATATACAACTATGTTCACAGCAGTATTGTTTGTGATGATGATTAAAACATAATAAAAATAGCTGCACTTTGGTCATGTGCTGCACTGTGAAGTTACATAGTATTACCACTGGAGGGCAGTACCACCATTCCCTCCTCCTCATGTTCAGTTCACTGGGGCCTACATCAACAGTGCAGTTCATCCCACTGAGTCTCTGCCAAAAACCTGCCTCTGTGTATTTAAATAAACATTCTTGTCAAACAATATACTGCTCATCTGACTGACTTCATTGTATGTCTTGCACGTACAGCTTCAACATTTGGGACTGAAAAAAATTATTATTAATAATAATATTCATGTAAGTCTAGTTTTTGTTGCTGTTTGAGATTTTTTTTACAAACTTCTAAAACTAACTGCACTTTTGACCTACGAAAGAAGTATTTCAACCAGATTTTGTCAAGTCAATGACGACTTAGTTGGCTTCCATTTTCTTAACTTACATTTTTGGTGTCTGGCAAAGCACTTATAATAAAAGAGAAAGTACCTTCTGATGTCATACTAATGTCGTTGCTTTCACTGTGCAGCAGGACTGGGCCATTTGTCAACTGGTAAGAGATCAGCACTACTATTGCCAGCTTTTTTTAAATTATCTTCTGCCATCATGTAAAAGAACAAACCTGGTCAGCTCCTTTGGAAACAAAATGAACTACGTCAATTAACTAACTTAGGTAGGTATTTTTAAAAATGTGTGTTTCATGTGAACTTATCACCATGTCCACAAAAGACAGTGAGCCATCTGTTATAATAGTTTGTTTGCTAATATGGTTTCATAAATAATAAATGTAAAACTGTATAAAAAAGCACACAGCAATGCACATCTTAGTTTCTATTCCGTAATGTTTATATTTGCACATACAGCCTCACAAAAAGCAATGAAATCTTACAAGTAGAGGCATACATAAACATGAATATTTTATTAGTAGGAAAACTGTCCTTTTCAAAGAACATGAATGCAGTCCATGTCTGTGGTATTTTCTGTGTTAGATAAAATTACATAACCTTTTTTTGTCTTGGCAATACACCGTCTGCCTCTTGTTATCTCAAACCTGGAGATGACAGAGGGAAATCTCCAGCCAACACGAGGTTATAATGGAAAGGTCAGTGCCACAAATTTGCATGTGCTTCCAAAACGCCACAATTTAAATGAAAATGGAAAAGCAAGGTGGTTATGTTTACACCATGAGGATTTGTGAGGATATTTTTTAAGTGAAAACCACCAATCTTCAGACTGACTGTTGACTTTGAAGACTCACACTTGACTTTGTCCAATAGGCTAAATTATTTAAACCACAAACAATGGTCCAGCTGAACGGGCAGGTAAACTGACTAACTGCCACACTTAGAGATTTGGTTCCCTTGGGACAAAAACATGCTAGAAATGTAGACTAGACCAATAGTATAGCCTGCACAAGTAATGTAGGTAGACAAATGATTGAATGGGCTGCCTTTCTGTGTGGAGTTTGCATGTTTTCCTTGTGTCTGCTGCGGGTACTCCGGCTTCCTCCCACTGTGCAAAGACATGCATGTTAGGTTAATTGGTGACTCTAAATTACCCATAGGTGTGAATGTGAGTGTGAATGGTTGTCTGTCTCTCTGTGATAGACTGGCGACCTGTCCAGGCTGTACCCTGCCTCTCCCCCAGCAACCCTTGAGAGGAGAAGCAGTTAGGATAATGGATGGATGGATGTTGCTGTAAAAAACTGGGAATATGTAGCTTTTCTTTAAAGGATTTTATTTAAACTAATGCTTCTGATACTTATTAAATAAGTAAATACTGTGTTTTTAAATAAATAAAGTATTTAAATAAAAGTCACATGATATGCCTATAATGTGAAAATTATGAGCTTCAATTTGAGTGGCGGTGAGTTAAATTATGTGTGTGCAGATTTGAAATGCATTTTGTTTTCAAGGCGTTTCCGGTTTGGGCGTTTACCTTCAAAATAAAGTACATAACAGTGGTGCCTTTTTTTTTACCTTCAGGAGCTACAGATAAAATACTCAAAAGGAACAATTGAAAAAATAGCAATAATTCATCCCTGACTGTGCATAAAATGTAAGCATATACATGTAGGCTGATAGTATACTCACACAGGCAATTTATTTTAGAAGTAGTCAAACATTTATGATTGTGGAATATAAGGCTGGCCAAGTCAGCTATACTTAGCATGTGGGACTGTACATTTCAGTCTTATGTTTTATTTTTTATAGTATTTTTTAGCATTCTTAATTTGACTAACAATAGACATGTGACAGAAAACAAAGACTTTGCAGTTACATGCGCTCTTGGGCTTTTCTCAACCACGTGACCCATTTTAGGTCATTTTGGTAAAACGTCACATTGGTACAGTCTACTTAAAGTGATATTTAGTGTTTTTACCAGTTGGATATGGTATTAATGTTAGTGCACTGTTAAACCTCAGGTATTTTTATTTATTTTTTTACATTTAACTACTTTATTTGAATGAAGCGACAAATGGTTGATATTTATTGATATTATTATATATCTAAATATGTAAAGTTGTGTGTTCGGCATTTCTTACATGGAACAAATATTTTAATTCCTAATAATATACAATTTATTATTTCCTAAAACACTGCTTCAAATTTGAGTAAATGAGATAAATCTGAAACATTTTTATATAAAATGTGCCAGCCTTCTTTGTAAGTGTGCCCTACTCTTCTCCCCCAATTAAAACTTCCAGACACACCCCTGGCTTGCATGGGTGCCGGATCACATTTTTTGGTGTTGCCTTTATTGTGAAGGATGATACCGGATGTACCTCTGTTGGTGGTGTTGGTGGTGTTGGCGGAACACGGCGCTGCTCTCTCCAGTCGTGGCTGCACATACAACACAAGCAGTCGGCGCTGCAACGAATGGAGGCGAACGGGTGGAATTGTTTCTTTATGAAAATAGCTCTCTCTCGGACCCGAGGAGGATTTTAAATTGAATACATTTCAGTGGGAAGAAGAAACGTCACAGTTTATTTTTGAAAAGTCGAATCGCTTCGCTTTTTCGCTCCACGAACAGATCGATTGCCTGTCATTTAAAAAAAAAAAAAAAAAAAAAAAAGGGCGTGTGTGCGGGGTGAAGGCTGTTTTAACCATTTAATGTTTGTATATATGGTATTTTAGATATTTTTTTTTACACCATCTGGGTCTGAAGGACACAGTCTAGGATGGGATGCACACTGAGCACAGAGGACAAGGCGGCGGTGGAGCGCAGTAAAATGATCGACAGGAATCTGCGGGACGACGGGGAGAAGGCTGCCCGGGAGGTCAAGCTGCTGCTGCTCGGTAAGGAAGCAGACGAACATTAGGAGAGGGGGAGACTCGGTCGGACTTCGGCGTGTGTTCGCCTAGAGTAGTGTTAGCTAAGAGGATACGTGCGGGGGAACAAACCCTGGTGTGAAAAACGCATTAGTGTTGGTTGGTGAGTTGTGTGAAGTGTAACGGAGTTTCAGTTCCGCATCGCTAGCACACTCCCATCTTTGCTAGGTTCACTTAACCGTTAACTCGGGCTATCAAATGCATTATGTCCAAGAAAATACTCAACGTCACCAGGCGAAATATCAGCAACATGACACCAATGTGTGTTTAATTGGTGGTTTAATCAGTTTTGTCACAAATTTATAGTCAGAATTGCACACATGGCAAGTTTTTGTCTCTTTTTTTTCCTGCTGTTCAGATCCAGATCCATTGAGCCATATCCGTAGAGCATTTGTATTGACTAAATCCTTTCAACAATGGCACATTTCCTCTCGTCTAGTCCAGTGCAGTGCGGTGAAAATAGGCCTGTGGCTCATTAGGGGCCCAGGCCTGACTGGCTGTGACTGAAAACTTTGTTTTGTTCAGACATTTTAGGATGTTCAGTTCCTGTTTTTACACTCAAACTTTATCTTTTTTCAGTGCTTAAGTGCTGTTGCTTACAGTTTTCTGTGTTTGAAAGCCACTTTCTTTTTTACCTTGTTGCCTCATCTTACTCTCAAGTTCAACATAAATGTATATACACAGGTATTGTTCAAAAGAGGGGTGGCATGTTGAGCAACAAATGCAAGACATTACAATAATTAAGTGGCATCAAATTACATATTAAGTCTTATTACGTTAGAGGCCACATCAGCATGAACGAAGGAAAAAAAACAGACGTATAAACAAAATTGCCAACAAGCAAAGCAGTTGTATGACGTTACATGCTGATGTGGAGAGATGGGCCCTTTCATTACCATCAGCAGTGTCCAGTTTTGACTGACCTTTGTGTATCCAAACCAATTTGAAGTCCTGTTCATGTCTGAATAGTGCCAAACTATACTATACTGAGCATATTCTATTATGGTGAATTGATAAATCCCTGTAACATCTAAAAACAAGTATGTATTATCAATGGCACACCCATACATGTATTTCAGTTCATTACTGTTGCGTCTTGCAATTAAAAATGTGTTTTTTAATTTCCTAGCTCTTCCTGACAGCCCCGTATGCACAATTATGTGAAGTCCTTGCCTTTAGAAGCCAGCCATGTGTAAATGAATGGCATTAGCTACATGTGGGAGGAAAACAGTTATGCTTGTAAATACAGATCTTAGGTGAGAAATCTTTCCACCAGCCCCTTAGGTGGCTTGCTTTGGGAAATGTTGACATGCACACACATGGTATGTGGGTTACCAGAACACAAAAGTCTGAAGCCAATGCCAGTAGCAGGCAGGCACCTGACAGAAGGCACAGAATAAGAGCTGTTAGCAGTGTTTGTGGACAGATTTGTGAACCAGAGCAAGATAAACAAGAGCTTGTCATGTTCTTTGCACTACTCAGGAACACATTTTCTTATTCGTGTTCATTAGATTGCACATTAAAAGGATGCCAAAAATGATATTTAGTGAGATGTTTATATAGTTTAGTTTGAACAAAGATGTATCTGTTTTCTTCCTTCATTCCTCAGGTGCTTGGAGGCCAGATGGGGCTTGTTGATTGGGATTAAGCAAGTTAGGTCAAGTTTCTGCTATGTTGCTGTAGGGTGCAATACCAGTTTTCCATCAGCCATTGTTCTGTCACAAACCATGCGGCATTATATTAACAATTGTCCGATTTTGGTCAAATAGCTGTTTTTGTCGTGATAGTGTTGTGCCAGCTCATGTGGCCCCACGCGTGGCTGCTTTTTGTACCATTTCCTATCATTTGTGCTTGATCTTTTTTACTGTGGTAGCCAGGTAACGCACTCAGCCTCTTCAGGTTACCGCCTGAAGTGACACCTGACAGAAGGCCGCAACGCCAGGAGAAAGGAAAGGAGGGCCTGTAAGATGAGAACACTGCTAATGACTGAAGCATTAAAAATGGAAAAGCTCCACTGCAGTTAAGCAGGAGGCCTGTGTTAGCAGTTTGAGTTGTTTACCTTGCAGATAAACAGTCACAGAAAAGATACTGTTTTGAAGTTGTTGATTTGTGAGCAATTCTGGAGTATACTTTTCCCTAAATACACCCTGTCAACAAAGATAAGAGTCAACATTTGTCCAGATACTAAATGACTGGTAGATGCTGGAAGACACTTTTATGTATCTCACTGAGGTAACTTTTAGCAAATATGTAGGTATTTGCATATGCAGCAAACGTCTGGCGATTTGGTGAGTTGTGGGTTCATGGGGCGACCACCTGGTTTTTATGGGCTGTCCTAACAGGATTATGCGCACTCAATGCTGCTGACATGAAATCATTATCACACTGATGTGAAAACCTGAGTTTGCATGACATGAAATGATTTGGATCGCACACTGCAACGCCCAAACAAGTTGATGGAATGTGGTCGTTTTTTGTGTGAAAACTAAACATATTTTTCATTTAGCTCTCAATCCTTATTTGGCTCTCATTTTAGTTCCATTGTCTGCAGGAGCCAATTATCCTACTATTCATATCTACATGCTAAAATAGATTACAATCTCCTCAGCCCAATTAGTCTTTCTATAGCAGTCGTGCAACTGTGGGGAGATTTTATGAATAATTCTCAGCCTGTGTTTAACTTTTGTTTCTTTTCTCTATGTAATGTTTTCCATAGTTTTAAAATGATAATTCCAGCTTTGCCAAACATGTAGTGTAACGTGATTGTTTTACTCATCTTGGAGCCGGGACACCCCTCACAACAAACGCGGACAATGTCGATACTTTACCGCCGTAGGCATCATTAGACATCTCCGTGAATAGTTCAGTCTGTGCCTCTGTGTGTGTGTGTGTGTGTGTCTTTTAGCTGTCGATCTGCTTGTTGGCAGATCAATCCCTGTGATTTAGTGTGGTCATTTCCCCCCGGTGGGTAGCACTGCTTGGAGGCTCCTGGAATCCTTTGTGATTGACTCATACTTAAACCCCCCCAGAGAGAGAGGGACAGAAAAAAAGAGGAACTGAACAGTGAGGGAGAGGAACAATAAATCATAAAGGGAAAATGACTGCAGCAAGCAGAGAGAATGTAAAAGAGGAAGAGGGATGTATATAAGTGAATAATAGTGGAAAACTGACCTAGAGAGAGTGGGGTGAGCGCTGTAGGGCTCATGCTGCTTATGTGGCATCATTAATGTGTTTACCACATTGTGCCAAACTTCTTAAGCCCTCCTTGGACTTCACACCTAGACATGGTGCAAAGCCTGGAAGACACTTTTGGGCCCCCAAACCTTCTGACCCACTGAAATTTGACACGGAAAGGCAGCATGAACTGCAGTGAATTAGGAGCCTGGATTTGTTTTTTTTTACTAATGTTAATTTTAGTTGGCATGCAGCGGCACATTACTCACTCTCTTTCTCCAAGACAATAAGCTGAGACAAATGTTGAATCTGTAAATGGTGAAAACCCAGAAATTGTAGCCATTTGCATCTCATTTGTCACCATACGACCATTCTTCTAAAACATTTGTTGTCCTTGCTGCCTTCATATTTACTGGGAGATCAACCGAAGGGTCTTCAAACAGGAAAAATGTCTTTGCGGTTGGTGGATAGAAATGACTCTGTTCTCTGTGGAGAAAGAAGCAAAAAAACAAAAAACAGCTCTGTCAGGGGTTAGCGTGAATTTTCCTAAAATAGTTTGAACCGCTAGAAACAGAAACCAGCTGCTCCAGTGGTTTTGGCTTTGTAACTGTTGTGGGGTGGGTGTATCAAAGCTGGGGGTGTGTAACATGACTCTGCATGAGAAGCAATAGGTCAGGCCTGTGGTTCCATGTAACCCTTTAACGTCTGGTGTGTGAGAGAGTCAAAATCAGGATAACTGTGGGTTTTGTGTTCTTCAGCCACCGAAGCTTTGACGAGAGACACACCCTAATGATGTGACTGGCGTTGACAGACTAGAGCCAAGTCACAGAACAGAAACGCATAGTCACGTCTCACTGATTATAATGTTAGACACGTAATTTATATTGATCCAGTTTTAACCACTGGAATGCTTAGATGTTGTTGGCAGCTCATTAACAGAGCAGTTCTTGTGTTGATTTCATGTGAACTGACTTCTGAACACTAGTCTCAACTTAACCATCATGATTCACTAAATCTCATCTTTATTGTCACCATTTTCTTTTCTGAAATGTGTTAATTTTCTTCTTCAGTTTAAGGAAATATGTCTTCAATCAGTACAAGTGATAAAGATTTGGGAATTAGACAGTATTTTTGTTGACTTTGTGGCTAGGAAGTAAAATAATAAAGTATAGTACATTGCCATTGATGTGAATGGGTTGACTTTTCATGCTCATTTTCTGATGTCTCGTTGTGTCCAACTGACAACTCATAATCCACCGAAATTCATTATACAGTGATTTAAAGTAGCATTTCAGAATCTAAAATCAGAAAATATTTAGTTTTTTTACTTGATAAATGAATCCATTGTAGTATTTTCTGCTCAGAACGCCGTATCAAAAAAGTGTACTTTTATTTTTTAGCAAACAAAGCTGTAGAAAATCCACAGAGAGGTCACATCAGTAGCAGTTTGCTAGTTCCCTTTATAAGGAGGCTACTAAGCTCAAGGCCTGTCTGTTTGAGATTTTCATGCATTCCACATCGAGAGGCACAACTTCGACATGTGAAGTGTCTGAAGTGTCTGTGGCGTTGTGAAAATGGCTCTCGGGCACGCTGAGGGGTGCGATTGTGCCAGTTCACCACTCAGCCATGGCCAGACGAGCAGTGTATCTGCCGTCTGTGTGTAAGCGCCTTAGGGATTCACACAGCCAAGTGTTTGGCCTCAGAGCACAGGGACCTGCCACTGTACCGTCGGCCCCTCTGGGGCATTCCTGCACCCGAGTGTGACACGTAATTAAAATAATGTGTCCTCAGGTGAATCTCATCCTGGCATACAGAAGGTGGAGTGCCAGGGAAGTACCATCAGCATTGCTGAGGAATTCAGGCAGATAGTGTGCAAACTGCAGCAGGATGCATGTGTGTGTTTATTAATTCATTTTCTGTTAAAATTTTTATAGAAAATGCTCAGGAGTAGCTTTTACCTAATGTAGAAAGTGGCATTTATCAAAAATGCACTTTATTTATTTATTTTTTTTGCAACATCGAGGAAAGCGGAACTAGATTAGGTGATTTATTATGCAAGAGTAAACCATCCCAACATGGCTCTGCTGACACTGTCACGAGGTAACACAGTGGTAGATTTCGTGATATGATTCAACTTCCCCTTATTATGTTTCTAGAGCTCAGAGAGAAGCTGGGGGTGTTTACTCAGAGGGTAACAACTCTCAAGTGTTTTGAAAAATCTTGCCTAGTGGCAGAGGAGCATTACGTCAGTGACAACCAGCCAGTAACCCCTCTATAACCAAGTCACTCCTGCTGTAACATGAGGAACATGAGTGCACATTAGTAGAGCTAATGTAGTTTATGGTAATACCAATTAGACCATTAGAATGTGGTTCATGAGAACATCACATATGGCTTTGATTGGTAAAGGAACATTTTAAATAAAAGGGTAATTCCAAGTGACTAGCTATTGCGTGTAGTAGAGGAAATCAAATGGAAGATGCATGATGATGTAATGATCTCAGTGGAAGCCATCAAGTCACACGCTCGCTCACGCTCACAACCACAAAGCCTCCTCAGGTGACTTTGGCCTCACACCGGACACGTCCTGGATATAACAAGCACAGTTGCCATGGTGTTATGATGAGCAAAAGCAAAGCAGAAGATGTGCCGAAGGTCTGATTTCCCTTTATGGTCTCCCTGTTTCCCTCTGCTCTTTTCATCGTAGTATTGTCTCATCAGTCAGCTCCACTGGCATCAATCCAATTAGTCGACATTGCAGAGTGGCTTTCCATCCTAAAGCAACAACCTGTTTTTCAGCACTTCACAGCACTGTCAGTAATAATCTATTTTATCATTAGTTGTGCGCCACATTAAGCCTAAGAGCCTAGACATGGAAACAGCATGATGCGAAGCCTTTTTTGATACAATTCCAAACATACTGTTTGCTTATACAGCGATATTACAAGCTACATAACAAAACAGTCATTTGACATCGTTGTTGGCATCGACAAATCAGTGTGTTAGGCTGGGGACGCCCCAAACTGAGGCCAAAGCAGAGGTTTAAACGTTCTTTTTAACTTTACCGTTCAAGAGATGTAAATGTTTCTGTTTCTCAGTTCTCCTTTGGTTGGGGTGGTTTTTCTCAGGTTTCATTTTTGTTGTTCCTAGTCATGCCATTTGGATACAGTATATCATTGTATAAAAACAATGTCAGAGCTTTTTGTTTGTAATATGCACTAAAAGGAAGTGCACTGGCTGACATAAAGGTTAAAAATGGATAGATCGACACTGTTGGTTTGTTACAAGCAACATTAACTTGAAATATTTACACTTGCTAATAAACCTCTTTTTCATCTGTCTTTTCCAGGTGCTGGTGAATCAGGGAAAAGTACAATTGTCAAGCAGATGAAGTGAGTTCATTTTGCTACGGTTGTATCTAATCATTCTACACCCAGAACAATCAAAACAACCTTTTTCCCCCTATTCTGCCTGCGTATCAACAATGACTTCTCTCATCAGATATGCATAATGGCACCGCACTAGATGTGATTCTCAGAGAGTATTCATTTTTCACAACACAGTGTCAAACACCAATCATGTTTTTATTGCACTACTCTGGGTAATATTACACTCCTCGAATCGGAGAACAAACAGGTACCATGCATAATGTATCATGAGGCAGCCCAGCGGAATACATTAGTATAGACTCCCTATACATCATCCACATGCTGTTTGTGCTGTATATGAAATACGTTTTTCATCAACCCTCTTACGGACACACTCATCAATTAGCACACACCCACATGTCAAACGCAGAGCACTTTTTACATTTTAAGCTGCTTTTCTGCTGATTTAGCTATTTACATCATAAATCGAGAGGAGCATAAATGAGAGATGAGTGTCTGACCTACAGCTATTATTTACTGGAAAAGAAACTAATTGTTGGTTTTTTGCTTTTTCTAAAAGTCTGTTGACTGTAAAAATATGTATACAATAATGCCAGTCTGTTCCTTTACCTACAAAATTGTCTTTAATGGTCAAGTAAACATAGAGCTCCTCATTTTACATAGTTGGCTTCTACACCGATGCTTCTGTCCAGAGCACAACTGTATAAAAAGTTATTTTCCTTGGATGACAATAATTTAAGCAGCGAGAAATAAGGAGGATAGAGATCGGGGCCACTGTGGCTTGGCAATTTTCTCTGCAGACATTACGACGAGCATGTAAGGTCAGAGTATTAAAAGACATATTGAAGAAAAGATGTGGTAAAAAAATAAGACTGCAACGAGGAGAATTTGTGGTGTAAAGATTATTTTTCTGTCGATGACAGTAGCATTTGGAACAGTTTGATCACTGTTGTTTGCTGTAACAGTTTTCCCCCCATTTCTGCAGGATCATCCACGAGGCAGGCTACTCAGAAGAAGAATGCAAGCAGTACAAGGCTGTGGTCTACAGCAACACTATCCAGTCCATCATCGCCATCATCAGAGCCATGGGGCGCCTCAAGATTGACTTTGGTGATGCCGCAAGAGCTGTGAGTGACTGACATTTGGTCGGTTTAGAGTAGAAACCTGTGTTTTTTCCACACGTGTGCTGTGAGAAATGTGCTTGCTCGCATTCATGCATACACAAGACATGAAACAGGAGAACGCATTGTTTTGGACGTTTGATAAGCAGCTGTCTCTAAAATGTCCTTTTAACCCCGTGACCGGTATTTCAGCTTGTTAGCAGATTCATGTTAATTACAAATGTGGTGTAACAACTTTGATGGTTGATTTACGATGTTGACGCCACCCCAACTCCCCTCCCAGGACGATGCGCGGCAGCTGTTTGTGCTGGCTGGCTCAGCAGAGGAAGGCTTCATGACAGCAGAGCTGGCTGGTGTCATTAAGCGGCTGTGGAAGGACAGAGGTGTTCAAGCCTGCTTCAGCCGGTCCCGCGAATATCAGCTCAACGATTCAGCAGCATAGTGAGTCATTAACACATACACATGCACACGTAAAGAGCCCAAGTAAGGGTTTGCCAAGATTGTGAGTCACTGACTAGACTTGATGGTCCTACACACACCACTTTATATCGACAACTTTTAATGACAAAGTCTTTCAAATCAGATGATCAGGCGCCAAAATTACTGCTATTCTACACACAGAACGGTGCTGCTGTAAGTAGCAAAACACAAGCTGTCCCAACCTTCAACTTTGCTCAGAGAGCAGAAAGCTACAGCACTGTGCTTGTGTCTTGACTTTTAGACTGTCAATATTTGTCGTTCTCGACCAAGCTTGCAGAGTGATGGCTGGAACAACTGTCTTCTTTGACCTCACACCTCAGCACAGGAACATTTGCCACATGCTTGAAAAGTGAAAACTCACACAAATACAGAGAAAGTTCCCTCTCTGCAGCTAAACACTTTCCTTTTTTTAGTTTGACCAGCCTGAATGTCGTAAATATTGTGCAAGAGCCTTTGGCACTGAACCGGGTGATATCATAAGGCAGCTCTTGAGTTTTGTTGAGAGAAAATAGCCACTTGCCTTGTTTTCCTGCTGCAGAGCAAACATCAGTGGTGACAGTAGGGGCCGAAGGAGCTGCAGTCGTTGTCCATTTTGTAATTGGTTCCTCTAATCCTGCTGTCCAGGGACTTTTCATGAATAGGAAACTCAAAACTAAATCTTGTGTATTTTTATGTCACCTAATACCTTGGGAGATAAACAGTGGGTTTGTTTATTTAAAGGGGAGATTACTTGTGTTTGTCTGCTTGTGTTTGTCCATTAGAGACTAGAAGCTTACTTGTCATTTACCAGCAATAACCTTGAGGTATTGCTTTGGGTCATAATACATCCAGAAAGTGAAGGTTTATGTGATATCCTGTATGGGCACACTCATAATTACAACAAATATTATACTGGTAAGCAGAGAGACGTTTCCAGTCAGACATTTTTAATGAACTAAATTCAATCAATCCATCACTTCTTTTTACCTGCCTATTCCCATACATGACTATAAGAGCACTAGAGCCTATTCGGGCAGGTATTTGGGGAAAAAATGGTGCATGGAAAAATGTGGGACAGCAGCATTGCTAGTCCTTTACAGGGCCTACACACAGAGACAATCCACTCACACTGAGGGAGCTTCCAGTTCAGTTGCATATCCTTGGACTGTGGGAAGGATCCAGAGGGAATCCACCAAACACAGAAAACAATGCACAGTACCTACTAAATAAAGCAGGGTGCAGATTAAAACCCAGGATCTTCTTTGCAGAAAGGCAGCAGCCCTAACCACAAAGCCACTGTGCTATTATGTCTAAATTTAACACAGCCAATTTTTGTATCTTATTTCTTAACTATGTGTTCAGATTTTGAGCTTTACACAAAACCTGGACAAAATCTCAAGTTCATTGTAGCTGAAAATGTCAAAAGTTAAATTGAAGACATGTATATCATGTCACCTGATGAGTGCTGAACTGATTTAGCAGTAAAATATTGTGCTTAGATTGTTTCAACCAGAAAGTTGGATCACGACTTGTTTTCAGTCTGAAACTCACAATCCACCTTGGTCTATCACAGAGAATGTGCTGAGAGTTGTTTGTTCATCTGGCAGTTACATGCTTGACCTTGATACTTCCGACACGATTTCTCCCACTTCTTTCCCGCCGTGCTCTCTTTCTCAATCCCGTTTCTTCTCTTCCCCTTTTTTTCCCCTCCTGCTGTTATTGTATTTTCTCTCTTGACATCGCTCTCTTTGTGTCCTTCCCTCAGCTATTTGAACGACTTGGACAGGATATCCCAGGCCACCTACATCCCAACTCAGCAGGATGTCCTGAGGACTCGAGTCAAAACCACAGGCATTGTGGAGACACACTTCACATTCAAGGACCTGCACTTCAAGTGAGAATTTCTTCACTGTAACAACTGGCTCAGACTCAGAGTGCTTTACAGGATGGCTTAATTAGCGTGCCTTCCTGTCACTGACTCATTTACCAATAGAAATTCCCTTGTGCATTTACAGCTGTAAGTTGTGACACAGCCTGTGAAGGTTTTGGGCACATTGATGGTGACTCAGACGATGTTTGTGTTAGAAAACACAGACAGGAAGTGGGGGCAGTAGGCAAGTTGATGTCATGATACCAGAAGTTTGACAGCGAATGCCACTACTGTTAAAATTCACAGTGGTGGCCGCAAAACAAATGTGCTCTAGAGAATTACTCAACAGTAGCTGTGCAGCTATCTCAAAAGCAAAGTGTTTTCTTCATGATTCCAGCAGTTAATGACTAACTTTGTAGCTGTGAAGGTAAACAGAACCTGTTGAGCCAGAATGTCATTATTTTATATTTTGACAAGTCTAATGTGTTTATTTCTCTCCTTTGCAGTGGTTAACATGCTTTTGAGCCGTAGTGACACATGAATTATTTTTATTCACAAGCACTTTTGAAATGGACCAATGTGAGCTACAACAGGAGCTAAATGAGGCTGGTTGGTTCTTGTAACACATCGCAGCTGCACACATTTTTTGTGATTATTCTCTACATCTCCTTAGAATCAGATTTTAAGTGCTCTCGTTATTTCAATTTGGTAGTTTTGAGTATACCCTGAATGTGAGGAATTTATGGAGATATAAATCATGTCTGACTGCATTACAATTCATCCCGCTGGACCTTGCCTTTTCTTAGAATGACTCAACATTAAACATTTCGAAGCAAGCAGTAAAATAACCCACTGAGCAAATACGAAACAGCTAAATATCTGTTCCTCTTCTGCCATTACACAGTTATTGTGTGCATAGTTCTGTATAAATATTTGTTGGACACTTGAGTATTCCCTGCACTGCTTATCATTTTATAAAAATATTTTTAACAAATATTTGTTCTTTTTTTCCCTTCATCACTTACGTCTTTGTGGCTTTCTTGAGAAGCCACACTGTCTGCTACTGACATGTAGCTGTGTATTTGTGTTTCATAAGCACAGCTTACATTGTATTATGGTGTATGCATGTGTATATAGGTTGAGGATCATAGTTACTTATTAAAAATTTTTCCCCCCCACAGAATGTTCGATGTTGGCGGTCAGCGGTCTGAGAGGAAGAAGTGGATCCATTGCTTTGAGGGTGTGACCGCCATCATCTTCTGCGTTGCCCTCAGCGACTACGACCTGGTGCTGGCAGAGGATGAGGAGATGGTGAGTAGTTCAGCCACTGACTCATTGGGAAACATAATAGCAGGCACTCTGTGTTCAAACACAGTGGGAACTTTGTCTTTGTTTACTAGAATCGTGATGGGTCAGAGAAGGAGAAATAAAGGAAAGCTTCCGTTCATGATTTTATCCATGTTTATGGATCAGTGAGCACACAGTTCTTCCAGTTTTTCCGGTGAGAATGAAGCACAGTGACTGACGTCATCTTCCTTTTTCCCTCAGAATCGTATGCATGAGAGTATGAAACTGTTCGACAGCATCTGCAACAACAAGTGGTTCACAGACACTTCCATCATCCTCTTCCTCAACAAGAAAGACCTGTTTGAGGAGAAGATCAAGAAGAGTCCTCTTACCATCTGTTACCCAGAATATGCTGGTGAGATTGACAACATTTTGAAGAAAATATTCTGACAATGACAGAATCTGACATGTGCATTCTGCCATAGCAAAGGATTAAACATGCCCAACATTATATTTGAAATTAGAAGACGTGTTTGGATACTAGCAGAGTAGGAATGTGGTTGAAACGTCTCACACAGTAATCAAAGATGGTGGTCGTTTGTAATGTTGCTGTCACGCTTTTGCTGCTACTAAAGTAGGCTAACTCAGGCATGGTCTCAGATTCAGAATTACAAGTGGGAGATTTACAAGAAGAGTTTTTTCCCACTTGGCTGCTTGTAATAACTGTTTGAACGGCACAACATGGACGCACCATAAGTTATATAGCTTTTTAATCTTTGCACTTTAAAGTGTTATGTAGCCAGACTGTTTCCAGTGTTGATGATGCTAAACTAAGCTAACAGACTGCTTGCTCTAGATACATATTATTGTTCAGATAAGAGTGTTTATCAGTATATAAATGTATATATGTATCAGTTTTGTCATTGACCTCTGCAAGAAAGTCAAAAAGCCTGCTGTTCCTGTTCCCATTTCTATTCACCTTTGGTGCAAAATTATGACACCAACTAAGCACAGATTGTGCAGTTAGCAGGATGAAGCCCAGACATTTGTGCTCAGATTTTGTGTGGTGTACGATTTCCTATTTTGTGAATTCCTGGCTCCATCTCTTCCTGCTTCTTGTCTTTTCCAGGTTCCAACACATACGAGGAAGCAGCTGCCTACATCCAGTGTCAGTTTGAGGACCTGAACAAGAGAAAGGACACCAAGGAGATTTACACCCACTTCACCTGCGCCACAGACACCAAGAATGTGCAGTTTGTCTTTGATGCCGTGACTGACGTCATCATCAAGAACAACCTGAAAGACTGTGGTCTCTTCTGAGGATAATGACAATGAAGACGATGACCCTTTTTTCTTGGTAAAGAGCTGTTTAACTTTTTCTCTCCTTAAACAACCAGAGTTCAACCAAGGGCCAAATCCTTTTGTCTGGCTCACACGCGGTGGACATGTGTGCACATGGGTGGCTCTGCGTCATGACTGAGAGCACATGTCAGGATTATGACTATGAATGTGTGTTCACCATATCATCATGATGCAGTGGGAGTTGCTGAGCAAACCATGGTAGCCTGGTTTAAATGTGTAAATATGTTTAACAGACTGACTTAAACTGGTTTGTTTCCGGAGATAAAGCATCCACAGTTGTGGAAGAGCATAGCTCGAGTTGACCACAAAGACACAGCATAATCCATCATAATCGAATGCGTAATTTAATCACTATATTACTGAGATCAGTGCCTTCTTTATCACAAGCTGAAATTTTCAGCCCCATTTAGATGTTTGTTAAATGATAGTGGCTCTGCAAAATGTCTCTTTTAAAAGACACATTTCGTCCCTTATGTTTCTTTTTCCTCTTCTGTCCACAGGCAGAGGAGCCAGCTTATTGTGCATCTTTGGTGGGGAAGATGAGAAATGTCGGGAGGATCAGTCACAGACCAGTGCTGTACTATATGCCACTTTTAACAGCTTTATTTATGTTTTTGTCTTGGAACATTTTAAACTAGCGTTTTGGCATTTGTGTAGAATGTTTGTATCATTGTAAAAATGTCACAGTAAATGTTCACACTCTTTTTTTTTTTTATTATTATTATTTTCCTCTTTTTGTTTTTAATTTTTGAGAAGATCACGTTTTTGCTGTTCTTTCTACCGCTCTCTCTGGAAAAGGAAACTTAGCTGTTGGTGGAAAAGCTTCTTTTCTTCCCTCTCGTCAACCACAAGGGAAGAAAAGAGGTACAACTTTGAGTTC
Organism: Sandelia bainsii; assembly: GCA_032362345.1. Taxonomy (NCBI): domain Eukaryota; kingdom Metazoa; phylum Chordata; class Actinopteri; order Anabantiformes; family Anabantidae; genus Sandelia; species Sandelia bainsii. The sequence goes on along the minus strand of JAUMHL010000016.1, from coordinate 12,829,276 downwards.
AGTTTGTTGGTACTTGTGCCTTCGCATGCCTTTTACTGCGGTCGTAGTCCCAATGCTTGTTCTGTTGCCTGCTGAATTGTTCTAAACATAAAGAGGTTAACTGTTTTCATATGTTAGTGTCCCTGCTATCTTATATGTGCACATCACTGAGCTATCGGGAAAAGGAGGATTTCCCTCTAGTCTAAAGGTACATGGGTCTCCATGGTGACCAACATGTAGCCTCCACAATTGCCTAACCCTCAACCCCCCCACCCGCCATGACAGTGGAAGGCCCTGCTGGCCAATCACACAGTACAATACTGAGATGTATATTGTTACATTTACCCCACAAATTTGGGGTTCTGGTTTTTAAACAGTGTATAAAGTATCCATTTTTCCCAGCCATTTGGAAAATGGTTAGTTGAGTCACTGATCTTACAATACACTCAACTGATAAAAGTACAAAGACCAGAGTAGGCACATTTTACTGTATATTTTAATGTATTTGGAGAAGAGTATATTGAGTTTTTGGTGTTAATGAGAGGACAAACTGAACCACAGAAAAGATGGTTGCAAAGACGAGGAGGACTTTTAACATGTTTTAAGGTTCAGATGCCGTTCTTGGGTCTTATCTAGTGATGAACGCGCTGCTCGAGGATCCGTGAAGCCTTTCATTCAGGTGTAGGAAACTAAGATGGTCAAGGAAGCCTGGTCTGTGATTTTTAGATCAGTAGTACTTTGCCAAGAAGTGTGATGATAAATATGGTCCTGGATCTGTTCATATAAAGAAACTGCCACAGCCATCAATGTATGTGTATGTTCTCCACAGAAGGAGAATCTTTGTAGACTCATCTCCCTTATTTTGCTAATAAAAACCATTTACAAATCATTTGGAGTTGCTGTATTATTCTACATATATCTTTAACAGTTAATGAAGCATTTTGGTACTAACTAATTTTGGAACTTAAATTATTGCTCTGTTAATTAGCTGCTAACACACATAGATATGTTTAATCCTACAACCCTCCTGAATCTTTCCTTTAAATGTCAGGCTGCTATCACATGCTGTCCTAATGCATAAATGCCTAAAATGAAGGTCTGCTAATCCTTTAAGATGAGTTGTTTTTTGTATCCTACATCTCAAATGTAAAATCCACTTTATTAGAAGATGCTTTTATCAGTAACTTATGCTTTGATGCTAAACCGGACTGTGTACCACTTCAGATCCTTTCATTCATGAATTACAAACTTATGACAAAGAGCAGGTCCTCTTATACTGTATGCGTTTTATGAAGAGAGATACATCCTTATCCCCAAACAGGAAGTCCCACACAGGCAATTAGAGGCAATGTTGTCAGCTCTGCACACAGCCCCCACCGCATTTACGCTACTGTGTGGCCTTTAAGGCTGCAGCACTACTCAGTGCAACCTCGTTTGGATGAAAATTGATCATGCCTGAACATTAGGCCACGCCGAAAAGGCTGACTTGGGTGTAGATATATAAACCACCTTAACCTTATTTGCTGATGACTGTAATGGAAAGACTGTGTCCTCACTGAGTGATGTGTATCTATAACACGGTTTGCATTGTAAATGTGCTATGACATGATCTGAAAATGCCATCAGTGATGGTTTCCCTTTTCTAACAATAACTCCTCAGACTGTTTGCAAGCTCCCAAGACGCATAAACATACTTTTGTAAAAACCTAAATTCAAGGGGCAGGAGAAGGGGGTAGAAGAAGAAGCAAGAAAACTAAGTTGACATTATAAAGTTAATATGGTGAACTTGTTAGCCAATAGTGTCTATTTACACACTGAGTAACTAGTCAGCTAAAACATCTGCAAAATGTAATTCAAATATTCAGTCCTTTTACAAGTGGTAAATGATCCTCTTCGATCTGCTGATAGTGGTTCCTTGAACATTCTCACTCTCCTAGACCTAAGTTCAGCATTTGACACTGTCAATC
>JAUMHL010000016.1:12795543-12827230 GCA_032362345.1 Sandelia bainsii | reverse complement strand
TTTGACTCCCATTTCAAGTCACTCACCAAAACCTCTTTCTTCCACCTCCGTAACATTGCTCGTCTTCGTCCATTCCTAACTAACAGTGATGCCCAAACCCTAGTTCATGCTTTCATTATGTCTCGTACTGACTACTGCAGTTCTCTTTTTGCAAGTCCTTACAAAGGCTTCAGTATGTTCAAAACTTTGCAGCCAGAGTTCTCACTCATACTAAGAGCTCAGCTCACACAACCCCCATCCTTTTTCAACTTTACTGGTTACCGGTTCAATCCCGTATCAAATATAAACTTCTCCTCCTTACTTTTAAAGCCTTTCATAACCTAGGTCCCTTGTACCTCAGTGAGCTTCTTACTCCTTACACCCCGCCTCGCTTTCTCAGGTCCTCTAACAGCAAGCTCCTCTTTGTCCCACGCACTAAACTTTCCACCGTGGGAGGTAGGTCTTTCAGTGCCATGGCCCCTAAACTCTGGAATGCTCTTCCTCAGAGGCTGCGTGACTGTCCATCTTTCATAGTTTTCAAGTCTGAATTAAAAACTTTTCTTTTCACTGATCACTTTTCTACTTCTTTTGCTGTTTAATAGTTGTTGTTTTTGGGGTTTTTTTGTTTTGTGTATGTAAAGCGGCCTTGAGTTTGTATAAGGTGCTATATATTTGCAAATTATTATTATTATTATTTTACCTCTGTTTTGGTCTCCACCATCTCCTGAGGGAAATATATGAAATATATTTATCTCCAAAATACTACCAGCTAACCAGCTGGTCACTCTGTCAGCCATTTGGTGCTGCATGGGCAGGTAGACCTGCAGTATTGAAGAACTACAGTCTACAGAAACAAAAGGACAGCGAGACGTAGTCCCCTGTGTTGCTTATTTTAACATATTGTGCATGTGGCTGGGTGCAACCTTTATGCTGCTGTAACCATGTGGGAGGTAGCCTGTATAACTTTGGCTGAATAGGTGCTGAAACTGTCAGTTGTTAACACTGTTTAGCATGTAGCTAAAATAATATACTATTATAACTGTAGAACAGGTGGTGAAGACTCAAAGTCAGCAACTGAATTAGCATTATTTGTTTAGGGTTTACAAACAAAACACAATTCAGTGTTAAGGGGGTGTTTTATTGTGTATGAAAGAACTGCTAAAAACACTCCCTTTGTCTCTCTAGACATGAGGAATGCCCTTATCATTTATGCATTTTAAAATGATTCGGACGCCACACAATACTTTGCATATGTGGGTTTTTTGCACACGCATGAACACTGCAGATTTGCATGTGTGCTGAAACACACCTGCAGCTGCAGCGTTAACCCCTATGTTTGAACCTCTGTTACAACTTTGCAGAAGGGTAGAACAAGTCTGAGAAAGTTAAATGAGAGAAGCATTATTGTGGAGTGTTAGCATGGCTCTGTGTGATGCTGGGCTTTGGCTCCCATGGGTGCTGCCAATTGGAGTAGTTAAAAGTGTGTATATGTGGGCGGGGGTGCATATGCTGTATTTATAGCACCTATAAAGATGAGAGAGGAAAAAGAAGACAGAATGAGCAAGGGGGCGGCCATGATGTATCAGTGTAGAAGCAACACGGGTGACACTGTTGAGGTTTCTCTCAGCAGTAAACAGGGTGAGGAGTGTTTGAAGTGTGTGTGTGTGTGAGGGAAAGGAGGAGAGTGTAAATAGATGGAACAATAGAGGCGTTATTGCAGTGTTGTCCCATTGCTGTGTTCACTGTCTACTCTCCCTTTGGCCACTTCCTTGGGGGCAGCAGTTGGCAGCACAGATAAGACAGACTTATCAGCTCTGCAACATGGACAGGACGCATTGTAACACCAACCTGGTTACACGTCCAGTCTCTGCTGCACATTCTTCCACACAGTGGATCTTTCGCAGCACAGTAGACATCATGTGTCAGCAGTCTGTCTCTGGGGCCAGCTTGCATGTAGATTATTTATGGGTCACTCTTTTATCACATAACCCTTCTTCTAAGTGATTTCTATTTTCTGCTGCTTTAGCCATGCATTCAGAAGTGGGCTCTCACCCTGCTAATGAAAGGCCACTGTTTACAGTAGGCCTGTCAGACATATTTAAAAGGTCAGCACACCTAAAACAACTTGTCCCATCCCACACGTGATTACAAGACACTAATGAATGTCAAACATACACCACATCAAAAAAAGTACAAATCATGACCATCATAAATCATGAATGAGTTAGTTTCTATTTACATGATATTTTTGCAATTTAGGTGAATTTACCCTTTAGCACATTTAAACTGGGCAATCCACGTAATTTCCTCTTTCGTGTGGGAAGTGTTATAAAAATTACCAAAGCTGAACCAACAACTAATGACGTTAGTGAAACACACACACAATTCAGCCACAAACCATTTTTTATGAACAAGTATAGTGATCAACACACAGCCCAATTAGCCTCTTCTTCGTGCATTAGCTGTGTGTGTGAGTGGGCGAGTGGAAGATTTGATGTGTTTACGTCTGTGTGCATCGTTCAGTGGATGTATGTGTGTTCTCGTGTGTGTGTGTGTGTTTGCGTTCATTCATTTACAAGTAGGATCCTGTGTGTGTGTGTGTGTGTGTGTTTGTATGTGCGCATGCACTATTCCTGCTTTATGTGCTTCTTCTGCTCGTCACCTGATATTTGCTGGCCATATTCATTCAGTTCGCAAATTCCAGCTTTCATCTTCAAACACACACGCTTTCCCGTGATGTCACTGATTCTGAGCTCCATGGCAACCATGAGCAAGGAAGCGAGAGGGGAGAGAGAAGGAAAATGCAGAGATATTCCTTCATTCTGACAGGGCTGAGCTGTTATAAATAGCTCCTGATGTTTCCAAGTGTCCGACGACAGAGGTGGGCAGGTCTCGGGTGGCAGGGGTGCGCAACAGGGCTGAGGTATTTCAAAGAGAACATTGTGTCATTGTCAAGTGGTAATTTCAGATCACTCAGCCACTCCATGGCCTTTAGGAGAAATAGACCTTTTATTTCTAGGCTTTATCAGTACAGTAGCTGGAGCAGAAAGCAATGCTGTGAGGTCAGTGGTCTAAAAATGGCTCACAGCTGGCATAGACACCCACATTCAGTCCATTCATTTCATAACCTTCTTATTCTTCTCTGTCCTCAATCATTCCCTTTTCTGTGACCATGTGATTAGTTTTAATTCCCTCCAGCTCTTTAATTTGTTCTGCCACATCCCTGGTTTTCTCCTGCCGCTGCGTCGACTTCAGAGTGGAGTCTTTCTGAAAGAGTTTCTTGCCACACTGTAGTCAGTTGATGTTTGAATTTGTAACTTAATGTATATACTAGTGGTACTGTACAGACAGTAATGGTACTAGGGTCAGGACAGCCCTTGAACGGGTGATAAGATAAATCTGATGGGTCGTGAGATGATTAAAAAGAAAAAGAAAAAAGATTTAGTTGTGTTTTATGAAATACTGCATAGTTTTTGGCTTCTCTGAATCAGTGCTGACATCTTTGATTTCCTCAGCTATTCAAAAAGCTATATGCTCTAAAATTACTAAAAGTACAAAAGTACAAGTACTTCACTGAGAAAACAGTGTGTAGTATTTTAAACAGTATTGAATTGATGCTGTTGATAACATAAATGTTAATATTTGTTAGACAAACTATCAAAGATGCAAATTTTGGCAAAGAAATGTATAGAAAAAAATACCAACTACAGTCCAACTGTCAACAATCTGTTGCTATATAGATTTGCATCTGCAAAAATAGTAAGTAGAGTTGTCAAATAAATGTAGTGGAGTAAAAAGTACAATATAACAGAAACTTAAAATACTACTTACTTGAGCTACTGGGCTTAAGTTACCTATTTGTCATACCAGACCAACTAAGGCTGTAGCAGCAAAACCCCAGTGTATTAAAATGAACAATGGTGTATTTTATTACGTATGATTTCAACTTTTCATTTGTAAGAGGAACAGTTCGTAATTTCTTCTCTCAAAAGTTTCACAGTCGTTTGTTGATAATCGTCCTTGAAAAATGGTTCAAATGAAACAATGTGAGAGGGAAAAATCACAACTTCATGAGGGTTTGCAAATAGAAACTGATTCATTTTAAGGGTCATAATAAGTTATAGACCTGTTGTATGTATGTCTGTGAGTATACTTTACATTTCTGTCTTAAAACAAAGTGGTCTCCACATAATACCAATTTAATAACAAGTACAGGGCACACAGAGTATTGCTCTGAGTTTCATGCTCTTTCTCCCTCTCTCCCTTCTTCTGTCTGAACAATAGTCCAGTGAGAAGCCCTGCAGGCTTTGATCAGGATGTTTGGGATTAAACAGTGCATTTCCACGCTCTTAACATTCCTGTGTGCCCACTGCTGAGAAACAGTCCAGGCCAGTCACATGAACTCACTTTGACTAAACCTGAGGACGACACACTGCAGTGTATTACAGTAGCATCAGCTTTCCCCACCTAAATTCCAGTATCGTGCTACTAGTCTTTTGTTGCTGCCTCAATGCTCAGGTTGTATCAGACTGAATTTGAATCATCCAAAAATGATCAGTAGTTTCACTCATCATCCTAAACTGAAGAGCAAGTGAAGATATTGAGAATACGTTTGGGATAAAGGATTCGATATAAGAAGCTTTTTATACAAGGTTATAAAGATGTTCTGGCCTGATGCAACCTCAGGGAATCAGTGGAGGAAATTCTTCTCCTGACCATGAAATAGTCTGGTAATAACCACAAAACTGCAACTTGATGATTTAACATACAGGCCTTTGTATGAATTAAAACCTACCAGCTTTAGGGTCTGGTAGGTGAATTTTATTCACTTTAGACAGAACCAGGCTAGCTTTATTCCTGTTTGCAGTCTTATGCTAAGCTAAGCTAATAGAATAGAATGGAATACCTTTTTGTCATTGCAATACATGTATTATGTGCAATAAAATTTGGTTGGCAGCTCTACAAATGTTCGAAAAGAGAATAACTTATATGTATCCATCCATCCATTTTCCTAACCGCTTGTCCTCGTAAGGGTCGCGGGGGGTGCTGGAGCCTATCCCAACTGTCATCGGGCGAGAGGCGGGGTACTTGTACTTTATGTATATAAAAAGAGAAATAAAAAAAAAATAGAAAAAGTAAGAAGGAGAAAAGTAAATAGATATATAAAAACAATGATACAGTGAATAAAGTGGTAAGTGTGATGACAGTTGTTTGTGAGTGTGAATAGTGGATATGTACAGAACAACGTCATGGTGTAATACTTATAGTAATACATAATGATCAGCCACTGGCTTTAGCCTCATATTTACTGGAAAGGCATGAGAATGATCAGTCTTCTCATTTAAATGTCTTCAATAAAGCTAATTTAAGATTTACTTTCTCAAAATGTAAAGGTGAAACATACTTTACATCCACCCATTTATCTCTCACAACTATTTTTATACAGTCCCTAGTCTGGGATTATCAAAAGGGGCACACATCAAAACCACAGAAATTATACCACATTTACACTTTTTTTTACACTTTTTTAATTATATCCAAATTATCAGTCACATATAACCAAACAGACATGTTCATGACAGCTTTGAGTCAGCTTCTGTCATATTTGTGTGTGAGTCTACCATTTACTGAGTGGACACCCTCCTCCACTAACTTCTTGTTGAGATGTAGTTGTTAATGGAGCAGGGAGTGGGGGCTTGCAGGATTCAGACTACCATTCATCTATATTTAATCCTGTAAATGGTCATTTAGAGGCACTTCCAGCAGAATCTGATGCCTAATTACAAAGGAAAAAATCTCTGAGGCAAAGCACATAATCAATAGAAGCCGTAATTATCAGCCTCTCTCAGTCTGCGTCTTTTGAAATCATTTATGTTCCCACGTGTTTTATGCCAGAAAACTGGCTTTAATTATTTATCACTGTGTGATTGCTCACCCGCGCATCCACACACCCATCACTTCACAAACACACACATAAATGTCCGCCTCATCTTTGTATTCGGAAATTGCTGTCAGGGTGGTTGAGCTGAAGCAGTCTGTGATCTAACAGGGAGAAAGGAAGGAGGAGGAGCTGACTGTCAACAGTAAACAGTGTCAGAGTGGATACACCACGGCCGGCATCCATTTAATAGCTTTTTGTGGCGTCATTGCAACATTATCCAATTTAACCAATTTGAACGGAATTCTGACTTTTTTTTTATTTTATTTTTCTTAAAGGAAAAAACATGTGACACTATTGTGTGGTTATTTTGAATATGTCAGATTCAGAATATCTTTATAATAATATAATAATATCTTACTCTTAGGTTTTCTTTTTGCCTTATTCTCACACACTCATAGAGTTAGGGTTAGAAAATCAAACTGAATCAACACACTTTTTCCACTTTTTTTTCCACTCGGCTTAGGAACAAAAGGAAAGAAAATGGACATTTTTGAAAGTGTTTATTGTTGTGTGTAAAATGTGAGTAAATTGGTTCATATTAGAAATTGTGTCACAGTTATTCCCTTCTTACATGCAGCACTATTGGCCCTGGCTTCCTTACTCATAGCTCCCTCTAGAGACATTTCTTCAGCACTGCATCTATCTTAACAATGAGTTAACACTGTGGGGCCAAATTAGTGCAAATTTCCTGAGCTGTAATATCATAACTGTGGCGCTATCACAGAGGCGTTTAGATCTTATTGGATTAAACCATTGTCACTTCCTACATTTCTTGTTGCTGGAAGGTGCAGCTGATGTCATGACACCTTAATGTTGACACAGCTCCCATTGATGTTTCCTTCGTGAGTCAGCCCCCACCCACAACTCACTGATAATAACATCTGTGACTAAGCAATGTGCAAGTGATGATGTGTGGCCATGTGGGTATGTCTGTCTGTGTGTGTGCTGTGTAGAGTCTATGCCATGTAGAAAACCATAATGCATTTAGATATTTGTTTCACAGTCTTGAAGGGACAGTGTTCGTAGCTGTAACCAGGCAAATCAATTTTTTGTCACATCCAATAAAACAACCAAGTAAAGTACAATGGTTCAAATGAACATTAGCAGACAAAATATAGTAAAGTAAGTCAAATGACTTTCACATAATATAATCATTAATCAAGCACAAAACAGGGAGAAAAACAAGTTAACTATAATCTAACCATTATAAATACAATTGTCAGATGTCATGGGTCTGAATTCAGAAGAAGCCATCTGAAGAATGTCTAATCAAACTGCTAATTATGTCGGTATAAATAGTCAGAGTTGATGGTGTGTGTCGTAGCTGTAGCTGTAAAAACTCATTAAACTGTAGTGGTACCTTAAGTTTGTCTTGAATAATTTGTTTTTGTCGTTTTGCAGTATTTGAAGAGCAACCAAGTTATTCATAGAACGTTTTAGTTGTCGTCAATATACTTTAGAAAAGGTCATTGTGAGCACAAATCGAAATTTCCAATGTAAAAGGCAAAAAGAAGAAACAAATGATGATGGCTTCAAAACAGACAGCTAAAAGCACTCCCGGTGGGCTCTACAGCTGAGAATTAACCAGCAGTAGTGTTGCTTTGTCTCATGTAGGAGGGAGGAAACTAGGGAGTATGACTCAACTCAACACAGTGCATAAAAAATCAGGATTGAAAAATGTGTTGAGCAGTTTTCTTCCTGACATCTGTCACTGGGAATATTTGTTGAGCAAACTGTCATAAAATTACAATAAATCTGCAAAATTACAGTTCACTATTTATAGTGTTTGGAGAGAAGGAAGTATAATTTTTAAACTCTCATCAGTGTCACTCTGTTAATTAGGCTACTAAACTGTGCTACAGCTTCATTTTTCACCACACTAATGACTAACCGAGTTGAGCTGACATTAAAGCTACAGTATGGAACTTTCTTCAAATGTACATTTATATGAATTGTAGAATGATGCTTCAAAACTTATCTTAATGTGGAGAGATCAGAAAATACAGACAATTTCAACTATTTCCGCTTGATTAGTAACTTTGTAGGACTGTTATTTATTTTAAATTCAGGGGGTGGGCTGGGAGGAGTAGAGTTGATTGATGCATGTAATTACATCAATTAAATGTTGTAGCTTTAAATAAATTGTAGGCTATATAATCACTTATTGACTGATTAAAATTAGTTTTAAATGAAATGTCTCGACAACAACAAATGTTAACATGCTAACATGCAAAATGAAGACGGAGGACATAGTAACATTATACCTCCAAAATATTAGCATGTTAGTATGCTCACCTTAGCATGGTGTATTCACACAGTGCCTCCTTATTGTTGTGTATGTGGTGCATTGTGATGGATCATCATGGTCGTCCACAGTGCACCAAGCAAAGCATAGCTGCACCAGAAGTTCAGATTTGCTGACCTGAACCACCCTTGACTTATGAAGCCAATTGCTGTTGAATGGACAACAAACAAATTCACTTGCTTGTGTTCCTGAAGTTCAAAAACTGTGCAGCAACAAATTAGCTTCATACTACGATTGTCACCAGGATTGTCAGTTATAGAGTGAAATGTAACGTGAATTCATTGCATTAGCCTTGTTTTCTCTTTCTTCTGTCACCATTAAGTGACTGGCTGACATTATTTCTCTTTTCATAGATAAAGCTCAGTCATAGATCCTGTAGTAAAGCAGTGTTTAAACTGGACAAAAAAGTAAAAGTGTAATTTGTCACTGTCAAACTCTCTTTTCTGTTGTCCACAGCGGGCTCTTGTATACATTTGCTTTTCAGTTCATATAATAGTTCAGCTGCCTTGTGTGTTATTCATTTAATTTCTTGCATATTTGCACCTGAAACTTTTAATTTACTTCCTCATTTTGAACAGCTAGTCTACCTCAGTGTTTATACCATTCAATCAAGATGTTCTGTCTCTCTAGAGTCGAAGCACCTTTCTGGCTTTGTTTTTAAAAGTGTTGTATAAATATAGCGACGATGACAAAGGCAATTTTAGAGTTCATTGAGGTTGGGCTAATCATGTGCTGTTTGTTCTGCTGTGAACCGCTGAAGGCTATTTAAAGAATTCCTGCTCCGGCATAACCCGGCTCTCCATGCGATGACGATAAAGACCCCGTGTTGCCGTGGAAACAGCACATCAACCAAGGACACGCGTGGTTGGCATCCATCAGACGAGGCATTTCTGCGTGTCTGTATTCGTGTGTGTTCTCAAGCCCACTCCACCTGCTTCGCCATAATCATCATTTCATCACAGCTACAAAACAGGCCTCAGCCAATTGTGTTTTTCAGGGTTTTTCTTGAGGCAGAGAAAATGAACAGATGTCCCCTTGAAGTACAACATTGTTTTTGATGTTCCACTAGTGAGTTCCTGTTTGCCAGAGCCCCCTCCCTGAGTCGATGCTTTGGATAAAGTTTAATTGAGGATTCCCTGTGTCTAAAATAAGCAGTTTTGCTCCAGCTGAGCGGTGTGATGCAATGAAAAGCATTGTTATCCCAAGAAACTAAATCACTAAGTTAGTATTTAGAAGTCAGTACATTATATGTGGTTTTCATCTCAGCATGCAGCAGTGTGTCCCACAGTGTGTGTCCCTCCTACATGCAGGCAAATGGATTTATGTGACCGTCAGTAAAGCAACTGATTGAATAAGTTTGTCTCCGACTTCCTGCTATCCATTTGCCTGTCTGCGTGTCACTGCGTGGATGTCAGATAAGCAGAAGCACAAGTCATCGATTTATGCCGGGGTTGGGAGGGGGGAGTGTTTGTTTCACTCCCTCCCTGCTGATGCAATCGTGCCTTGAAACAACACCCCGTTGTTTGCCCACAGAGGGGATCATGTCTGCTGTTGCATATCTATCCAAAGTGCCTCCCATTCTGAACGATCGTCCTTGGCTCCTGTCAGGCAGAGACACTCATTGGAAGTCACATCACAGGGCTGCCCACAGGCAAGAGCTGTGGAGGGTTGGCGGTGGTGGAAGTGGTGAGGGCAGGGGGGGTGTTGTGGTGTGGTGTGGTGTGGTATATATCTTATTCAGTATGTTATTAGTTGTTTCAGTTTGTTGGGCACATCGGAGGAAATAGGAATTAAGTTATGCTATGTTCTATTTTCTGACACACTCCAGTCATTAGGAAAGCGTTAAGTGGATTATGCTGTGGGAAGCTCAGGGTTGTGGCATGTGGCTGTGAAATTTATCTTCAGTCAGCTGGCTGTGAGAAGACACACATCAATAGGAGAAAGTAAGGCATGAATCAATATGATAGTTGTTGAAATCACATTGATATAGATAGTTATCCACTGCCCTTCTACATTTCCCCTGATTGGATGGATGGACTTAACACTGCTGCTCATCTTAACCTCAAAGCTACAATCATATGTACTTGAACACAAGTTAGTCCATGTGTATCTGTAGTTTTTTACCTTCTGAACTCCTTTGCACACGAATGAGTGATTTATTCAGATTATAATGTTAATTTTGTGGTTCCTCTAACCTGTGCTCAAGCCAAAATCTGCAATGTTCATCTCACTGACAGTTACGTAGATCATGAACCACGATGTTTTAGGATGACCTCATGAGCTTCCTCTGAGTGGTGACCTCTAAGTTTATAACATGCAGGTTATTGACAAATCAAAACAAAACCTCAACCAAAAGATTCTGATTGTCACTGAACCTATTAAATGATTATTTGCAAAACTCACTTTGATGAAAATTGTTAATGCATTTAAAGTTACATTTCAAGGGATAGCAGGAGGATGATTATCACTCAAATGTGTATTACATTTCCACCAGGTTGCTTATTGGTTGTCGAATTGTGCAGCAGCAAGTTTCTGTCTTGCTTCTAACCGGTGCCTAACTGGTCCACCAGCAGATGGCAGCATGGCTGCTTCACTCTTCTGGAGCTGATGGAGGAATTTCTGTTGTATCAGAGTACATGCTACTGAGTCACCTGAAATTTCCTCTCATTAGTGTTGGTGTTCTCATCAGTATGAATGATGACTTATGAATTTGTAAGAGCTGATAAGACCTTGCAATATTAAGACCAGGTAATAATGGGTATTATCCTTTACAGTATGATTGTCTTATCATTTTATTACATTCTGTGGTATAAATTAATGATTCTGAGCAAACTGGAAACAAGAATGAACAGAATTAGGTTTTTTTTGTTTTGTATGAAAATTTGCCACATGATGACATGTACTGTATTTAGTGAAATTGCTCAGTGGCCTCAGGAGTCATCTGTTTAGAGGAAAAACATCAGAAGGAAAATGTAAGATGTAGAAAAGAAATACAAAAGAAACATGACATTAAAAGCTAAACTAGACACAGAAGAGGTTAAAATCTTTGTCTGACCAACAGTTCGTGTTGATTTAACTGCCAGCCTCCTTGTCGACAGTGTTTTTCATGCTTCAGTGGAGCGTAAGGGGAACAAGCTTTTCTCCTTATTGGACGAACTCGCTCACAAGCTCACTCTGTCTTCCAAACACACACAGAAACTAACACGCACACACAACAGAAGTCACCGCTGTGTTAAACTCACATCATTGCACAGTGAGACCAGTTTGCTGCTCCTTGTGCTCAACACACACTTTGTTGTTTGGACGATGGTTCATTTTTTTATCTGCCTCAGGCTGTAACGACTTTGTGATAAGCAGGAGTCACTTGTGTAAACAATACTGATTGTCCTGTGGAAGCAATTTAGACAGTGCAGGGCCACTCCGCTCTATCTGTGCCAACGAATGTGCTGGTTGCCAGTTTGAATCCCAAGACTGAATCCCAGGAATGATTAGGAATGAATAATCATCCTCGCCTGCAGGTAGAGGTTCATAACCTCTAAACTGCTCCATGGGGCCTGATCAGTGGCCCACTGAACATTTCGCAGCAGAGGTTTTCAAACTGTGATCATGATACTGACCTAAAGCTGCTGCATGAGGTGAAAGACACAGGAGCATGCAAATGTTCTGTGTGTTGTAGTTTAGTAAGTTCAGCTTTCAGTGCCTGATTTCAGCTATTTGCGTCTCAATTAATGTTCCTTCTTAGGACCAAATGTAAACACACAAACATACACACATTTTTAGATTCATGGGGACTCACATATCCAAAGTATATAATTATCTTCAATATTCACTGTGAATTTCTGTTTATGAAATGTTCTTAGAAATCAGAGAAAAAAAGTGCTCATTAGAGCAGATGTGTTTCATTTTGTAGTTTTCCTCAGCATCAGTTATTTTCAGTATCCTCAGTAATACACTGATTACAGAGGATGTGATTTTTTTTCTAAAGGTGGGCCACAGTGTCAGATTTGTAAAACTCATTCAGACCGATATTTCAGCACAAGTAAAATATGCCTGTGCTAAAACCTGAAACCCTCTCTCGTCACCTGCTGCACCCTGCTGTGAAAAGAAACGGCTCCTGTAAGACTGAGCTCAGTGTGAGCTGCAGTGACCTGCACCGACTGACTAATGATCACAGTAAAGATCAGTTAGGGGTTTCACACAGGGACAAAGACAGGTTGGAAGGTGGTAGGAAAATGAATTCATCAGTGTGCTAACTTTCACTTCTCTGTATGCCTGGTGTAAGGACAATTTATCCACCCCTGCTGGTCCAGACTGCTCCGAAATCAGATCAAGTCGGTCGCTGATACTGATGCCTTACATGACACTCAGTAATCTCCATGGATTACAGCATCATGACTCACTGAGATGAGCTGTCAGCTTCTGCTGCAGAGGCATGAAAAGGGGCACAAAACTTTTTGATGGTGACATCCACATTTTGACATCTGCTTTATAACAACAACGCATCTGTTCTTGCCACTTTGTAAATAACTTTATTGTCTTTAAATCTGAGTACTTTAAAGTACTGGCTGGCATGATAGCGACACCCAGCAGACACAGTGCAGCGTTAGAACTAATTTAGAACTATTTTAATTCATGTTTCTGTCCACCAAATAACTTGAGTCCAGTATTCACCCTCTGTTTGTTTTCCTGGAATAAATACCTGGATCTTCAGTTAGTCACTAACGTTTACAGTGCAGCTTTTACAGTGATATATCAGAGCTTTTTATTAGGGCTGGAATTAACATCAATGGGTTTGCAGATGGCAAAACAAAACAATGAGCCAGAAGATGCTCAAATGCTCAGTAGACTCCTAAAAATGCAGAATTGGTGGATAATTCTCTGTGGGTTTGTCACAATGAATGCCAACTTTCACATGACACATAATAATTTAATGCTTTTTCATATTAAAATATTGATCAGTGTAGCTTTAAATCCACAATTTGTAAAAAAAGATTTGGACTCTGGCACCCTCCGGTGGTAGTAGCAAAAATACATTGTAATTGGCTACCAGATAACAGTTATTTTTCAGTTTTTCACCAGGCTAGTCTATATTTTCCACAAAGGAAAATATATTGTTGTAATTCCAAAGATGCTGTTACCACTTAAAGACAATAAATCTACCACTACTACTTATTATTCATATCAATCTTTAGCCATCTCATCGAAATTACATAGCAAACATAGTCTGAAGGAAACAATGCAGTGTACAGTGCTCAGACATAGACATGCCCATAAATACAGCAGCATTTATGTTTCTCAATGCAACATAAATGGGAAAATGTGTTTGTATTACATATTATTAAGAATAACGAAATGACTCAATTAGTTCAAAAATGTATATTAATATTTCTAATTATATTAATAAAATCCTAAATATTCAAACAGCTTTATTTTACACAGAAACAAAGTCAGTAAATCAACCATGATGTGTCATTCTGTGCTATGTAGGACTGACCCAGTTGAATTGTTGTTTTTGCCAAATGTCTTGGTTAGTTATGATGTCAAATATAAATGTATAGCATTTCTATTTAAATCACAATTGTAACGTCCCCTCTTCTACCTGATAAATGCAAAATTAGTGTAAATACAGGAGTAAATAGCTCAAACATGAAAAACAAGTCTTTTGCACTCACTGTAGTGAGAATATAGCTCAATGAAAGAAGACGAAAAATAATGTAAAGAGTCATGTCAACTCAGTCATCAATATGTGCAAAATCACACAGATTTAGCAAAGAGATTAGTAATAGGTGGGATGGGAAGATGGGGGGGTGCAAACTCAATCACCATGCAACATCACACAGTGTCACTAGACTGTGGAAAACATGATTGGCCCAAAGCAATAATTCTCCCTTTACAGGCATTTATTACAAATTGGATGATGATGAGAAAAAAAATTAATTTGATGTGATCTCAAGGGTCTGTCCTTCAACTTAAAGCCAGAGGCCTGAAAGTTAGAGAGTGAAGTTAGAAGTGACTTCAGTAGATAGAAACAATAATCCACTTTGCCAATTGAGGATCATTTCATAGATCAAAACACTGTTATCCTCCACAGATTTAAAGAAGGTTATTGATGCTTTTATCAAATCTTTAAACCACTCTGTGGTCAGTTTTAGTATTTTTAGCGCTGCAGAGAAAGTGGAGTGAAGAGAGATTTTACACATCAAATCGGCTCAGGTAGAGTTTCAGGAGAGCTGGGAGGTTGTGTAGTGCCCTTGTGACTGTTTACAACATCAGAGTTGTTGGACTCTGCTATGTTGTTTGGTTTTTTTTTTTAAATTAAATCCATATTTCCCACAACTCTCTTGGTTCCATGAGCAAGAACTATGAAGCTGAAACTGTGTAGTTAAAGATGGATAAAGTATATCAGCACATTTCCCATGAAACCCAACTCACTGGTACAGAAGTTGAAATGTAATGTAGCGGCTCACAGAGGCTGCTGGTTCCTTCTGAAATGGTCACATTAATTATAATGTGGGAGCAGATGAACTGCAGAGATGGAAACTCGATTGGAGACACTGGATATTGCCAAATAACTTTTTTATGACATAGCTTTCTCTCAAATTCTCATTTCAGCCTTTAGCTTTGATTCTTATCTTCAAGACCATTAGTGTTTGAAACCTGAAAAGCTTTCATATTGGGTTTGTTTTATTTGTCTTAATTGCATCTTTTGCCTTATAATGGCATACCTAGGTGTACACGCTTTCCTCCTTGTTGAAACAGATGAGAGATGCTACACTTAGCAAAGCTGAAAAGTTAGGTTATAATGATTCCTCACAAGTCCTTTAACACTTAACATTACTAATTTAACCCATTGTTCATATAATAATATGGATAAATGCTGCTTTGAATTCTAAGAAGTTATTGATGTTAAACTGCTACAAGTAGCACCTATACCACTATCCATTTTGCCCTCATTTTCATTAAGCTTTGAAAAGCCTTTTTCTTGTTGCTTAGCTTTTAGCACTAGCTCTAGAAACTATAGGATGAATGATTTCATATTGATAGTATTAGTAGACTTCATAGATTTATAAGTGTCTGGAACAAGCTGACTATATATTTTCATTTGTATGGTGAGGATGAGTGTCCACAGGGTATCAGCAACCTGGCGCCCTGAAGGCCATGGGGGTCTGACTGTTATGAATGTTCACGCTTGACGATAAATGCATCAGTAAGCAATTAATTAGCAAGCTCCTGTGTTATCAGCCTACACAGAGACCAGAAGCTCTGACAGTCAAGGGGAGAGAAATCTGTCATCCCCTCTCCTCCTCTGTGGTACAGGGAGGTGCATAATCATCTGCACACACATCAGATGGCAGTCCTGCATGTGTGTGTGTTTGTGTGTACGCACACACACATCTTTCTGCTGTTCTTTTGAGTTGGCCATATCTCATCTCAACTTCACCTTGTCTGTACTTTCCCCTCGAGTCCCCTCTGAAGGAAAAAGTTCACCACAAAAGCTGAACCGTGCTTTCGCCCTTTCTCTTGCCACGTCTTACAAACAAAAACTGTTGTGCGCACAACCTATCCACCTTTTGAAATATGGTGAGATTAAGACAGGAAGTCGATGGTCGGTCCTTTTGTTTTGCTCCTTTATCCCCATGAGATACTGAAAAAACAGAGAAAGAGAAAAAAAATGACAACAGCAGCCCATAAAAGAAGTAGTGGCTACAGTGTGTCTTCTTACTGTCTGCACTCACAGACTAGCACTTACACACTCATTCATATGCACTTTCACATTATTCCATGATTCATCTTTTATGCATGGCCCTGTTCTGCTTTAGACTAGCGCCGGATGGCACTCAGCAAAGATTGGAAAGCTGTTGCTAGTTGTGTTGGCACCCTGAAGAGGACTGAAGTGGAAGCCAGTGGTTCAGGCCGGCACTTTGCATCTTCACTGCAAGCTTGGTGTCTCGTGATGGGACTTTTTATGGTCAACACTCTGATCGACCTTTTGCAGGCTGGGGCCTACAGGATCTTTGCTGTAAACCATCACTCCTTTGTTGTGGTTTCTCAAAAATTGTTCACTATTTGCTATTAAACCTCATAATGGATTTACAAACAGCTAATGCAAGCCAGTCAGGAAAATGCAGTGACATTGCTAAAACATAGTGTATCAAACTATACGCCACATACAACACACACAGATTATCTAAACCACTTTATTTGGAGTTTAAACAAAACAAAAATGTCAGTTTTGCACAATTAGCTACTGTGTATATATTAGTAGTGCAGGTCAAAGCTGAACCACAGTCAATCTACAAACCGTGGAACAAATAGTTTAGTCAACAATTGTCTTCATTTTCTCTTCCATATAAGTTAAGAAAACTGAGAATTTCTTTCATCTCATTGTCTGTTCCTTGCCTCTATTTTTCTCCTGCACAGTCACATTCATCCACAGGCTCCTCCTTTTGGCACGTCTGGTCACCCACTCAGCCCCTCCCATTTCTTTCATTCTATGTTCCCTCCAGTTCCACCTGGCCCTCCCTGCTCCGCCCACTCACTCACCTGCAGCCCCTGTCTCAGTATATAAGCCAGCCACTCTCGCTTTCTGCTGGATTGCCAAAGAACCTCATGGACTCCATCTTGCCTGTTACTTGATTTCTTTGTGTCATTTTTATTTTTGTCCTCTTTGCCTGTCATTTCTTTGTTTTTTTGGAATTGTTTGCTTGCCTCTGCTCCTACCTGATTTGTTTTCTTCTCAGGTGAACTGGTACCTATCCAATACATGAACTTGCACCACATTCAGATTTTCTCCACAGTGGCTCTTATTTCTTATATACTCAATTTACTCAAGTTATTATTGCTGTTATCCTGCTACTTACCTGGGCTCTAACCCATTACCTGTAAAAAGACTGCTAACATTTCTGTAAAATTTTGAGCCACCTTTTATTTCCCTTCACTCACCTGCTGCTGTCTGATATCAGTCATTTACCTGACCTATATATGTATATATGTATACATACATACCTGAATTTATTTTTATAAATCAATGATTACTTTGAAAGAAAATTTCACTATCTACTTGTACATAGCAGTTCCCTATGTTATGGTAGTCTACTGTATGTGTTCTCTGATGGTCCCTAGGAGAGCCATGTCAAACAAAGGTATGATGTGTACATGCGTATACAAAATTGTTTACCCGATGTTGGACTTTAATAAAGATTTTTACAAAATCTTCATAGCATATAACTTGAATTATACTGTATATGAACTTCAATTCATGTTCTGTTTCCTACCCAACTCTTTACTGACTTTTGATGTCTTTGCAGATCTCTGCATTTAATTTGACTATAAGATGCATTTCCTTCTTAAAGTAATTATGTAGAGAAACAAGTTAATTTTTGTGATGTACTGTCTTGACATGAGCTCACTAAGGAAACAGGGATGCTTAATAGCACTACAGGATCTAATTTCCATTAAAGTGATGCATTGTTTATCACTCACCTTTGAAACTTACCTCTACTTACTGTTTCAGGCGAAGTGAAAACTAAATGCTTAAAGTAGCTCAAAATGTACCTGACTACTTTAATCTACAGTCTAACTCTTGCAAGGAAGGAGTATAAACAGAAATACAAAAAGGGAAAAGAATATCAGCACTGTAAGGCATGAAGGGAAGTCAGAGCATCTAAATACTGTAGAAGGTAGTAGTGAAAGGACAAAGCCCTTCGTCATTTCCTTGTAATGAACTGCTGCTCACAAATGCACTCAATGTTACTTTCTGTGCTCTCTATCTCTCTGCAGCCTGAGAGACACACACTCAACGCACCATGAGCCGGAAAACGCCTCGTTGGGGAGTCCACTGAACAGCTTCTGGAACCAGGTGAGAAATAATGTGCATCATGAAAACTACAGAGAAAAACATTAGTGAAAATTCCAGAGGTGCAACCTCACAGGGTCTTCATGGTGTCATGACCCTGCCCTCTGGAGGGAAACTCAACACACTGCAACACTATTTTATTCTTCCACTAAATATGAACTGAAATGATGTTTTGCAAATATTTAAGTAAATTTTTGACCTAAAGAGCCTCTTTAAACATAACTCTAAAAACAACCCGCAGGGCTCTACAAGTAAACTGTCTCATAATTTATCCACAGAAATCCCAAAAGAGTGCGCAATCAAATATGTAAAGAAAAACATGATTACGCTCATAGTTGACTCTGAAGGAAATTAAACCCCAAACTAAACCACAAATTTCTTGACAGGAAATGCAGCATATCAAACAAGTTTTCAGAAGAAAATATTTGCATCACAATGGAGACCACAGCTTTGCTAGCGAAAAATGTGAAGTCGTGCAAAGAGAAATATGGCACCAAATAAATTTTATGAGATGTTCATAATCATAACTGTTTAAATATTTTGCTAAAACAGCAGTGCACTATAACTTTTAATATATCACTAACAGTAGTAACCAGTGTATTTGTTGGACTATTTTAATAGTTTATAATGTAATATTTTAATATTTTTATTACGCTTGCAGTGCTCCAATGAGTATTCGCTTAATGGGATTAATAAGCTAGTGTCCATGTCCTTGATAGAGAAGGAATGTGTCACCCAGACCAATGCAACTCATTGTGCCACACTGATTTGTGTTATACAAAGCAGGATCAATTAATTACTAGGTTTTCATGGGATTGATAAAAGATTATGAAAATATAAAAAATCACCAACGCTGTGCATAAGTCAACACTGAATACATTAACTGCAAATGTGGATTACATTGGAGTCAATGAAATTACATTACACTAATTACATAATGCATGGGATAGCATTTGTAATACTGCATACTAATTCTTGATTCCATTAGCACTTTGGTGTCACAGTTGCACTTTTAATGCAAATAGAAATTCTTTCTGCTGTTAACACTTTTAATGGGGCTCATCCCGATCAAACCTGCCTTACTCTGTGCAGCCTGTTTATAGTAACGACACACTGGTGAGGAGCATTTTATACTTAAGTGCAACTTCACAGTACATCATAATCGTTTCTTTGATCTTGGCCTAATTGACCCACTTAACCCCCACCTAGAGTTGGAGAGAAGTGTAAAGAGGCGTTCTTGCTCGGCAAACTTATCTCTCCGAGCCTCAATACTTAATTCCAGCTTCTTATTACCGCACTAAGCGGGGACATCAGAGCCCATCTAGCAAGGAGGCTTTGAAAGCTTGTTTTGGCTGCAGTCCTATATATATATATATATATAAATATTTCTCATTGGCATTCCTGTTGTACAGTCTGAAGTACAAGTAAAAGCCATTCCCACAGAGAGCCTGAGTCTGTCCCAACACTCTACAAACAGCAAGGGAGCTTACCTCTATTAGCTACAGCCACAATTTCTCAATTTAAAATGTTTATTCTTTTTATATCAGCAGTTCAGGGAAGTAGTTCTAGTAGTCTGTGCCTTGCGTTTTGCACTGTGACTGCTGATTTATGTTTGCGAAGCTTTTAATGTTGTCAGTCTGGTTTTAATCATAATCTGTTTGTCCAGACCAAGTTCAATTATTCATCATGTTTACCAAACTCGGTGCTGTGCTGCGATGACACTGTTGGTGCAAGTAAAACCCCAACAAAGTCAGAAACATGCACTAGTAATGATTATCTGAGTTTGGTGGGGTTTTAGAGATGCTGTAATGTATCTCACAGAATTTCATCTGTCAATGGCAGGACTCTAAAATTAGATCAATAGTGCAGAGTTTAGAAGCTAGAGTTTGCACACCAAAGCAAGGGAGAGATGCACCAAAAGAAACAAGAATAGGTGAGAGATTGTGGGGAGCATCTGGAAAAAAGTATAAATGCACATTGAGTACCTAAGTCAATATGCTATATTGACTATACACACCCTGTGGAACTAGAGGAAAATTTAATCTTGCTGTTTCTTTTTCCATTTCCCTTCTCACACAAAATGTTATTCATGCATTTTTCTATCTGCTGACATCTGTTTCACTGCAAGTAGGTCACTTCAAAAAAAACAACAGGCTGTAATGAGAGAAGTGCAGTTGCATTGTGACTTGTCACACTTCTTCACCTTGGTTGACAAAATGACAGCAAGAGTGGCATAGGACATATTCATGCACATGTATGTGCTTCTGTGCATGTATGGGCACATGTTGCCAAACTAGTGGTGCATTGCAACTCCCCAGTGGGTTTCAGCATCCATCTTTCTTATTCTCTAGGGATCCAAACTGTCATAGTTCTGGTTATCAAATAAAATATGCACTTCAGCAAAGCAGAGAGTCAAGATGGAAACTTTCTTATAATTATATATTTAGCCAACTAATAAGGCGCACCAGTGTGGGTGGTAGCAGGGTGCTAATGCTCATAATCTATCCAAAATCCCACTCATCTGTTTCCTGCATTGAGGGCCATCAGCACTAATTTACTTTTGTGTAGCTGCACAATTAAATCTGTTTTCCCTATAATATATAATTCCAGTCTTTCTATTGCCAGTTAATTATTTTTAGATTTCTTTATGCAGGCACTTGACTGTAAATACCAATTTCAGAAGAAAGTATCACTAAACATTGTTGTTCTAAAGGTCAAACATACCCCGCCCTGCCCTTTTGGTTGCCCCTAAGGTGTACTTCAGAAGTATAAATTAACCTTCATTTTGTGCATGTGCAACACATGGATAAAAGAATCAGCAGATAGAGGCAATAAGCCCACATCTTTCTAATTACTTTTATTACATTAATAATGAGGGTGCTTAAGCTGCTTTAAGTAATACCCATTCCACTGGGCAGGGTTTTTTTTTCCAGAAAATGATTCAGCTACTGTGGCTTCATAATGGAATGGTGGTTAACTGAATGTACTGTATACTCAAAATATACAGTACAGATGAAGTTCAAACTAAATGTTGTAATGGCTGCATGGGGTGGGGAATAGCTTTGACAGTTAATTACTTGTAAGGAAATGTGGGTCAAACGTGTATATTTGTCAACTGGTGCCATCTGCATTCACGACTGTAACAATTCACGGGTGCACACACAAACACAGCACTTATTTAAGAAGAATATTGTTTACTTTATTCAAAACTGTTTATTAAAGTAAAGTAGTTAAGTAAAGTTCTTGCATAAACTGTAGATCATATCAGCATATTACCTGTTTCATCTGCCTCCAGATAGTGGGGCAGGTTGTAACAACTGAACTTTGTATTTGACACCAGCTCTCATTGTCTTATAAGTATTATACTGATTGTGTAATAGCTGTAGCAGGTCAGTAGTGTCATCACTTATCAGTCTGAGTGATGGCACAAAAAAACTTCCATTATTATATGAGCAATAACCTAACTTTAACATGATGGCCTTCTGGAGCCCATCAGCAGGTTCCAGCCGTGGAAAGTTTAATCTTTTGAAGTGTAAGCACTTCTCAGCACCCCCGATCAGTTTGAAGGGTAGTTATCTTTCATATAACTGTAACTGTGTTCAGTTTTCTACTTTCTTAAGACTTAAGCCCTGATGAAAGGTGTTCAGTCGGGATCTCTGAAACAAAAAAGTAAAAATGAAAGCTGACAGCAAAGATTTTGGTATATTAGCGCGAGACATCTTTCTCTCTGTTTATATTTCCTGTGTCTTGACAAAGTCACAGATTCAGTCAAGTCTCACTTAACTCCGAATCATCCCACTTCAGTGTGCCCTGTGATATGATACGTTAACATTCAAACGGACTGTTGTGCTCCATGGTGTGATGAGGAGTGCATTCATCACATTGGATACACTGCTGTGGGTGTCAGGCATGGCCCTTTCTGGGGGCTGACTGTGGGTGTGTGTGTGCATTTTTCATGCATGTCACTGTTTGACTTTTCCTGCCGTCCGTGATGACAGACGTCAGTTTCAGCTCAATGTCAGACTATGAGGCTTTTATATGTCTTTTTGAGCCAGTTGGTGAAAAAGGAGGAGGGAGGGGCTGGGGGTGGGGGGGTATTAGTGTTTCCACAACTTTGTGACGTCTGATAGAATTAGCAATGGAGCTTTGAGGGACCATCACTGCTGGTGTGGAAAGAAATCTGTCAGCATGGTATTAGGAGGGGATATTACCCTCATAACTGAGACTGCTGTGTGGTTGGTATTCTTTTAGAGACTGACTCACTGCAAATAAGGGGGAGGAGAGAGACACAAAGATGGAGATAGAGATTGTTGTATCTTTGAGAAACAGATGCAGTACATACATATAAAGGCAAGCTTGTAACATGCAACGAAACAATGCCTGCATCAATATAATGAATTTAATTTTCTACTTGGGTTTTCCTTTTAAATGTATTTTGACATAACATCTCTGTTTGTTCCTTTTCCAACTGTATTTCAGCCTCAGCTGATGTAAAACCTCCAGTGCCCTGCGTCTCCTTGACAAGAGCCACTGTTGCCCTACTGAATCACTGCCATTTGTCCCGTAATTCTTTGCTTTATTCCACAGAACAATTTGATTCTGTGTCACTAAATTGTTGGACCTCATTTCGAGATAAGGCACAAAGAACCCCTAAGGTGTCATATCTGAGCTCCTGGAATTAGGCTAGGAGGTTATTAGCTGGATCAGAGTGCAATCAGTGCTGTGGCACCCAACGGTGAGCTTTATAAAGCTGGATATGAGCTGCTGGCTGTCAGGGTAGTTCAAGTGAACCTAACCTGAATACAAAATGAATGTACTTTTTTTTTTTCTTCCATCTACTATTTTTAAGTCATTAAGTTCTATGTACTTAAAAATACTAAAAAGCTTCTTAGGGCTAAGGCTAACTGTAGTGTGGGTTCATCACTACAAGCAACCCATTCCATTGTTGCTTCACTAAAAAGACCCTTCATGTACAACATGTGAAGTCAATGTTTAAGAACTCCTTGGTCCCATCCCAATTCTCGTCCACTCAATCTGTGGAGGTGAAACTTGAAAAATAGACACAAACTGACGGACTTGCAGTGCACATCACCCTTACCCGTCGTCCTGAATGACGCCATCTCCTTTGCGAGCTCATCGGAACATAAAGGCACTGAAGTAATGAGGGTCCTTGTAGTAACCTTATTGGCTCTATCCTCACTTCACCTAACTTTCTACATCTTCCATCTAGAGGCCTTCAAAGACTAAGACTTGATCCCTGATGCCACTTCTTACCCACTTGTGTCACAGAAAACCTCCTGCTTTGTTTGTCTCTAACAGTTGCCTCCTTCCCACATTTTTGTTTAAATTTTCCTTCCTACCTACCTGCCAGGAAAAGTTTCTCTTGTTACACGTCCTCTTCTCTGAGCAGAATTTTAATTCAGTTGACACTCATGGCTTGGGCAAGACAAGGCTATAGCTCATCCTGTCTGAATGCTGATGGCAACTTTTAGCCTTGAATGAAAACACTGAGGTTCAACTCAATCGGATGTTCAAATGATCTGCTAAGCTTTAACAACCTTCTCTCCCAGCTCATATGCAAATGTAATGATACTTTTAATGGATTTTCTAAAAGTCTGACATTTGTCTCACTTCTATTCCTGTCAAATCATTTAACATACTGTTTTATTTACACTCATTGATGCAGTACTGGTGGTTTAAGAGGTTCATCATGAAGCACCACCATAAAAAAAATCAAATATATATGCATAAAAGGCATTTAACATTTTATTTAAATGTTATTTATACGTCTATTTTAGTAAAAGATCTTGTACTGCATTTTAACTACTATTGGCTTAGCTTTCAACATTTATGCTCGTTGTATAACCTGCAACTGTTTCATAAAATTAAATTAAAAACCAGGTAGTGTACAGTGGTGTGTGGAGGGAGGAGGGGTGAGACCCTCCTGGTTTCATCTTTCTGTGTTTATCTGTACATCATACTAAACAATTTCAGATCTTCAAACTAAATCTCACATAAAACGGAGGTAACCTGAGCAAGCACAGATTACAAGTTTTAAATAATTGGTTTTTTTTCTTTATTTTGAATTTTGGTCAAGGCGATAAGACCTAGAAATGTTCCAAAAAGACTAACTCATGGTAAAAGTTGACAACTTCCAGCCAAGGTTAAAAGTTAGGGTAGAGAAAGGTACCTCTCACTTCTGAGGCATTTGGAGATCAATTTACATACTCTGCTTCACAGACTGATGATCTGATGTTCTCCTTCAGGATTCTCTGGTAGAGAGCTCAATTAGTTTTCCCTCAACTTTGGCAAGTCACTCCGCTCCTGAGGCAGTAAAGCATCTCCACAGCATTATGCTACCATTACCAGTTCTTTTCTCTCTCCTCTTTCCACTCACACCAACTGGTTGAGGCAGATGGCCGCCCACCATGAGCCTGGTTCTGCTGGAGGTTTCTTCCTTTAAAGGGAGTTTTTCCTCTTCACTGATGCCTAGTGCTGCTCAAGTGGGACTGTTGGTTTTTCTGCATAACTCTATATATAGTTATATTCTATTAATAATTAATTCTATTAATAATAATAATAATAATAATAATGAATACTTTATTGATCCCTTTATTGACCCCCTTAGGTCCCCTTAGGTCTTAAACTTTACACTGTAAAGTGCCTTGAGATGACCTTTGTTGTGATTTGACGTTATATAAATAAACTGAATTGAACTGAATTCCATGCTTGTCTGTAGGAATTCTGTGTTTGGTTAAAGCTACGTGTAACGGCACAATGTCTTTTGAACTGTTCAACCTTGGACTCATCAGTTTATAGAACATTCTCCCAAAAGGTCAGCGTGTCATCAAAGTGTGTTGCTGAGTCCAGGCGAGCCTTAATGTTCTTCTGGGTTGGTAGTGGTGAAAGCCAGCACTATAGTGCGTTCGTGTGCTCCTTAACATTTTTAACATCTGATATTTTAGGACTGGCTACATTATTGGGCTTGTCCATGAGAATAAGCACACATGAATATTGAGAATATGGTTGTGGCCTGTATTAAAGGACATTCAAAAGTGATAAATGGTGAGATCTTCTATGTGGGTTAAACTCCTAAACCACTGGATCCTACACTTCCCAAAATGCAACTTGAGTACATTTTGTTGGATGTACAACTTTTCAAGTTCAAGTCAGCTAACTCTGACATCATGGTATATTTTCTCAGACTTTATAAAGCTTTTCATCAGAGCTACGAAACAAATTTTTCACAAAATTTTTTCACAGGCTCAGAACTGCTGTCCATGAAGATTAAACTGAACTTCATGTGTAACTGTGCCGATTAAAATACGTCAATTTTTGATAGTTGATGTTTTAGTGTGAAACGAGGGCATAATTACTGGGGATTGAAAAGATTATATTTTCAGTTCCTCCTTCTTAAGTTTTAGTGAGTTTCAGCAGTCCTCTGTTCAAGTGCCATAATTCAGATTAGAGACATCTTGATTTACTTTTTAATGCTAATACTCTCAAACAATTGTAGGACTTTTCCTGTCCAGGTTTTTGCCTCTCAGAACTGTTGCTGTAATGGATGTAATTTTGATTTATAGTTGAGCTTCTCCTAAAACATGCTGAAGTACAAAGGATAGTGGTTTTTATAGTGCATTATCAAGACAACAGGTTATTACAGAATTTCTACACTTTGGAAGCATCGTGGCCACTTTTATGTAATGTAATGTTATCTGTTAGTTGGATCTTTGAACAACAAACATTTTTCAAGTTTCTTTGCTTTCTGTAATCTTAGAATGATCCTCAAATGAGGAACTCTGAGTAAACACCTACATTACTTGGAGTGAAACAGTCTGAATGCAGTTTGCTGTGTTTTATCTGTTTTAGAAAATTTTCAGCTTTAGGACTTCATTCCTAAATATCCTGGAGCCTGCAAGAGTTGGTTAAAGTTCCTTTGAACACTTTAGCCTTTCTCCACCTGCAGTCATGTGTACTCACAAACCCCTGGTGTCTGTTTAAACCAACACCCTTATCATTTAGCAAATTCACCACCAAGCGAACACTGTGTTTTTTGCATTTACACAGCTCTGTGAGAGCAGGTCTGCTTGTGCTTTAGTGGTGGAAAACCCTTTGATCTTTCTGTTCCTTGTGATAAATATTCATCAAGATGGTAATCTTGTCAACTCCTGTGTTTATGGGTGATGGATCCTTTAGTTATTTTAATTGCCTTTCATGAATATTTCCCTCTGACACAGTGATTCATAAGCTGTAAGGTGGTTAGCAGCAGGAGGATATGATGTATACTTCTACTAGCAGCCTGCAGGCAGCACTATTGTGAGTGACGGTTTGGGCTGAAGGTAAGAGGACTGCTAAATCTTCACTGCTGCAGCACAACCAGTGATTACTCTTCCCAGCAAAAGGAACACATAAAGCATGCTGCTAGCATTGACAAGGGTGCAGCTGTATGAACTTGGACTTAAGTAAGACTCCAGGGGAACTGGCCTCACTAGTATGGCATGGAGAGCTGCTACGACCCCATCCCCATCTTCCATAAAGATCAGTTTCCAACTTCAAACAAAGATTACACCTGTCACTCAAATGTTCAAGGTTCGGATTAGGGGTGGCTTACGTGTCCTAAATGGTGAGCAGACATGGGGGCATATTTCATTCCTGTGGAGGTGACCATGGTAGGTGTATAGAGCCTACGGTGTGCCACTAAAACACATTTTGATTCTAATTATTAAAATACTTTTTCATAAAGCAGCCAAGTTGATTAATTACACATACTGTATATCCTTATATTATGCATTTTATAACTGAAAGAAAACAAATTACTTTCCATTTGTTAATGATTTTTTATTTTTATGTAGCACACATTTAGATTGAGAAAAATTGTCTTGAAATGAAAGGAATCACAACGTGCAAACTGTGTATGATTAAAGTAATCCTCTGTCCTAAAAATTATGCTCCCATACAACTAAACTGCAAACGATCATTTTTACACAGTTTAATGTGTGTTTTAGTTCTATGGCATAATACAGGATTATGTTTAGTGTTCCTCAGCAAAGATTGTGCAGCAAAATTGATGAATGTTAAGACATACAGTTATGACTTTATATATATATAGAGAGAGAGAGAGAGAAACTTTTTAATTCAAAATTTAGGTTCAGATTTAGTTATTTTCAGTGTAAGCTGAGCACAATTCCAAGACATAGTCTTCTGGATCAGAGAAGTGGGAAAAAAAACAGTAAAAACTCAATCAAGAAAGACTGTGAGATGCAGTTGAAAGCTCAGGAAAACCTGAATGTTTTTGTTGATTTAGAAACTATAAGTAATCTATCAATTTATTTTGAAAAAAATTGTGTTTGTCAGAGTAACTGCACATTCAAGTGGGAAAAAAATGATCATGGCTTTTTTTAACACGGACAAAAAATTCAGTTTGCTCTGTGCTTCATCAAGGTCATGAAAATGGGTGAAAGGCTTAAATGCATGAGGTTAGTCTGCAGTAATTGGTATGTAGATGTGTAGAACACATTACAGCTCCTCCAGTCCTGCTATACACGCTGCACAAAGATGTTTTTCTCTTTTTATCAATTTATGCATTGAGTAAAATTGATGAAAAATCCTTTAATTATTCTGGTGGCACTGTTAGGACGCCATAGAGCAGTTTAAGAAACTTGCATATGAACAGTGACACATGTAGGGGAAGATGAGGCTTGTGCTTCACAAACCTCTCTCAGTACAGAGAGAGACACTTTGAAGACACACTTCTCTCACCTCCTGGAAAACCAGTCTGCACTCTACAGCAGGGGTCACTGTTGAACTGAAGCATTCTTATGAGCTGACATCCTCACCTTCTTCTCTACTCCCTCTCTCTCCTTTCTCTTCACTGTCAGAGAAAATTTAGCATGACAGTGCTGGAACAATAATGTGATTTAATATCTAGGTCATGTGAAATCTTCTAATCTCAGCAAAGGGAATATTTATTGACTGGAGGAGAGTGACTTGTAGTGTAGGCTGCTGTTAGTGGATAGACTGGGGATGAATAATTAAGTTGTGGGCTGCATCTGCATGACAGGAGGTGCGTACAGTGGAGTTCAGTGAGCTAGTTGTGAAACAGTCAAAAGGTCTTGAGGGAGAATGGGAGTGGAGTGATTAATAAAAATAAGGCATTTGATTAATATTACAGGTTTGGAGAGGATGTGGTTTGGAGTTTTGTAGGCCATGGCAGTTATTTGAAAGGGGATGTGAGGACCATAGCTGATATCAGAGGTGGGAATACTCATTTTTGAAGAGAACATAACCTTCAGCTGAGCTCACAGAGCACACACCAAACTTCAGCATACTGTGAAAATATGGCTGCAAAATCTTTTCTCAGCTGTAGCCTTTCTCCCAGACATTTTGACATGTTGCAGAAGCACTGGTGTAGAGTATAAAATGAATGATGACGGAATAGCTGCTACAGTTTAGGGTCTTGGTCTGGTGCGTTCAGTCTCGCTGTAATACTAACATGTTTTAATAGAATGAAGCCACCTCTAATAGTTACCACTCCTGAGCTTTTCTTATGATGACAAAAAGGTGAGGAAAAATCTCCCTGGTTTCTGATGGGTTATCCTGACTCATTAAATATCACTACAGATTTCAAGCACATGTCATGGCCTTTATCAGAAATGAAGGCGCTATTATTCAAAGGTGTATGGTTTCCCCTTTATCACTAACTAAATACTAATTCCAATCCTCAAAAGGAAATAGTATATTTATGCAATGACGTTTGCCTGATGGAAAATTTTGTATTCTGTAGGCAGACTCATTATTGGCCATTATTACCACACTTTGGCACACTGGCACAAGATCTACTTCTGCAATTTCAGTTACAGTACATCTTTTAACAAAGGTATGGGATTTTGGTCACGGGACTAAATTACCCAGAATTAAAGAATTACACCAGTAACAAACACCATTAGCAAACTGGTCACAGCATTAAAAAATTAATGACGTTCATATCTGACACCAAAGGCCATCTCTGAATAAAGACAGGGATTATTATAACCAACCCATATACAACCACCTGAACAACTGAACCATCTCCATGGCAACTGAGTAAACTCTATGCAGTCATAGGCCATGCAAAGTGGATCTTACACTATTTATTTTGTCAAACTGTTAACTAGTTTACTACTAATTACAAATCAAGATCAACTTGTGAAATGTACGGCATGGACCTAAACCCTGAAATTCCTCATTTACTACTTTAGCTGAAAGTACTCAGCATAGGTTAGTCAGAGAGGGGGAAAAAATCTTAGTTTTATCATTAAATTGGTTTCTAAAAATATGCTTCCCTTTAAATGATTGGAACTTTGTTTTCTAGGTAAGCATGTAGCATTGTAGTAAAAGTCATTATACCCATTTTTGAAACACAATTCATTCTCTCTTCTTTTTTTATTTTTGTCCATGTCCACTTAAAATACTGTACATAAAGACATGCATTTGTAAGATGAGGAAGATGCTGTTACTCTGACCCAGCTACTCCCCCATAAATCAGTTGACCATTTATCCATTTTCTGTGACAGTGATGTAACAGTTACTCCTCACTAAACGAAAAGAGAGGATCTTAAGGAGCCGCTGATCAATGAGGGTCTTTAGACAAGACTTTGTGAACTGAATACCAAAAAGGCCTCTGGGAAAAACTTGCCTGAGGTCACCCAATCATTTAGCGGCAGACCGAGGCTTAGAGACTGTTAGCTGGACATGAAGAGATCTGTCTTTAAACACAAACTCCTTCACTCTGGACAAACAGGAACTATTGAGCAAATGAGCACTACCTTGTGTAGTTGCAGGGTCTGAATATTAATTAGAAGCATGGTGAAAGCTTAACCTCTCTAACCCAGCTCTGTTGGTATTTTCTAAATGTTAAGATTAACTTTGCTCTGTTAATCCTCTTTTCTTCACAGAGTTGCCAGCAAGTGTCGTCTGTGCCACAGGCTGCATGAGATACTTGACCTCTCACGCCTGCTGCTTGAACTCAGGATGCCCCCCATGTCTAAGCAGTTGTAATGGTACATTTTAAGTCTTATATGATGCTAATCTGTTGTTTGTGTGGTGGATTAAATGGAATACTACTTACCTCATTTTCTCTAAATCTGGGATTATAAAAAAGGCTGTGATAAAACAATAACCACGTGCCTCTTGTATAAATGGTACTGTGCAAATGTTTTAGGCAAAAACACTCGGTCATAAATAGTTTTTATTTTCATTATTCTACCCTTTGCCTTTAAAACAGCACCCATTGACTTCACACAGTTTTTCAAGGTACTTGGCAGGTAGGCTGTTCCAAGTATCCTGGAAAACTCGCTTCAGTTCTTCTGTGGATTTGTGCTGCGTAAATGTCTTCTGTCACTATGTGTAATCTCAGACTGACTCCATGAGGTTGAAATCAGGGCTCTTTGAGGACCGTACCCTCTCCAGGACTCCTCAATCTTCTTGTCACTGAACATAGTTCTTTATGACACAGGTGTATGGCTTGTTGCCATGCTACGGAATGAATTCGATGCCAAAGAGATCCCTGATGGTATTGCAAATCTTAATCTTCTACTCTTTCTAAGACATTTCTGAACATTTACTGGCAAACTGAATGTTTGTAACAAACCAGGGGTCAATAAATTGCCAGTTTTTTTCCACCACAAACCACAATCTTTTGCTGCCATTGGTGTAGTGTAGAAGGCAGTAAGAAGTGCAAATAAGAGATAGTAAATTCTAAGCACTTAGCCACTGAATTTATAAACAAAAATGGTGTCATAGTTACCAAAACTTTTTCTGGAACCTGAAAATCAATTAGGTAAAGCTACACATGGTTTTGCCTGATTTCTCAGCACTGTGTTTTTTTAGTTTCCACTTGCAGTTAGCAGTGCATGTAAATGCTATGAAATGTCTTCAGTGTTATATTTAATTTCTCAAATTAAAATTTTGTGTAGTTATGTACACAGGCTTGTGCCTTATTTTCTCTATTTAATGTGATTTTATGATTGTTTTTTTTTTTCCAATGCATAATTTCCTTGCAACCTTTCCCTGCACATCACATGTGAAACATAGTTGTGCATGTAATGTATGCAACTGTGAAAACCAATAGATAAGAAATGTCACACCTCACATATCGTATGAAAATGCATGTGCATAAATACATACACATGTCAAGTCAAAGTCAACTTTATTGTCAATTCTGCTATGAGTACAAGACATACAGAGAATCGAAATGCTGTTTCCCTCTGATCCCGGTGTTGACAATAAATAAAATAATAACCAAAAGAAACCGTGTATAAACAGAATAAACAATATGTAAACATAAACACAGAATATAAACAAAACCCAGTATGTTTATACGCTAAAAATGCTGAGTGTAACACTCAATAACCTTCATAATAGAAGTAGCAGCACAATAGAGTGGCAGCAATATGCGCCAGTTATTTGTCTGTAATGGACTAATTGTATGTCAGGGCTGTGATAGGCTAGAGTTTTGTCAGGGAAGAGGGTAGAGAGACGGGAAGAGAAGAGAGAGAGAGAGAGAGTTCAGCCTCCTGACAGCCTGATGGAAGAAGCTGTTGCCCAGTCTAGTAGTACTCGCCCTGAG
>JAUMHL010000016.1:12778819-12795443 GCA_032362345.1 Sandelia bainsii | reverse complement strand
GCTTTGCGGGCAAGGCGGGTGTTGTAGATGTCCAGAAGGGAAGGAAGCGAAGCACCAACTATTCTCTCTGCGGCTTTCACAATGCGCTGCAGTGACTTGCGGCTTGAGGTGGTACAACTCCCAAACCACACAGCGATGCAGCTAGAAAGGATGCTCTCAATGGTGCCCCGGGAAAAGGAGCACATGACGGGAACTGGGGCTCCTGCTCTTCTTAGTTTCTTAAGGAAGTAGAGCCGTTGAACACACGTTTACAACACTTGTAACTTGTTGCCATGAGGATGTTATTGTCTGTGTCAAGGTTTTATAATGCTAGTCATACGTCTGACCGAGTAAATGTGACCACATGTCAGGCAGTGATAAGAAACCTTATGTATAAATGTATGTGCAGATCGGATAAGGTAGACAGCAGAATAACTAATGCTCTGATAAATCTGACCAGAAGCTGTTGTTGTACTTCAAAGATGTGACGATTCTGGTGCAGAAAAACCTCCTGCATTTTGAGAGCTCAGAAGTTTTTAAAAGATTTTTTTTTTTTTTTTTAAGACCAGTGGTCTCAATTAAATCTCTTGTTGACAGAGTTATTAAAACACCCATGTAACATTATATTTAAGATACAGACCAAGAATGTCAAAAATACTGTTAGCAATATTGTCATACAAAAAGTGGTCCTAGTAGAATATATGTGTGCGTGCTCAACACCTTGAGCCACAGAGAGTGAGATACAACATATTTCTCTTTTAAAGACGTCTAATAAAAATCTCACCAATGTACCATCTGGTTTATTCTCCAGTCATCTATCACCCCATAACATGCACATAAATCTGTTATTATTCAACAACTTCAATGAGATGATAAAAATGTGGATAAGGATCCAATCAATTTTATTTCTGAAAATATTACACACAATCTCTAACCGACTGAAAGCTGCTATCTTCTGGTTAGATGACCTGTCCCTGCTGGTTTGCTCTCATGCTGTTGATTGCATGGCAATAGTGTCATTGCTCCCCCCCGATGGATGAAGGACCCTGTGAAGACAGATGACGGATTGTGATAGTGTGAATGCAACTTTATCCCAGTGAGAGGAAAATAGAGACGTTTTTTTTTTTGTTTTTTTTTTGGAGGAGGCTTTGCAGACTTTGATGCAGTTAAAAGCCTTTGGCATGGGAAAAGGTACTTATCTGTCTGAGCTGATAGGGTGGGGGGAATGAAGGAGAGAGGGAGGATGAGGTTGGGATGTTGTTGGAGAGAACTGTGAAGTGGCAGTCCCCAGTGAGCCAGATAACTCCAGAATCCTGCCTAAATCGTGCCGTGCAATAGCAAGTGTGGAATGAATGAATTAACAATCAGACAGTAGAGCAGGGAGGAAATAATCAAAAGTGGTCAGAACTGAAGGTAACGCACCAAAACAATCAAAGGACACATCACAAATCACACTTGGTAGATAGAAGCCCTGATTCGTTGATTAACTGGTAGTGTTATTAGGTGCATACAGAGTAATTCATCATTTGAAAGAAAACAGCAATTGGGCCCTACAGTGGAGCTGCCCACAGGAAGTCGCAATTCTTACTGTAAATTCACAAAGGCTTTACTATTTAATTTGATGCAGGTCAATATGCTCAAAAACATACTTTTTGAGCACATACAAGTCACTGTGATCCTACCATTAACCATCATGCAATATGTATGCCACTCTCCAATGTATCATAATCCAAGTTAGGCGTTTATATTGTACTTTTTTTTAAATAGCAACAAAACTTCCATATTTCGGTAAGTACACAATTCCAACAATGTGGTGACAAAAGTTTGTTTATACTGTATCTGCAATTCAGTTTTGCAGTTCATCATGTCTCAGGCCACGGGATGGAAACTATTGAAAAACCCACATTTCAATGTAAACAAAATTATTTAATCACATGTGATTAGCTGTTAGAAATTGTACCTTTTGCTGAGCAGCAGCCAGTTTATGGAGTATAAAAGTACTGTAAATACAAGCTAAAGGAAAGACATTAGTAGGATATTAAAGGAAAAATAAGAGGGGGGGGGGACATAGCTACAAGTATGTGGTTACTTGGCGTGACTGTGCAAAAAATACCGTTACACCCCAAAGGTGGTTATTGAACATCATATTTCAAATCTTTTGTTATAATAGCCTCAACTCTTTTGAGTGTTAGCAGTGCATCTAACTGTAGCAAACAAGGTCATACACTGATTCTGCTGATAAGTCAAATTTCATCCAAATAGCCCAATATCCCAAGCTTGTCACAAAGGGCTTTATTGTCTTTATATGTATGTCCCTAGACTCTCAAATCAAATTGGGGAAATACCCCCCAAAAAATTTCTTGGACAAGGAGAAAAAAAAGTGGAAGAAACAGTGGTGATCCTTCTTCAAAGACAGACATACATGCAGTAGACAATGAGTAAAACACAAATGGCAAAACTCTTCATTCACTTAAATAGAAGAACAAACACACAGATGGACAGAGATACAAGATCCAAGAAAGTCAAGATTCCACATGTCTAGAAGGAGGCACTGATAACCAGGAGAGAAAGAGAGGTCCCATTATGCCAGATAGTCAGTTGGAAAATTGCAGTGGTTTTCAGAATGTTTACAGTTATCTCGTTAAGAGGACTATATGCAATATATTAATTAGTAGAGTATTGAGATTGAGATTGACATCCTGATGAGAGAATGATAACAGATACAAACCCTGAAGTAGTTTAAGAATAGTCATCTAACTTAATGCTAAACTATAAGAATTAGCTTTAAGTTTGGTTGTAAATATATTGGATTGTTGATATTTGAACTCAACACCCAAAATAGATTGGCTAAGATTAGCTGGTCTTAGCCACTTTGTCTGTTTCCCATTTAAAGAGCCTGGTCTATGTATTTAACAAAAACAGAATGAATTATTACCGACGACTAAACCTTTAAAAGTCTTTACAAAGTCAGACGGATGTCAGCAGGGAGGCCATCTTATAGGCATGGGGCACAGTTGGAAAAGGCCCTGCAGCCATCGGGCTGAATTCTGATAACACAGATGGTTCAGCCTGTCAAGTTTGTCCACAGCAGAAATGGCCTGGCTACATTCACAGGGTGCTTCCCCAAACTGGCAACAGTTTAGCACAAGACTGAAAGACTAAAAAAACATTGTATATTGCAGCATGCAGATTTTGGTTGAATTAAAACCAAAGGGCCTAAACACAATGTGATGAACAGATGGGGTGTGAATGAATAGGTTCTTTACCCAACTCTGTTTTGCCTCCACACTGTACAGTGTCCCAGCTTCTGTCTTTTTACCTGCCAATTACAGTAAAGCCAGAGATGACGTTGGCAGTAAGTGAGGTTGATTTGCACATCTCTTGACACCACTTCATCCTTGGGGGTCAAGCAGTGGGAGAGACAGAGTGACGGACTGCGCCTTTCCTGGGCTGCAAGGTTGAGCAGATGGTGGCAAACTAAAAAGGTCAAATGCTTTCAGATTGAATCAGCCTCAATAAGACAAACTGATTACAAGGATGCATGTGAAAGAACAGCTTCTGTTCAAATAGTTCTATCCTGTACAGTGCAACAAAACAAGCAGCCAAATTGCAAGAATGACTCTAGCGGAGCTGAAATGGCAGTGTTCATTCAAACAAAGTGGATAATAACTTCTTTTTTCATTGGCTATGGATGCCATCATCGATAATTTTTTTCTTTATTCCTGACCAGCTTTAATTATCCTGCAATGAAGCCTGTCATAACCATTACATCATGTAGCAGAGTAGTGTGGCAATCCCAGGGGCAGCACCGCTGACTGAGCCAATGAACTCCCATCTGGCTGTGTAGATGGAACTGATGGCTGAACAGAGCGGTTGGGGCGGTTTCCTGTAATATGAATTTGCAGAAAATTTAGAAGCTGCTGTGCATGTACCGTGCGTCACATTTCCAAGAATAATGACGAAGATGAGTATTGAAACTGTTATTCTCTAAACATATACATGTTTAGTAATCATAAAATATTTTCTCATCAACCCACACTCAGGGGTGCTCACCCAGCATATCTTACACAGTTTAATCCCACATTGTTTTTCCAGTTCCTTCATTCCCTGAACTGGCAATGTTCTCTTCTCCTCCTCCAGCAATTATTCTGCCACGCACAGAGCATTCCTCTCCTTGTTTAAACACTGCCTCCAGAATTCCTGCCCTTGTTAAAATACTCCCCTCCTCTTTCGCTTTCTTTTTCTCTTTTAATTTTCACTCCGTTCAAGAGCTCCCACCTCTGGAATGCAGAGGCACTTGTCCAAATCCCGCTGAGAATAAAATGATGCATTGTCTGATGCGTCGTTGTCGTCACAACTCAAGGACAGCTCAGTTGCTTTGAGGAGAAACTGATTTCAACATAGTGTTTAAGTTGTTTGTCGTCTTGTGATATTTGATCAGTTTTTTATTCCTTTGCTTAAAGACACATAAAAAGATCTGCCAGTAGACAGTTGCATCTGTTCCCAAGCAGGGCTGTATCACTGAAGGACACTGAAGTCATTTCATTTTCTGGGAATTTTCAGATTTTACCAACTTGGGGGAAGTTTAGTGTACAATTAAAAGCATATTGCACATTGTGATTATTTGACAGGCTGATTCTAGTATTTTACACAAAATATAATTAAAGAAATAGTTCAGTATTTTGGGAATTATGCATATTCACTTTCTCTGCCAAGGGTTAGATAAGAAAAACAATACACTCTCCTCTCTGTAGGTTAAGTATGAAGCCACTGTTAGCAGCCAGTTGGCTTAACTTAGCACAAGGGCTAGAAAGCTATTTAGATATTATCTACCTGAATCTCTATAAAGCTATCTTGTTTGTTCAATCCATATAAAAACCAATAAATGTTATGATCTTACAAAGAGTTATGTCTCAAAGCATTTCCAGACTAGCTGTTTCCAGTGCTCATGGTAAGCTAAGATAACCAGCTGCTGGATATAGTTTCTCAATTGCTGTACAAACATTACAATCAAATAGTATTTATATTCTCATCTCACTCGCAGCAAGAAGGAAATGAAATCTGACTTCTTTTGAGTCAGAAAACTAAATGACACACTAGAGATATTGGTGCTTGAGGGATGTTTTGACGCTAACGTCAATGCGCACAAATGATCAAATCTGCACGAGCAACGTAAGGCAAAACATTTGCAGAATCTGACCAAGCGATAAATACAACTTTCAGCATTTGACAGTTTTCAGTAACTGTAGAATCAGATTGAAGTATTGAAGTTTAACACTCAGTCCTGTAAAGGATTCAGTATCTGTCTACCAGATTTCTAGTTCCGGGT
The DNA here is from genome assembly GCA_032362345.1 of Sandelia bainsii. Taxonomy (NCBI): domain Eukaryota; kingdom Metazoa; phylum Chordata; class Actinopteri; order Anabantiformes; family Anabantidae; genus Sandelia; species Sandelia bainsii. The sequence continues at coordinate 12,790,135 of JAUMHL010000016.1, read as the reverse complement.
GTGCAGAGGGGACTTTGAAACACAATTTAGACCTTCATGTTGGGAAATAATAACCGACAATATCGTCCATCAGTCAGCTGAACAATGGGACAGAGGTGCTTTGCATTTTTTCTAAAAACGTCTTTGAATAAGGCAGAGTATAAATGACGCTTGATCATAATGACACAAGTCTCCTTGTGTGGGAAACAAATGTGCTTATCTCTACATTGCTGTACTGGGGTTTTTCATTTGTTATGAGAAAAACATTATTTTAAGGCTGCAAAGGATTAACTTGCTATGATAGATAACTGTGAAACGTAGAATAACAATTATCATTGTATATCTATACAATTATGGCAGTAGAGCAGCAAACTATCATTACTGTAAATGGTCTCAGTGAGTGAGCAGGAAGAGATGTCAAGAGAGGCTTTGTCACGAAGCAGATTGGTAAATTTTATGGCCATCAACCTTGTGAGGGGAAAACCCACAACACACATTTGTTTTAAGATGGATTACACTCATACAATTCTCCACTTGCTTTATGTCCTTTTCCTCTACTTTGAGATAAACGCAAGGAGAATTTTGGATGACAAAACTATTAAAGCTAACTGACTGGGTGTATCATAAATGCTGGTAAAGGGAAGAAAATATGCTTCTGAAATTTAAATTTCATCAATGAGAAGAAATGCAGAGCTGAGATTTTTTTGCCATCCCTGAAGGTTCTTCATAAAATACAAACACTTCATCCCACAAAGACCGTGGGGGTGTTCAAGGAAATAAAAGCTTTTCTAAAGTTCACCTGAGAATTTAAGAAAATATAATGGAAATATAATTTAAAGGCTTCTCTAGCAACACAGTGTTTGAATCAAGTGACCTTTGTAAGTCCTCGTCCAATCAGAAATCGATGTAGTCCTACTTTCACGGGAAAAGGAATGACAGTGCAGATGGAAAAAAAAAAGAGAAAAGAAATTTGAGTCGACTCAACTTTGTGAAGCTTAACAGCTAAAACAAGTTATGCTAAGTTATGGTCTGGTACACAAGCAGTGTCAAATATTTCTTTTACAAACTGCAGCACATATGGAGAGTCTGTAAGCAAGTGTTAAAAAGAAGAGACATTTCTGTGGTATGAAAAACTCTCATTATTAAGCTCCGCTGCAGTGTCAGTAGAAATACCGCTACTCTCTCTCTCCTTGATTTTTCCATGGAAAGCTGGATTTTGGAAAACCCTTGCTTCTCTCCTCCTCCTCCTCCTCCAGCCTTCACATCCGGGGCAGTTGGGTTGGTTAGACCAGGATGCTACCTTCAAGTGCCCCTCGTCAAGTTGTAAACTTTGACGTTTGGAACTTCCAGACCAAACAACACTTTAAAGAATTGGGGGAGAAAAAACTATATATATATTTTTTTATTAATATGTGATTAGATATTCAGTAGAAAGGATTGTACAAATGTTATGGATAAATTACCATGCGACGAGACTTTGATAACAGTAAAATCGATTGACAAAAGAATAGCTATTATTATATAAATAATTAAAATGAGAATGATTGCTACTTTAACATTTATAGATGCTTGCACAAACTGATGGTTTGCATAAGGATAGAAGACTGCTTCTGATATTTCGTATCTAACCTCCAGTTTAGAACAAAAAACATTACAATTAATCCTAAATTCTTTTCTACTCCATCACTAACTGTTTTTTGTACGTGAATCCTGTCGTTGCCGACCCTTGAGACAGCCAGTGAAGGCATCACAAGTTGAGCAGCTCTCAGTTATTGCAAAGGCAGACTGATGATCCAGCTGCTGTGCGTGTGAGTGTGCGCGCGCTGACATGGATACAACTGGCGTTGACTATTGAAACTGGACACATTACAGTGTTACGGTGATACGAGTGGACTTCAGAGAGCGATAAAACTTCTTCCACGGCCGCACTCATGTGATTTTCCCTGGTTTGAGCCATGTCCAAGACCCTGAAGAAGAGGAAGAACCACTGGATTAACAAAGTCCATGAGAGTGTCCTTTGCAGGAATGAGGAGGGGGAGCTGGGGCTGGAGTTGAAGGGCGGCGCGGAGAATGGACAGTTCCCGGTTATCGGCGAGCTTCCCCCGGGCAGAGCGGTCTGCAACAGCGGCAAACTCTACCAGGATGAACTCCTGCTGGAAGTCAATGATACCCCGGTGGCTGGACTCACCACCAGGGACGTCCATGCTGTGGTCAAACACAGCAAAGATCCCGTCCGACTTAAGTGTGTCAAACAAGGTGAGTTTTTTAGAGCAACTTTTCCGCATGTCGTAGTTTTTTTTTTTTTTTCCGGACATTTTTTGAAAACCGTTAGCTTTTTGAACACGCTGCTGTGTTTTGACAGCAGAGCTATTGTTTCTCAAAACTGAGCTCGATGCTTGAAGGAAACAGTGTAAAGAAAAGAAACTTTTTTTTTGTCGTTACGTGACCCAGTAAGTGATATTCTGTACACGGTCAGTGTAGCAAAAATGTGTTTTTAGACGTGTTCAGGTTGCATTGGTAGAGTCCTGTTGCTATGTGCGTGCTGCTGTAGTTTGGCTTGTTAAGGGGGTGTGTTACATTTGAGGCTGTCAGAAAATACACATTCCAGTGTTAAACAACATTTAGAACAACTGTCATTTAAAATTATAGGTTTGGTTCCAGCCTTGTAGATAACGGATAACATTTGAAATAGCAGGGATGCTGTACTTACTGTAATATTTCTAAATGTCATGCAGTAGCCAGAAGTTACAAAATGTTCAATAGACCGATGTAGTCCCAGTATGGTCATCAGAAAAATAAATTTACATATAAATATATACAAAATTGTTGATTTGCAGAAAATTGGCAACAAGTTTCAGTTTCATTGTGAATTTTTTCCTAGTGTTTAATGTCTTCTACAACAGTAAACTGAATATTTTTGCATTTGGGACTGTTGGTTGGTCTGAATAAGTCAGTCTAATAAGTCTGAATATGTCAACTTGTTCATTTTTAGACTCAACAATTCATCAAGCAAATAACCAGCAATGAACAGAATATATAGTTGCAGCAGTAGAATCAACTTTTGACAAAGTCTAACTTCTGTGATACTTATAAGTTTTCTTTTTTTATGAAGGAGAGAAAATTGCACTACATTTTCAGTTTAACCTTTTAACTACATATATAATTTTTTTTTGCAAAGCAGACATTTAAGTATGCAATATTTATTATCCAATTTGTGCTACGTTGAGCTGACTAAATTGGATTGGGAAAGGATATTGTATAAATATTAGAGCAAATCCCCAAGTCTCTATTTCAACATTAAAGTGGTGTCATAAGAAATGAAAAATGCCATAAACAATGATAAGGTCACTGTTAACTCACTACTGAATGCAATGGATGCAGCACAAGTTGTTTCAAGAATACATATTACAGGGGGGTGGCGGTACAGTGGATTGATTAAGTGAGCGCTGTGGTTTTTTTATAGGCACATGAAGTCAAGATTGTACTGTCCAAAAACTCAGTAGTTACTGGAGAAATGCATGAATTGCAACACATTCAGCATCCAGAACACCCACGTTGACTCTCAAATTTAAAAAGCGTACAACTCATGTACAGTTGCCTAACTTGCACAGAGTACAAGCTCCCGCTAATGCTTCGTTCACTGGGTGTGAAGCTCTTATGTCACGGACACACTCATCTGGCCGTTTGTGCCTTTGATCCTTGCAGTTAATGATACTGGGCGTCTTGCATTGTGAACTGAGACAAGGAGGATCCCTGGGCTCTCATTTTGGGGTGAAAAATCAGCAAAGCCCTGTAAGAGGCTTTGGATCAAAGTCTTTGCCTGTGTGTTTGTATGTGTGTTGGTGTATGAGTGTGTGTGATACAGCAAGGGATTTATTCAAAAGGCAGCCAAGCCTATATTAAACTAATGTGTTGTTTTTTTCATGAAACATTTAATATCCTCCAGTGTTAGTGATGTGATTCCTCCGTTGCAGCAATAGTGTTTACTCGATTGGTTGTTTACTGCTTAGCAAAGGCACATTAAAAACCTATAATCTGTTTCAATAGATTCTTTGTTGAAGGAGAGTCAAAGAGTATTATCTCATAAAGTCTGCAAGATGATGGACATGTCCACTTAATCTGCTATAATATACTGTAGCCTCTTAATTAAAACAAAAATCAACTTGCTAAATAGTTTTTTATAGTTAGTCATTTGTTCTGATTTGTTTCTCAGACAGTCTCCTTCAAGCTGTGGAACCACAGAGTGCTTCTGAAAGCCTTATTTTGAAAAGCTCATCCCCACAACAAAAAAGCACATAGTCTAATTGGCTAGTAGTCATAGAGACACTCAAACATCCCACTTGATGGGAGAATATATTATGTATCAGGATATATCATAGCTGGGTTCCAGCATGTCAAGACTTCCTGTAATACATTACAGTTAAAACTATATACTGTATTGTAAATCCTTTATTTGATGTCCTTTTTATGTCAACTTATTTTATGAACTTTTTGCCGCTGTACTTGCCTTCATGTTGTTTTCCCCATCATTTTTTAGATGGTTGACAAACCACTTGGGCAGGGATCCAAATTTAGATAAATACTGGTTATTGTGAGGGCTGCTGGAGCGTACGAGGAAAATGTAATTTTCTCATCCAGTATTAGGTGTACTTACAAAATTGCTGCACTTACAAGTACAAATAGAGTTCAAAGATGAATAATATCCACTAATAATCATAGGGTTGTAGTCTCTTCATTTCTGAGAACTGATGTACTTGAGATTAGGTGAAGAATTTGGTTAAACCTTGCTTTGTAAAAAAAAAAAGGTGCCATGTTGTGTCGTGTTTCCCAGATGTTGATGCTACTTGTGTTGGGTTTGAGAGGTTTTGGAACTACAGAGACACTCCATCCCCTCTGATTGTTCAGAAGTGTTACAGAGTGATACCTCTTACCTCATAAACAGTCTTTGACTGCAGGGAGCGCTGTTGTGTTAACGCCCGTTTTCCCCACCAACTTCCAGAAAGCACACACACCGACATGTCACTACTGAAATGTGTAACAAAAAAAACATTAACATTAAAGATACACCCATGACACTTCAAATAGCAACTAAACTTTATACCTTCTCAGATGCTGGGTTTCAAAAAACATCTACATCTTAATCAAATGGTCATAAATTGTGCTTTGTTTTCTGTTCTTTAGACCCCAGACAAGGACCAGTGTCAGTGACCACTTTACATGCATGGTCAGTCTCCAAATGTTGTTCATGGCCTTTTTGAATTATACATTAAGTTGTCTTTTGCAGTCATCTGCAGCTTCACTCTCACAATTCTGTCCCTTTTTTTTGTGTGATCTTGTCTGGATTGCCATTTTTTAAAAATATAATATAGATCATGAATCATGATGATGCATTTATGCACTTAGTTTTTTACATGCTGTAATATTGCCTTCATTTTTCATGTTGTCTGAAATCCTAGGGCACTCACACCCCATTTTCTGCTCTCTCACTCACACTCACACACACAAACAGATGCAGAGTATTAGGTCTTTTACTAGTCTCAGAGTTGAGGATTAGATTAGATTGCCACCAGCAATCAGGCTTGCCTTGTAGGACATAATTAGGATCTCCACAAAACACTGATGGGTGTAAAAGAACATAGAGAACAATTACATTCCCTGAGACATGGTGAATTCCTATTAGGGCAAGAGGTAATGATAATGCAAAGATGGGATCACATGTGGCTACTGTGGCACCTGTATATTTGATGCCAGTACATGTCAAATTTGGGATCTTTATCCCTAGTATAGTGCAGATGTATTTGCTTTTTACTACTTGTTTGCGTGTAGATGATGGCATATCCGGAATGCTTTCAGAGTTTTGGATATGCACCTCCTCAGAAATTAACATTGCATTCTGGGTACAGTTAAACCAGGGTGAACAGTGTGGCCAAAATTTCAGGGTGTGAAGAAAGGTCAACAACAGTGGCGGAAAGCTGTAGAGGAACTTAAAGTATAACTTCAGCCATTTTCTAAATTAATCGTATTTTGGTGTCTGTAATCCTCATATAATAAAATAATAAAAATAATAAAATACAGTTAATTTAGAAAACAATGAAGTTAAAAAGCTTGTTGTTTTATTGTTGTGATTACAACATTAACATCATAGCAGTGGTTACCAACCATTTTGATCACTAAGCGCCGAGCACTTTTTTGTCTGTGGGAAACAAAGGGTGAGCTTTTACAGCGTGTTGTCCAACCACCTGAGAAATCAAATAGCTGTTCCAAATGGCGGCACTTGAAGGATGAGTGAAAAGCTGGCTGTCTAGACTGTCTGAGAAGCACTTTTGAAGGAGTATAATGGCAAAGGAATGGCATCAAGGCATAGCTGCTTTCATTTCACTGCATGAAACGAAACACACTTGGGTCTTCCCAAAACCAGCCTAAAAGATGCACTTTGAAATGTAAAAGACTCATATGAATGTCATAATACATGACAATAATAGGATTTAGTCACTTTTCAGGTCAGATTTTATGATAGGTGCACTTAGAGAGGCTGACATTATGTTTACACTGGAAACACATTCTAAGAAAAGATTCTAGTAGCAGCCAGGGATGATTTAACAGTTATCTGCTCCTTAGAGGATATTGTTAAATCCTTTAGGTAACACACAAAGCATGCAGGATAGTACAATGCCACTCACATCACAGCTGCCTGCAAAATGGCATAAAGCAAGTATATCAATGTTACAAATCCATTCTCTTTTCACTCAGTCCTTCCTTGGATAATATGCACAAAGAGTGAAAATTCAAACTCTTTTTCTGTAGTTCACAAATATTGCTGCCAAGACATCAAAATAAATTAGCTTTACATCACATTCCCTGCTAGTTTCCCTCCATCTCTCTCACACACATACACACACTGTAATGCCCTAGTTCAGGTTCCTATTTCAGCTCCAGTGAAGGATTAATGCAGCCAGCTATGGAGTCTGTCACTGCATCTTTCACTGCCACTGTAGTGAGAAGTTCTTTCTGTAGCTCTGCTGTAGCGTGGCTGAGAACCATATGCTGATTGAGCCTCGCTGAGTGGTGTTGGGTGCAGGTAAGAGCAGACATTTCCAGGTCAGCCAAAGGTAATCAGTGTGCTTGCATTGTGCCCACTTAGTCTTAGCTGGTGTTGGGGAAATTCATTACAGCAGCCTGAGCATGGGGAGCTTTAGCGAGGCGGAAATGGCAGCAACCATGGCAGTACCTTTCTAGTTTTAAAAGGCTGGTTGTAGCTTACAGGCTGGCTCTAGGGATTGCAATATTGGATATTGGTTGGTCTGTAAACACAACACACTAGTTCTGAGTGAAAGTATTGAATGGATTACCATGAAATCGGTATAGAAATATCTTGTTCCCAGAGGACAAACACTCATTTTAACTATCAGATATGAATATTTTTTAAATCTAAGTTAAGCCCTGACTTTGAAAACAAAAGTTGATTAAAAAACAAATCAAGAACTATTTAGTAGCTGCTTCTTGAGATTTTGTTAATATATTTTTAAATTTAGCTTTTGATTAAGTCATTGTTATTTCTGAAACAATTTATGACACATGATTAATTAAAAGAAAATGAATCTGCAACTAGTTTTATATTTGATTAACCATTATTTTAATTATTATACCATTATTTAGCTGTTTTCTGACATTTTATAGAACAAATATAAACATAATTAATCATGAAAATACTTGTCAGCTTAACCGATAATGAAAATCACTGTTAATTGAATCCCAAGTGCAAAAAGAAAGTTTTCACTTTGGTGCATATGAAAGTGGAGACGGCAAACACTGGGAGAAACAGAAATGATGATTTCTCAGGTCATATAAAAACTACAGTACATCATATTTACCTGATAAAGTTGGTGCCTTAAGTAACACCTTTCTTTTTCTAGCTATTACTTGACTCTTGCACCCCAAGAAGATTTTGGCTGTTAAGCCTTTCTGCAGAAAAATGGAGTGATTGCTGGAGTCAGAGCTTCCTCATAAGATCCAAACAGACGTTTTGTTGACATTTCAATAAGTGTTTACCTGAGGATTTGGTCGAAATTAAAGTAGTTTTGATTCCACTTTTCAGTTTTGCTTGCATTACTCTGAACTTTGTAGCCCGCTTCAGTTTTTGTGGACAAGCACACAGCTGTCTTTGCCATTTAAATCTGATTTTTCTGCACCAACACAAATAATGGTAAACCACAGAATGTTTGTTAATGGAGATTGTCTTATCTGTTGTGGGCTTATTTTGGATTAAATTATTTATTTTTAGATATAGATCTTGACATTACACATGTTTGTTTATCTTTTATTCACATGGCTCAACTTGCAGCTACACCAGGAATATTGTACATGACCCCAGTCCCTGCACAATGATGTCTCATGTCCTCTTTCAACATACCATACTAATGCTGTTCATGTGATGGTCAAGTTACTGTGTTGTGATCTGCAAGCTGCATAGCTGGAGGCTTTGTGTTAGAGCAAATAATCATTTGTACACCATCAGCTGATGTCAGCCAACCCTGAAGGTCAGCCATATTGTACACTAAGATAAAATTGTTTTGCAGATAAAAATCCTCGACGTAAAAAATCTATGCTACAAAGAAACAGTTCATGAAACAACACACATGCTATCCAGAATAGCTCAAGGGAAAAACAATATGTCATGACATTATCAAGTCAATGGCGCGTGTTCATGGAATGACTGATGTGAGTAATGATGACTTTGGACTGGTCACTGGTCTGCTGAGGGTTTGAAAGATGGGACGGGGCAATCCCTGAGAAGTTGTGTTGAGTCAGACTTACGCTGTTGCGTGGGAGTGCGATAATGATTCTCAGGGTAGTCGGACTCATCTGTCTTCTTGTCATGGTCCCATTGAGAGTGTTAAATTGCACCGGCAAGTGCAACACAGAAAGCGTGATACACGTACTGACACACACATGCATAAAGAGCTGCTCCCCTCCTGTGTGTGTGTGTGTGTGCGCATGAGCGCCTCCCCGGGGCCTTAGCACCACTTACCACATGCTGTCCAATCATGCTTGACAGAGGTTTGGTGGAGAGATCCTGTTGTCGTTGTCTGTGTTACACTGTCTGACTGCCAGGCTCACCTCTGGGGACAGGTAATGATAAGGCACACACACAGAACTGCCTTCCCTTCCTTGTCAACATCAGCCATCTGTTGTGGCAAGTGGAAGTAGACCAAGCACTGAGAAAAGACTGCAAACTTTTTATGTGTGTGTGCTGTACATGTATGGCTTGTTGTGTGGTGATGTGCATTTCTAAATGTGGATAGCAGACTATGCTGGTGTTTCGGTGTATTTGTGCCTCAGTGGAATTGAATTAACATCAACTAAATCTATCAAGGATTCAGCAAAGTTGTCTCTTTATTGCAAATAAAGGGCTACGTTTGTCTTTACACAGGAGAGGAGGGTAGAAATAAATCTTTATGACCTACCCCATTACCTAAGTTCTGTGAATGAGCGCTGTCTGGAGGGTATCGTTGGAGGTACCATTTGCTTATTATATTGGAAATTGCAATATTGTCTGACATACGGACAATTTTTTTCCTCATACATTTAACTTACATACATTTTGTTGTCAATTAACACGACTTTGCAGCAACTTTCCAATAGCAAGTGAAACAAACCTCATAGGCTCAGCGGTTATACTTAATCACATGTTTCTCAAAACTCCCACAAACTGGACATGTGAAATAAAGACACCCAATGTGGCACATTTTCTCTAGTCATTGGAATTTCAGATGGATATTGATATCTATTTATAAATTGTTTTTCCTAAAAAACTCCAATATAACAAGCTGGTATTAATTACTGTATTTATTAACAACTAAATACCAGATAATTTGTAGAAAATTATGAGAAACATTTCCAGCAGGTGTAATATCTATTATGAACACTCAAAATAACTTTGACTTAATGCTTCTGATATTCTCTGTGTGCTAATTGAAGAAGGATTTAACTTCTCATTCATGTTTGAAGGGATGTTGAATACCTGTACATCAAACGCGCCCACACGCTGTCTGGACGGCACTTATGTTCAGTTGTCAGCCACAGTTTAACAGTCTGAACAGAAAGACATCTGTTTACATGTGCAGACGTGGTGGGAGAGTAAATGATGACAGACTGATTGGTTTTGTCAATTCAACAATGAACAAAGCTGTTTTTGCTATGACAGTTTGTGAATTCTGATGAAAAAAGACGAGACAAAAGCCACCGTAAGGCCACCTTGAATTCTTGTAGCTCATGTGTTTTGTCACTGACACTTAAGCTGTCAGTGTTGATGTACTGTATTTTGTGCAGTGTTTATTTTTAGTGCACTGTATATGTTCACAGTTTCACACAGAGTCAGTGACACCAGGGGTTGTCTTTTCTTTTAAAGGAAAGCTCATTTGTCATAAATCGTCTCCCTGTGATGTGTGTTGTCAAGTCTCAGTGACACTTCTTTTGTCCCAAACATACAGTGATTCTTCTCATATTTGCAAGAAATCAATGCTGTTTTCCTCAGTGAGTTTTATTTTTCTTGCTTGTCGAGCAGCCTTGTTCCCTCCTTTGGGCCTCGCTTTTATCAAAAAACCAATCAAAGTCTCAAACACAAATATTGTAGACCTAACAGCCCTGTAGGCAGATGATGAGCCAAAAGTAAACATCAGATTTGCGTTGTGAAACTGTGATGAATCATAAAGTGGCTGTGGATTGCCACTATACAACCTGCAAAATTTTGTAGGTGCCCACCTTCTTGGATATAGTAAGATTTAGTTGAGAGAGATTATGTTTCATTTTATGTTTGACGTTGAGAAAAGTTACCCACACTGTCAGACTGCCAGTGATATGAATATAAATGAGATCTAAATTGGATATTTTTGAGCAAAGGCATTGGGGAGGGTGAAATGGGCTGACCTGCTCACAGAGAGAAGGGAATATTAAGCAAACTCCTCAGCCCACACTAGTTGTTGCTGATTCACCAAAAAAGGATAAAATCAATACAGAGCTATTAACGTGTTTCTAAGAGCAGCAATGGTTGGTCTGTCCTCCTCTGCCTGTCTCTTGGCAAGAATCAAATAGTCTTCTCTTTGTATTCTACACAAATGAGTATGTGTGCGTGAGATGGACTGTTTGCATGTTTGCAATTGTGTCTTTCTGAGTATGTGTGTTTCTGAGTAGGTAAGGGTACACATGCTGCACAATGGTTAACAAAAGGCTGACACAACATGCTTCGTGCAGCGGACAAAATGTGTTACTTGTTGTTTTTTGGGAAGCCCTGTTGATACATCTGCCAATCAACACTGTACATTAGCAGCTGTCATTGAG
>JAUMHL010000016.1:12758171-12778719 GCA_032362345.1 Sandelia bainsii | reverse complement strand
GTGTTACTTGTTGTTTTTTGGGAAGCCCTGTTGATACATCTGCCAATCAACACTGTACATTAGCAGCTGTCATTGAGATTTTCACAATTCAAATGAATGGATGTTTGATTTCAGGCAAAAGTAGAGAAGAACAGACTTTTCACTTTGTTCAGTAGCCTCTGACTTTCCCTACTGAAATGACTACTGTTTTATTAATTACAGTAATTCAATTAAATAGGTCTGTTAAAAACTTTCCATCTACTGACTTTACATATTTCTAGCTGGTTTGTATGAAAGTGGAAAACCTACAAAGGAATCTCAAATATGCATGTGATGACTACGTACGTGATAATATTATGTGTATTTGGTGCTTTGGAATTAGGCTGAAGCTAATACGTCCCAGCCAGAAGTAACCATCCACAACAGTTAGTGATCCTTGTAGAATAAATAGAGGAGCAGGTTTTAGCTCAGTGCTTAATGCACAAACTTAAGAGTAGTATTGACTTTCTTGTTTTTCTCTTGGCAAGGAAACGTGTAAGCATCCAAAATGTTCAACTAGTCTTTTACTCAGTAAAACCAAGGATGATGCGACACCTACCTTACAGATCAGAACAGAACCTGATCAAAATCCCATAGAGGGTAAGTGTTTCTTGTAGAAAGTACTGACCTGTAATGCAATAAAGAAGGATTAAATTACACTGAAGCAATCATGTGAACAATGAAGGTCATAGAAAACATACTATATACAATAAAGAAAACCAAATTACACAAATTAAATGGTAGACAGTTATATTGATTTAGGTGTAGTGTGTATATACTGTTAGAAAAGAATTGCAGAATTCAGAACTGGCAGAGCAGCAGTTTCTGACAAGATAAAGAGTTTGCAATAAGACTGTAAACAAGACATTGATTTACTGCCAGGCAGTATAGATTCTACAAGGAATGATGAGACACATTATTAGCATGTCCATTCAGTAATACCTGCCACTGTCTCTGCATTGTAACGGCCTATGCACTAACAAGTCTATACACTGACCACATCTGTCTTACTCTTCTCTTTCACACTGAGGATTCATATGTTCTTGAGGCCACGATCATCTGTGGATAGTTTTGATTTTTCTGGGGGGTGGGGATTCCCATTGAGTCTTATTCTAGCTTTTAGTTTCCCTTTAGCAACCTCCCTCCTCCCTCGCGTTTTGCCTTCAGCAAGGTCACCTCCAGCTACTTAAAGCCAGCTCACATCATCTCTCCTGGGACGATTTTATTATATGCAGAACTGTCTGTTGTGTTCGCTTCTCTTTACCCTTTTTCTCCATCTCTCTCCTTCCCATTCACTCACTCATTTCATCCCACTATCTGCTGGGACCTGAGAAAGGCACGTTTAAATAGGTTCAGGAGATGAAGAGACTGACTGCGCAGCTTGGCCTGTCAGTCGCTGTGCTTGCACGCATTATTCATGCCTTCCTAAATGTCGTCAAGAAAGCGAGGGGCCTTCCGAAAGACAGGCTGACCATGAGAAAGAGAGAGAGAGAGAGAGAGAGACACACACACACACACCTGATGCTCATTAGACGTAGAATAAGGGAGGGAGAATAAGAATAAGAGAGTTGACAAGCACTTCGTTTTTTACACTGTTCTGGTTTTAATTTGAATGACAACCATAGCAGTGCTGTTTTCTGTGTTCGTCTTCAGCCTGTCAGATGAAGGACACCGCTTTAGCTTGTGTTTCCTTTAAAACAAGAATTTCCAACAGAGCTTGTTTTGCTAAATTTCACTTTACTAATCTGCTTCTGAAACAGCGTAAAATGCTGAAATAAGATTAACAATTTGACTGATGAACCAGTTTTATGTGCTAAAATATTTTTTTCTCCACTACAAAATGTTAAAATGTGATTATGCTGTTACCCCCTTCTTACTGTATGGTGAGAGCAAGCCAAAGGTTATTCTTATGATTGGTTCTCTGTATATTTACTGTGACTTGTCTGTGCCATTATTACAATAAAATAGGAAATACTCAACGTCATAAATATGCAGTTTTTGATGACCTGGGTCTGAAATACAATTTCCAGCTAAGCTGTAGATCAGATTAAACACTATAAATACAGGTAATAGTCAGAACCTAAAAACTGTCACATTATTGGGATTGTAACAGGATGTAGTCACTCTGACACAATTCATTACATCACGGGTGTCAAACTCAATTTCATCCCAGGCAACATCAGCATCATGGCTGCTCTCAAACGGCTGGTTGTAGCTGTAAGACTGCATGAATGTATCTACTCTTTTATTACATTGCATAATAACCTCTGCATTCGATTACAACTAATTTAGGTAATAACTCATTTAATACATAGCTTTAAAAGTAGAAGGGCAAGTAGTTATAAAGTGTACAACTATTGTACAGTTTATTATAAAAAAATATTGTGCTGTATGTGAGCACACACTCAGATTTCTGTGTGATATTCTAAATTAAATTAATACATGAAATAAAAAAAATTACTTAAACAGTAAAGAACAACATGTTTAATAAAGTGCATTTTAACCTTAATACAAAAAATAACAAGTCCCATGAATTACTTTAACTTCTTTAGTCACATTTGAAAGAAGTGATATAACATATAATTGTGCTCTGATTCTAAGCTGCAGACTGTTGCATAAAAACAGTTTTTGTTCCATCAGCTAGTCTGCTGGGATCATTTATGACAGAAGATGTGATTAACACACTGAGAACATCACAATAGAAACGAGGGTTGCTTCAGTTCACTTCTTAAATAAACTGATCAGCTGCTGGTTGAGGTTGATGAGGTGGAGGTGATCTGTGCTTGGCATTGTTCAGAATAAGGATTGAAAACATATTATCAAACAAGTGGGTGCTTCCACACTTGAACAGAACACCAACAGCTTGAAGTTGAAGATGTGCATGGCGTCCACATCCACGTCTGTTTCTGGTAGGGGTACACCTGCTCACTTATCTTCAGCATACACTGCTTTAACAATGCACCCTCTGAAAGTTACTTGGAAGCCTGGGTGATACATGTTATTCAACACAAACCATAACAGAATTTCAAATATTGATCATTTAACTTATATTAAGCAAACAAAACGTACATCATTTAGCTGACCACCTGCTAATATGTGATTAATTTACAGGTATCACTTAATTTTCTATAAGCACACATTTTCATTTAGATAAGATCGATTAGGATGTATGGAAGATGGTGCTTTGTCACTTGGCACATACTCAGGGAGCTTCTCTTTTATTATTTGGCACTCGGTTGCACAACCAATTTTTCAGATTGGCCATACTTTTACAACAGTGAGAACCTTTATTCTAAATCTTAATTTACAGTAAAGCCTGTTGCTCAGTGCTCTTGTGACCCTAGTGAAACTGACAGATTTACGACTGGAAAGTGTCAGAGGTCACTGTTGCGTCAAAGATGACAATGTGAAGGAATAATATACTGTTATTAGATGGATCATTGCCATGGTAATACTCGCCATCTCCTTCACAATCAAAACCGACGAGAACGGAGGGAATGGTGGAAAGACCGTGGGGAAAACATATTGTCTCTGACTCAGTCATGATTGTAATGACACACCGCTTCATCACCCCTCTGACTTTCTGCTTAGTTTATTGCCAGGGCATAAATAAACAGTGAAATGTGATGTGGTATCTTTTAGTGAGTGACAGCTTTCAAGAATAGCATTTAAACAACTGAACTGGTTAGAATATGCTGAATTCAAGTGCAGTTGTGGGTCAAGTCAAGTCTGTCATTTATCAGGCAAAGGTGACAAAAATGTCTACACTGCCGATCTCAAATGTGAGGAGTGGCTTTTTTTCCATTTTTATGTTTGTTATTAATGGATTATATTTGGGTTTTGGACTGGTCAAAACATGAATTAGAATAAATTACCTTGGATAGGCCTTTTTGTCTGCACATTATAACATATTATAGGCAATTTTTTGAGACCATTAGAAAGAAATTAGCTCTTAACACATATGGTTTTTAGTTTTAGGTCCACTGTATAATATGATTTTAGCTGCAGTTAATCAAATGAAAGAATTACTTAGTTCAGTTAATGGACATTTGAGTTTTCCAAAATGCATCTGAATTTTTAATTCTCTTAAAAAATGAGAACCATTAGTGTCTACTCTGAAGACTATGCCTTGTACTACATGCAGAAATCAGCTATAGATGCATTTTTTTTACAGTTTAGCTAAAAATTAGTGCAGCATTAGAGGTTAAAATTGATCTCTTGTGTTAGATTGCTGCTGTCTTGGTTGTCTTGATCCCAGAGTAAAAAGAAGAATCTTTATGTGCTGTGGATGTGCTCTGTTCTAAATAACCCATGGCTCTTGGATGTTATTTTCTCCCCTGTGCTTAGTTTCTTTAAACATTGATTTTATGCTTCAAAAGCTTTATGCATGCTGAAAATATGTTGCCCAAAATATGCCCTCTTTGACTTTATCCTCCCAGCACAGTTGAGTCAGACATTATGAGTTTGGTGTTTGTAGTAGAAAACAAAACGTAGACTTGACTGTTGATTGAAAAGTCATCCTGCTCAAGGCTACTCCAAAATCTGCGTTCAGTCCAGATTTCTATTGAATTTTAAGAACTCTTACATCTAAATTTTATGCCAGGGAAGAGTGCATTTGCAGCTAGTGATGAAGAGAGTGGCAAATCTGGAGCAGACAGGTACACATTTCCCCATAAGTTCTCATTGCCCCAAGGTAGCAGAACCATGCTGTGCTGCTTTTTGAACCAGAGGGAGGTACGAAGGGGACTAGGCAGCCGTCTGGCATCAGATTGTCCCCTTCTCTTCCCTGAATCTCTACAGAGTTGCTGTTATTCACCACAAGGTATGCAGTAATTAGACTGAGGTCAGAGGAGTGTGTGGCCTCTCTCCATACTTTCCCAACACAACATAATTTAAGAAGTGGGACAGCAAGTGTTGCCTGACTTCCTCCAGCCATTAACAAAGACGCCCTGGTTCTTCACTCCCTTCCACTCCTAACCCACTGTTTGCACTCCACCTTCATTAATATCCCTTTCTTTAACTCCCTCACCCTCATCTGTCACTCTACTCTTCCTTTTGATTATGTCCTCTCAGTGTAAAGGCGGTGGGGAAAAACAGGCTTTAATGAGATGAGGAGCATGAAAAGAAAATTGAAGGCACAATCATGCTCCTTTTGTTCTCCCTCAATCCCAGGCTGAAAGCTTATTCTTTGGGCATAAATTTCCGAATTGTTCTTTTTTGCCTTTTCAGTGTAGCTACACTGAAAGGTCACTGTTTGCAACTCTGCTGTTGCCCGTCTAGAATTAATCCTCCCTACACGGAATTCATGAACACAGGTGAAAATCACTGACCACAAAGGTGAATTTAGTGCATGCAGTGAATGACAGGCTTTTTCCATCATCTTCCCTGAAAAGATAATTTCCTGCTTTTGTTCAGTTAATT
Organism: Sandelia bainsii; assembly: GCA_032362345.1. Taxonomy (NCBI): domain Eukaryota; kingdom Metazoa; phylum Chordata; class Actinopteri; order Anabantiformes; family Anabantidae; genus Sandelia; species Sandelia bainsii. The sequence goes on along the minus strand of JAUMHL010000016.1, from coordinate 12,773,280 downwards.
AGTATGTTAATTTTTTTTTTTACTTCTGTAGCTGTGGAACTTCATACATTAGCTGGTGATTCAAATTAGAACATGTAACACAAGGATGCACACAGACATGTAAGGAGTGCTCAAATCTACAGTGGCTAACAACTTCTGCTAAGGTAACGATAAACTTAAAGCATATAAGACAAAAATTTAATAGATTATAATGTCTGCTTTCTCAAAAAGTGATGTCTAAATACTGTGGTGGAATTTAATGCCGCTCCCTTATGACACTGGCTTCTCTAAGCTTGTTAAACTGTCCAGTAACCTTTGGCTTCAGCCCACTGGCCCAGACCAATGTCTCAATTAGCTGCTCCTTCAATCCAAGGAGTGACTACTGTATGAGCCTCCCTTGGTTCCTGTGGCACACTGTGTGGGTTTAACCCAGGCCAGGCCATGCGTCTAGCCATTATGATGAATGATGGGTCTCTATTATTCTAACTTGAAAGCCCCCATTGTTATTCTAATTAGGCGTGGCAAATGAGGGCTGTATTGCTAAGCTTCCTTTCTATCTCTCCACTCAATTTTCTACATCTGCTCTCTGTTGATTTCCTAGCTTCTCTCATGTCCTCTTTTCCTGTCCCAGTATGCATTGTGGGTGTTGTCATCCGGTCCCTGCAACACCCAGACCTCATGCAGAGAGGAGCTGTATGGTGTTTTGCAGAATCTGTGATGAAATGCTGCAGGAAAAGCCAGCACCGAGTTGGTTCCAAATGGGAGTCCAGTGCCAGCCACGGCTTTACCACTCCTGAAAGACACTTGGCTAAACAGGAGCAAAACTGCCACAGCCATATGCACATAAAGAGGAGTAGTTTTGTTTTGCTATTTCATGGTAAAGAATGAGTTCTCAAGTGCTTGTAGGAAGGATAGGATGGGCTAGATGTCCTGAAAATCAACTTTTTTAATCAGTCATTTTAGATTGTACCACTTCTTCCATCTGCTGGTGTACTTGTGTCATTATGTAAAAAGTTTGTAACCTATGAATTTCATAAATTTGGAGATCTGGCAGGACTTGTTATAGGTAACTACACAGTTTTCAATTTATGGTTTTGCTTGCTTGCTGACATGTGGTGTCATATCAATATTGTCTGACCAACTATTTGCTGACATTTGCACTTTCAGCATAACATGTTTAATTGGGCATTTATGAAAGCTAGCTACCACTAAACAATAATAAGAAAGAACAAGAAATGGATCAAGATTTGCATCAAAACATATTTTGATCCTTCTAATCAGTTAGGTACATCCTTAATTCTGGTCCTGATAATTTTTTAACAGTACTGCTGCATTTCTGGTCAAATGCCAGTGATTTGACAGGGTTAAAAAGACTCTTGTTCACTATGAGGTGTCCCAAAGTCTCCAGAAGACTTTGAAGAAGACTAGGAAAGATAGGTAGAAGGTAATGCAAGGACAGTATCACACATCAGCTCTGTAAATGTATCCACTTAGTGGCACGTTACTGAGCTGACATCTAGCTCAGTAATGCGAGTTGATGGTAATTGTATTGAGAATAATTCTCAGTTGCAATTGCTCGGCGCTCAGCATCACTTCACTATGAAATCATTCCCTATTCAGCAATACTGTACTGGAGGCCTTTGATGTGGTTATAGGTCCTTTACAACCATTAACTTTTGGCCCAGAATGAATCAGCATCGTTAATGACTGCATGTCACTTTCACAGAGACCATTCAGACTACTTAATGCACATACAGAGTAAATCTGCTCCTATCCATACATATGAGGAATCACCAAAAGTGCTGAGTTTATGGCCAACTGTACCTAGCTTTCCACTTCCTCTGGATTGTCACAACCAATTTGGCCTTCTCTGTTACACCTACCTGTATCAACCTGACTGGGACACTTTGAAAATGCCCTCTTCACTTAAGTCATACAATAGTCGTCTGTACAGAAAAGCACTGAGACGTTCCTAAATGCTCCCAAACGGAATGCTTTCTTCTATCTACTGAATGCCTTTCATGAGTGCTGGAGGATGAATAGGAGTCCTGACCTTTTGTCATCACACATTACACTCTCACATTGCATTGCACTCTTCACCTTTACAGTTGCATGCTGACTTGTGAGGGAAATCTGGTGTGTATGCAGGCCTGCTTGCAGAAAGAGAAGTGCATGGAAGATTTTTGTAGGATTTTATATTCAAGGAAATAAAGGGCAAAAAACATAGTGCCTAGATTAGAATACTACTACTAATAAAAGAAAATAGAATAATACTAACATTGCATATTTTTCCTGACCAAGTTACTCAGTCACAATCATTTTTATATTTTTACATTAGTATTCCAAACATGCGTAACTGTGTATGTAGTGTGTTTTGGTACTTAACATTCTCCTGCTCTAACATCCAAATCCTCTCATTTTACAAATGTGATGCCCTTATCAACATACCAACAGTGTAAGTCAGTCCCTGTGCAAATAAACACAAACACTGTTTCTCTCACTATCCCTGCTTTTCATTCAAGCAAACAAGCTTCCTTCCAGTGATGTGTGTAAAGGAGGAGGGAGCGTACAAGCTTGGCACATGGACTGCACAACCACAGCTCGCGGTACTAATGAGGTTAACAAGATATACCCCGTTCTGCACTGTCCAAGACATTCCAAAGCTGTATTTACTGTGGTTCAACAAATTATCACAGCAGCTTGGCCTAAGGCATGTGAGGATTTGTGTCATAAAGCTGTTAAGAAAGATGATAATTCAGTGTTGTCCTGTAACTTATCGGTAGCCTCCTCTTACTACACCCATAGGGCAGAGAAATTTCCACTTTATGCACATCAAACTCTTTATTCAAGAACCATACTAAACTGTTTATAGCCAGATAATGTTGACTGGCAAACTCTACAGCTCAGAGCCTTTCGTGGTGCCTGGTATGGGCTTGAAAATATCTAGACAAACTGTTTGGCTGTTGGTTGCAGATATCTGTGTAGCAAGGCTGTCATTTTAAATAATAATGTGTTGGTCTTGAGTTTTATTAAATATATAGGCCACACACTCTAACCACTTGTACAACAGGCTTAATCATATTCAGACAGTCTTTAATCTGCTAAAAACATTATTTATTCAGATTAGTTAGATTTCTTCGATGTTTGTCGATAATTTTGCAGGGAATTAGGATGTTGGTAGACTTGATTCCAAATGAAACACTGTCTGTCTGTCATAGGACTAAATCTCCTGAGAATGACGCTTATACAGACAAACACCGATACCTGATCCAGTCTGTCAGTTAGCGAGATGTCAACCTGTAACCTAACAGTGAAACTTCACATGGTGATAAGTAGTGAAAATAGCTTGGACATGGCAATCACTAGGTTTATGAATGGTCTTTGGTGGCGGATGTGAATGGCCTTTTGGGGCCTTCTTTCTCTGGGACTCTCCACTGTCTCCTGGTTGAGGACTCTATCCCGATGTGGTGACCAGCGTTGATCAGTTGATGTCTGATGTCTGTCCACGGCCCTTGCCATTTTTTATATTATCTTCCTACACAGCACCTGCTTTATAACAAGGCAGGGGGGTCGGGGCAGTTGTTGGTGGTGGTGCGTTGTTTCATGTACCAGGAGGAAGGAGCGTGTGTAGGCAAATACAGCTTGGTGGTTTATAATTGTCACAGATGGGATTGTACAATGGATGAACTGAACCAGATCCAACTTTTTCTCTACACAAGGCTGTACCGTTTCCCTGTGGTGCTGGTCCCTCTGTTTTGCTGTGTTAAACGCACTCCCTCATTCAAATGAATGGGAACAGCAGCATTTTTTTCCACAGAGAAATTCTGTTTGAACACTATATTGGGAAGGCCTAAAATGTAGCTAAATGACAACTCACTGTGAGCTGTAAACCAAGTTTGCAGGCAGTCAGAGGAGCGTTTTGTCCCCTCCTCCAGTCAAAGTGAGTCACAGCCACTGGAATGTAAAGAATGCAGCTGGAGCAACAACAATGAAAAGTAAGACCTTATGACAGATGTGCAACCTCATCTAAGTGTTAGAGAAAACATCCAGGCAGTATATTGTTTCCCTTCCCTTTCCAAAGAGTAGAACTGAGGACAAATTACATGACATACAGCAGCACATGTGCCTGCAGCAAAGATATCTTGAGGTTAAACGACAATTTCTTTTTAACGTCTTTGAACAGAACCCCTCTTCTCAGAAGTAAGGAAAAATATTTTTGCTCCCTCATGCTTAAGTCTTCTGCTAATAAAATCTGGTCTCCAGGACCAGGAGCCAGGAGTTAATGATGAGTCATTTTTAAATAGACTATTGAGATGTAATGAGCCTTAACAGATTGTACACTGAATGAAAGTTTCTTTTTTATTTTAATACTTTGTCAGTGCATATCTTTTGTATTAATAATTTGACCCAGAATATAATGATATCACTTGCGCCTTTCAGGGCACGACACATACAAAGAGGCCGACTGTCTTACTCTCATGCAGGCTGCTGAAGACAGAACTCTTCAGTAACTTCTTATTGTTCCATCAGTGGATACTGGAAGATGTTTACATAAAGTTAAACTTTTTCAAACTCCGTCTTGTTACTCTGCTTATAGCTACTTTGCATTTTTGCCACTCAGATGCTATGTAGCAATCACAGCAGTCAAAATTGGGGTCATCCTGCTGTTTTTTGGTTGCTCTAACTTTTCAATTTCTCGAACATGTTCTGCATTATCTGCATGCCGCAGTGATCACAGTATCACTGAAGAGTAGATTGTCACTTGAATGCCCCAGTGTCCATATTTAGTCCAGAGATACACTGATCCAGTTCGGCAGATTGGTGCTAAAACTTACCTCATTAAGCGGACCGAGTATCAACCATGTCGTGGTGGATTCACATTAAAGTACTGTTTCCTTTAGAGTGCAATTTCCATGTCCATGTAATTGTAAAAATCAGTGTCTTGGTGGGCTGTGGACTCTTGTGGATTGTTAGTGTCACTGCAGTCCTTATGTAGAGTTCATGAGTCAAACTGCCAGAAAGACAAACTTGGGCATTTGTCTAAAATGGTAATGAAAGTTACTCTGATTCAAGTTCAGCTGCCGCTGGCTGATCAGGTGGCCACATGGGATCAAGCTTGTGGATTGCTTATGACTAATTAGCTCTCTTTTGGCCCATATGGCCTCGCCAGGGCAACAAAATGGCAAGAAGCCTGAGTCCCAAGAATAATCCATTCTGTTTCTAGTCCCCCCCCCCCCCAGATGGGCAGATTAATCACTAGACCGACAAGAGACAACTACAGGCCATAAACTCATTTGTAAGTTCGTAGCAGCCGAGATAAGCAAGAAACAAGACTTGATTGTCAACCCTCTTTTGTTAAGTTATTTGTATTTTCATACATGTATTTTTTTATACATTCTGTTTGATTGTAGACTTTGCTTACCAGAGTTCTTAAGCTCTGAAACAAGAAAGAAAGAATGACGGTGTTGATTCAGATTGAGCAAGTGGCGTCTCAGGAGTAGCCGTGTCAAAATAAATATCTGCTCGCTCCACTTATCTCTCAACTCATTCTCTGTAATGTGACTTCCCTATCTACTGTTCTCACTCGGGAGAGGAACAATGAAACAGTCGCTGGGATTTTGTTGCGAGGAAATCTGTATCGAGCAGGAGGGTTTGTTCTGCTGCTTTGCCTGGGAAGCAGCACATAAACCATTCATTTCCAACCTCGCATTTTCCTATTGACTTAAAGCAATTAAAATCTCAGCAGCAGGAACAGCTCTCCCCAATTAAAGTTTGAGACAATAGAGACAAAGGACTATTTTTATTGCCTGGTAGTAAATAAGGAGACTTACCTATGGAGTAAGGCAAATAGTTTGAAGACATTACGCTGAACACAGAATGAAAATATGTGTCATTTCTTTTCAGAGCTATATGTCAGTGCTCAGTTGTGAAAGACTACATGAGCTGCTGGTTCAGCTTGAATGCTTCTTCAGTGACTTTACAAATTCTTATCTACAAAAATTGCACACTTGGTTGGGTTTCATTAATAATGATTGGACCCATGCCCTTGCTAACTAAGGTATAAGGTATGGCATGTCATTTTGACCAGATTATATCATTATTTTGTGCTCATTTAATAATTCAGTGACACAAACTATTATGTCCTTTGGATGGATATTTTAATCTCTGAACATAAGAGACTGTTCCTGTCAAAATGAATTTACTTCCATGTAGGACGAGGGCAATCTGTCTGTTTGGAAATTAGCGTTATGTAGGTTGTTAGTGTTATTTAACTAAACTGCTTTTTGGGTATATATATTAATCAAGTGTTAAATTTTGATTTGTGTGGAGGGGAATCCATTGTCTAATAGAGTGAGAGGTGCTGGTGGTAACAATAACAGTGATTTATGTTATGTTTTTTGATTCTTGGTAAGCAAATGTTTGATTAAAGTTTGAGGGAAATAAGTTTACTTCCATGGATAATTTTCAAATTATCGTCTTTTAATGTGTGCTGAGTTTCCTGCAATTGTCCACACCAGTCACCAGATTTTCTTTTGACAGTTTAGTACCTCAGGTTTCATATTATAGCTGTGATAGTCTCTCTATGTTGCCAGATGAGGCTAGGAAATAAAAAATCCCACAGATTGTCACACGATCAAACTCAATTAAATGTGCATGTTGTAATCCTAGTTCAGTGATTTAAAATAGTGATTTGCCACAGAGACCCTTCACTGGCTGTCAGCACTGTGAGGAGAGGTAATTATCACTCTGCCAAGCACAGGGAGAAATAATCCCGCATTGTCTGCTGTGGCCCAGGCTGGTTCTTTAATGTTTAGCTCAAGATTCACACTTGATGTGATGTCAGAGTGTTGATTGTCATTTTTTTCAAAAGCCAAGACCCCTCTGTTTTTTTCAACCCTCCCCTTTATCTATTTTAATTACAGTTAATATGACAGGTGTGCAAATAGAGCAAATCTATGCGGCCTGTAAGAGAAGAAATGTTCTTCTCTGTTGCAGCCACTTTTTGTGATTAATATCTCTATTATTATTATATATAATAATAATATTATTTATTATTTATTATTATTTATTATAATATTATTTATTATTAATAAAAATAATATTATATATATTATCTCTATAACTATTGACAAGAAATTTGGTTGTCTGTGAAGATTCTCAGTCATCCAGGTCATGGTTATCCCAAAAAAAGGTTGTTCAGTGGCAACTGGACTTTTTTTAGTTCCTTGAATATGTTTCGCCCTCCATTCCAGAGGGCTTTCTCAATTCTGACTGACTGGTTGGAGTAGCAGGTGTATAAACCCTATGGAGTCCTCAAGTCGTTAATACTTGACGGTCACCTGTGGGTTGTTGTTCCCCCTGGTCACAGTGACATACATGAAAGCCGTATTCAAGGAACTAAAAAAAGTCCAGTTGCCACTGAATAACCTTTTTTTTTGGGAAAAGAAATTTGGTTCTTACAGTCATGGCCCCAGCAGTATGAAGTGTAATAAATTCAGTTATCCCTTGATCATTCATCTAGCATCGTGATCTATTCAGAATTTTAATGTGAGTGAGTTTATTGCTAATTAACTAATGTTAGCATTAGTTAGCAAGTTTTAAAATTAGCATTTAGCTCCAAGCATCTCTGTGCCTTGGTACAGCTTCACAGAGAGGAGCAGAGTTCTTAGTCTTGTTTTAATCTTTATTTATCCCAGGAATCTCTAATTATCCGAGTTTCACATTCATACCTTGGAGCTGGCCAGAGAGGCCGTACACCCATCCTGCTGGCTTCTTTCCGTCTATTACGCAGTCGTGTCCTTTGGAACTGAAATATGGTTTGGGATTCAATCAAGTCAAGGTGCTGTTCTCAGCAGATCTGATTTGGAGAAAGTAGCGCATTCCAAATTTCATCTGACACACAGAGAAAAGCAGGCAGGCAGGCTTTGGCTATAAAGAAAATGAAAATGGAGGTTTCTCAGAAGCTCACACAAGAGACTAGACAAGACACAAGAGGTTTTCTGAATAATGTCACATGACTGCAGGCTGTTATCTTCCATGAATACTACAATGTGTAACCTTTGTCATAGCTACTGCTTTGCTGGGTTAAAAGATCACTCCAAAAAGCTATCTGTGTGGACACCCAACCCTTATACTGTCTTAATTTCAATTTTTTTTTTTTTTTTTTTTTTTTGCATTTTCTTTTCTCTTTTTTCCTTTCTCACACTCATTTGCTGGCCTTCACTTTTAAAATATAACAGTACAGACTTCACTTTAATAAGTGTGAGTGAATTGGATCTGGAGTTTGGTTACTCACAATAGAACTTGTAAGTTTGGGAATTTTAACACTCATCTCTGAATTTATGTTACATTTTAGAAGATTTCAAGGTTTCCAAGTGATTTTTTTTATTACGTGAGTAGAAGTAACTGATTTCAAAGGTTCAGGACAGTGTTTCGCAGAGCACTATTAGATACATGTAGTATTCTCATTTGTAGGAGGAGGCGTTTTTATATTTGCTTGAATGTTCTTTCCTGATATGCATAGAGCTTTGCTTGTGAGTTTACACACTGTAAGTGAGGATAAGGATAATCAGTTTTATTGTCATTGATCACATTTACATGTAACAACGAAATTTGACCTCTGCATTTAACCCATCCCCCTTGGGGGAGCAGTGAGCAGCCACAGGAGGCGCCCAGGGAGCTAGCACTACCCCCTGATATGGGGGATGGGCTGGGAGTCTGGGCTGGGATTCGATCCTGCCACCTTCTGCATCCCAGTCTGATGCTTGTCCCATTGAGCTACCAGGCTGCCAGGAGAGATTATATTGTAGCACATGAGAAATAAGTACTTTTATATTGGGAGAACTGAGAGTTGATATTGAAATATATGAAAACTACATCTTAAAACATCCACCCTCTGACTTACCAAGCAGCTGGCATTACTACTCAACTCCTTCTGGCCCATATCATAGCATCAAATTCTTTAAACTGACTGGTAGATATGACTTTTAAGTGCTGCCAAAACAGAGCTCAAAACATTTATATATAAACCATGTAGGTTATATAAGCTCAGACTATGTGTTCATATTCTAGATTCATTACATGTAAAGTGTAATATTTCAAGCCTTGTTTTAATTTTGAACAGCTCATGACAATCAAAAATCCAGTATCTCAGTACAGATACTGACATTAGAGATTAGAGATACTTAATTTAGAGTTTTAGGAAAATTACTATTCATACAGTATAAATACCGTGTATCTCTGTCTAGTTTAGTAAATGCAACCGCAGTCATTTGGAAGACTGTCCAGAAGACGATCATTGACACTGTTCACATGGAGAGTAAGCCACAGAAAGTCATAGTTGAAAGGTCTGGCTGTTCGAGAGTGCTGTATTAAAGCATATTCATGGAAACTTGACTGAAAGGGAAAAATGTGGTAGGAAAAGATGCACAAGCAAACAGGGATGACCACAGCCTTAGGAAGATTCTCAAGCAAAGCTGATTCAAAAACATGGAGGGGCTTCACCAGGAGTGGAGTGAAGCTGGAGTCAGTGCATCAAGAGCACCACGCACAGATGTCTTCAGGAAATGAGTTGTAGCTGTTGCTTTCGTAGTATCAAGCCAATCCTGAACCAGAGACAATGTCAGAAGCATCTTACCTGGGCTAAGGAGAAAGTTTCCACAGTCAGTGATGATTTGGGGTACTATGTCATTTGGTTTACTGTGTTTTATCAAGTCTAAAGTGAACGCAGCCATCTACCAGGAGATTTTAGAGCACTTCATGGTGCAATCTGCTGACAGGCTTCATGGAGATGCTGATCTCCTTTTCCATCAGGGCAGTAATATCACGGTTTGCTGACCAAAGCAACCTCATCTTCAGTAACTCCAACAGTTCCACGGGCTCATTTCCCCCATTGATGCCACATTCATGCATGAATTTGTGCTAAAGGATCCCTGATGAAGTGTTGTAGTGCGTAAGTGAACACACTTTTTAGAAGTTTCTGTATTTTAAATCCCTTTTTGCTCGATCTTAGTAAATATTCTAATATCTTCAGAGATTGGATGTTTGATCTTATGAGCTGTTGTGATCATCGGAATTAAAACAAAAAAGAATAAAAAAAATATTTCACTTCATATCTAATGATTCTAGAATATGAGAGTTTCACTTTTCGAATTAAATAAATATAATTTTTTTTGGATGCACTAGTATATTGTCTACAATATTATTTTGATTGTTGTTTTAATAAGCTAACATTATTAAGTATGTCACTCACTTTGCAAAAAACAAACAAAAACAGGAGTCCACACACTCTTTATGCCAAGTAGGATAGACTATTGTGGTGTGCTAGTAAAAGCATACAGAGTCACCGCACCACATGTTAAGCTTGTGTAGCCAAAAATGCATGACTGAACTTAACAAATGAAAGAACAAATAGGACCAGGAGACAAAGTATAGATCATCATCATATGCATCGTTACATTTAATAAATAGATGTGGGTCATCTTCACTCACAGGGAGCTTGTTTGGCTTTGAAGTGACAAGACAATTTTTTGGTTTTTCCAAATGCAAACTAACCACCACACAGAATATCCAATAGATTAAGTTGTCCATGACAGGTCTAAACCAGACGTCTAAACCAGTCAGTAATTACATCACAAAAGACATGGTGCTAACTCTAGTGGTTGAGAGAGATGGTTTCAAACAACTTTGGAATACTTTAGACCCAACACTTGCACAGTCCAACAACTCTGTCTAAATTGTATGGTTTATGTTGCCAAACTGTGTCTCATAAACTGCAGAAGGTTTCACATTTGGCCAATATTGTCTACTTATCTTTATGGACAAAATACCAGAACATATCCAGATATGTATATTCTTTTGTAAATATTGCACATCCCTAGCTTAGACACACACACACTCTAATTCTCTGTGGGGAACCACATGGCAAACCTGTGAACCACAACCTCAGCTTTATCCACATTTGACATTACTGGACTTGTCTCAGCTTGTACCAAAGACCATCCAGTGTTTTAAGTCAAAAGACCATCAGACCAAGAACAAGAAAGTTTGAAGATCATAACCTCTGATTCTTGCTGGAATCTTCCTTCTAGGCTTTTTTTTAATCTTTGAATTTGCTGAAAAGAATATGTATTCTGAAAGTGGTTTTTCTAGCTGCCTTTCAGTCATTTCTCCATCTGTTCTGAAAGCATTAGCTCTGCTTCGGCTTCATGAAAAGCTGCCTTCTTTTCTTATTTCAGTTGTGAATAAATCTTTGAAATTCATACATTTGCATTATTTGCACTCAAAAGTAATTTAATGTAAAATTCTACATACATGTTTTTTTTATTGCAAATGAAATATATTTTCTAAAGACCAAATGTTTGTCTTGGATATAAAATATATATTCAAGAGAAGAAATAATGTAAAAATAAGCTTTTACAAACAATCTGTATTCAAATTCTGCCCTAAGCTCCTCAGAATTCATTTTACGTCCATGAGCCCCAAAGCTCTGTCATCTGGCTTATTGCACGCTGTGACACACACACACACACACACACACACAAACACACATAACTGTTAAATTACTATGCTTTCCGTGGTAATGTTTTGTTGCCAACCAAACACTTCAATATTTCCTTTGAACTCCAACCTTAACCTCTCCCTTGAGACCCCCCTCAGGCAACTGAATCTAAATGTATAATGTCGCCCTACGTGCTGCTGCCTTTTGCATACTGCGTAGTCAGCCATCTTCATGTGTTTCCATAATCCTCAGACTTTCTTTGTCAACACATTTGTGTATGTATATATCTGTATCTGTTAGACCTGTGAGGGTTAGAAGTGACACAAATGCAGTGATGCATCTTGACTCTATAGCTTCCTGTGGAGTTGGAATGAGATGCCACTCAAATATATAGAACTGTTAATTGTGTGTACAGTACAGTATCAGATTGTTAAAGTCGGAGTTTGGCCAATAACAAGAAGCTTTCAGCCTACAATGCTTTATGTAGTGACAGATGTTTTAAATATACAGGTAACTGTAAAATACAGTGGGTTCTTTTTATGTGTGGAGGTGCACAAGTTTATATGTGTGTTGAGGGGAGTGGCCACAAAAAACACAAGCAAATCATGTGTCCATTTTCCTAGATTTGCTTGTGTTATTGTGTATTTCTGCATGCTGCTTGTGAGTTCGTCAGCTTGGTCAGTGTGCTTCTTACGTTGCTCGTTTATTTGCAGTTTTTATAAAGTTTGAATGTGTTGTCAAAGTAATAGAGATCATTTCTAAATTCTTCAGTGTTTTGTCTTTTTTACATTTTTTAAGGAGCACAAGCCTCCTAAAGCTTGATTTTCACATTCATCATTTCAAACACATCTACATCTGCAGTTATTTGTCCTCTGGCTTAATAATCCTGCATAACACTACACAGAGAACTTTTTTTCTCTCAACCATGTGTTTTTGGTTCACACTGGCTCCAAGAATCTAACAGGATGATATTGTGAATTGTTGATGAGACACATATAAGGTAATTGTTTGTGATAGATTGTTTTTACCATATGAAGCAGATTATTTTATCCAATCTGCCTCTTTCTCTTGTCAGTTTAGAGGCAGGTGAAAGTAATTTTTCAGGGCAACAGTATTGCAAGTATTGCAACATCATTTATTGTAGCTGCACCACTGGAATCAATATCAGCAGTTATTGTCAGACTGATATATGGTTTGATGTTATTTAAACAACTACAACCAGAACACATTTACCTAAGTAATGTATTTAGATTGCTTATTGTGCTTCATGAAAAGTCCAAAATCCAAAATGTGTTCAGTTCACTGTTGCTGAAAACTACCTGAAAATATTCACATTCACTGGTGTGATACAATGGAAAGGAAGCATTTCAATATAGAATTGTACAATGAAAAAACCATTATATTAAATTGAATCGTTTGAATCAAATCAACTTTCATGAGAGCATTACACGTCTGTTTACAAGTTCTGAATCACATTGTGAGCCGTGTGTTTAAATATGCATAGAATGATCGGAGAGCAGCGGGTACACGTCCCTGGTTTGTGTTTTTGTCTTATTGTGTCGATCCAGCCTTGAGTGCCTTTGCCACTCTCATCGCCTTGGTTACTACCTAGGGGAAAGGAGGGGAGAGAAGGGCTGTCATCATCTTTGTGGGTAATTAATCACCCACTAGGATGAATCCTGGTCATCTAATTACACACAAATTAGATGGAAGTAATGTCTGAGAGGGATGTGGAAGGCTGCGACAGGCTAATATGATTTCTTGTGATGTCTGTTACAGGCTCTGCCACCTGTATTTCACTCCAGTGAATACATAAGTTGTGTATAAATATTTTAATTTATCAAAATATAGAAAATGATTTAGGTGTCTTTCTTTTAGAAACCATTTGATCAATAGATATGAAACTGGAAAAGAATAATGATGGTATGATTGCGCCAACAAAAAGCAGAACAGTTCATAAGTGGCTTTGGGCAGGCTGAAATGTCACCTCTAAAATATCTATCTCCTTCAACATCCCAGATGTATAAGCAGCTTGTTGCAGGTGTTTGGCCATTATCCGAGCATTAGCTCAGTGTTTTTTTCTGCAGTTGTTGTTTTTATCTTCAGACAGCGTGAAATGTGGCACACATTACCTACAGAAAGAGTGCAGTCATAACTTTCCTCAATAATAATCTATTTCAACGTATCTTCTTCCATTTTTGCTCTATGCATTTATTCGTTCTCACCTTCTGTAAGTAATTCATATTTTATTTTTTGTGACATTTAAAAAGTTGGCCCTAAAATTGTGCTTGACAGCTGAAATAAGTGAAATAAGTTCACCGTCAGCCTGCAGGTACTTTGCTGCTTTCTCTGCCTGCTCACACACTTTCCCTTTCTCACACACATTTCTCATAATTTATTTTCAAATGTTTCTTTTCTGCGTTGGTTCTTCCTACGTTTCAGCTCCTTTGGAACCCTGTTTTCAGCTTTCATCGTCTAATTTACTCGTTTTATTTCATATGCCATCTATGTACATCATGTCATCCATTTCTGCCAATATGAAAGCTTTACTGGAACTAAAAAAAAAAAGAGAAGTAGCAAAGGCACCAGCAATTAGAACAGATCTGAGGCTACAACTTATTTTGCTGAAGAAAGAGACGTGGTCTGTGTATGTTTGTGTCTTAGTTGTATGAAAGGGATTGTGTCTGAAAAGATGTAATTTGTGTTCCTCAGCGTGTTTGTGTGCATCTCATTCAGCATGCCACTATGAAAGGCCTGCAGAAACAGAGCAAGACACCCACTCTCTCGCTAAGAATAGTTTGCAGCTTCACTAATGTGTAAATTCAGTTTGCAGTTATTTTGTACAGTAGAGAGGAAATCAAACTTGTTGCTTCATGGTTTTGGGCCGTTGTGGAGGAAGATGTTCATCTTGTTGGCTTTTGTTTTGGTTTTTTTTGTTCGTTTTATTGTGTGTGTGTGGTTCTGGCTCTTGTTATGTTGGTGTTTGCAAAAGGAAGCCAAAAAAGAACATGTTTTGTCATTGTATTTCCGCTGTAGGGATTAATAAAGTTAGGTCTGTCTTTTCTATCACACACACACATAGTTGTTTCCTGCTTCCAGATTATGTTGGCCGCCAGTAAACTTGCTCTTCTTATGAAGGATAAACTGTAGAAAATCTGCTTGTATAAAATGATGCAAAGAAGAAATGTGAAAATGTGCATACAGTATAAAAAGGTGTTTAAACTAGCACTTGCATTGTAAAAAGTATTTGTAGTTTTCCTTTCAAATCTCTTGAGGGAATCTCTCCAAATGTGTCACAAATGTCCACATGATCTCAGGGATGAACCAATTAGATTTTAGTGGTCAAAGGTCAAGACTTCACGTTCATCCCACTCTTGTGAACACAATATCTCAGGAACGCCTGAGATATTCTATTTTCTACTTCGGCACTTGGTTCTTGAAATATGAACTCATGAAACCATTATGATTTTGGTAGAGAAAAATCAAGGTAAATGTAAGATAAGATAAGATAACACTTTATTGATCCCACAAAGGGGAAATTCACTTGTCACACCAGCAGAGTAAAACTGACATCTGACAAAAGTTAAAAACAACATAACAAATCTTGAATTAATCAAAAATATACTACAA
>JAUMHL010000016.1:12742263-12758071 GCA_032362345.1 Sandelia bainsii | reverse complement strand
CTCTCACAATCACAGGAGATCAGAAAGATCCCAGTCAGTTCACTTCTGTCATCACCTCAGAAAAGCACAAAACACAAAGTTGGAGGAAGATAGACGACAAAAACTCCACAAAACTAAGAAAAACAGCACACAAAGAGAGGAGCTGCTGTAACAGGCTGCCACCCAACAGGCGCCATTCTAGAACTTTATGGCTCTATGAGCTTCTGTAGCTTCTGGCAAATGTAGCTTCTGGCAGCGTATTAATATGATAACAGAAATTTAAAAAGCAATGTCAGCTTTTCATATTGGCTTTTCTCTAACATACACACGGTTTTCACACAAACAGTCGTATATTTGACTCATTTGAAATGAAACAACATAATATAATTTAGTCTTTCTGAGCATGTGGGAGCCTTTCCTCTGATGTAGTATATTGAGCCGGGATTCCTTTATCCAAATAGATAATTATTCTCTCACTGTAACATCCGAGAGCTCTGTCCTCGCAAATCTAAATGAAAAATAGATGTCATTATGCCTCTGATGCTGAAATTGAAAACTGTGAGAATTTGGGAAAATTTCCCACTGTGTAGCCTGAAACAGCCATATTAATGTGCCCCAGTAGTCAGGTGACTATATTAATATGATTTTTTTATTTAGAGCTGAGAGCTGTGATTGCCTCCAGCATCCATCTTAGTGGAAATGTAGCTGATTTGTTTTCAGGAGAAGAATATGTGTGCTCAGTCACTGCTGAAGGTGCTCACTTTGTGCTTAACAAGCATTTGGGTTATGAAATTCTGTCAAAGTGAATGTCAAGTGTCATTAGTCTTGAATATACGGACTAATGACAGGTGGATTATGAGCCCACATAGACAGCTGACCTGTGGGTGTGAAGCCTCGAGGTGCTTCACTGCTGACAGCGTCCTGAGGAGCACACACAGTGAATGCGTTGTGTTAAACTTATTCCACAGATCCATGTGAGTTGTGAATTTGAGTTTTTATGAATCCATATACCCTATACCCTACAAATTAGGATTACCTAAAAACTAGTCTAACAAAATTGCAAAATCACACAGGCGTGAAGGGTATAGTGCTCAGTTTTTGTTTAAAGTTGCTTCAACTATATGCTTTGAGCTTGAATATTATTGTAGACCTTAAAAGAAAGTATTAACAAACTATATCCGCTGACTAAAGACCATAACATGTAACTGAAAGCTGCAGGTCCAGTAGGTGGATCTTATGCTTGGAGTTTTTTATGTCATACAAATTTTGCAGGCTGTGTTTGTTAATAGTTTGAATTGTGTCCTGTTGTGTTATACTGGAATGTGTTCTAATACTGTTAATCTAATATGTCTCTTATATCTAATATTGTCCTTTGACAGTTACTGTGTATCAACATATATAATATACATCTAGGCCTTATTATTTTTATTTTGTATTGATGTAGATTTTATTTTAATAAAAGGTTGAAAAAAAATCAATAAAACTTGGTTGTCACAGTGCTGCTGTTCAGCAGTTACACTGAGGGACAATCAGCAGCTCATTCTAATTTTAATTTTCAATTTTTCCAAATTATTACTAATATAATTTCCCAAGCTTTGCTTCTTTCAGAAGGAATTTATTTTACTATACTGATCGTGCATTCCTGCAGCAGGAAACACAAAAACAGCAGTAGTGGTAGGAAAAACCTTTAGAACCACACTGCTCCATCATAAATTAAAATACAAATACTATGAGGAAAAACTCAAATGCATGCATATACAGCTGTTCTGGTATGAGTATTTGAAGTGCATCTGTCATGTGTGTACAGTGTAAAGTTTTCCACTTCTTATGTGTGTCAGTGTCTGTGTGCGTGTACAGGAGGGGTTAATGCGTGTGTGTGTGTGTGTGTGTGTGTGTGTGTGTGGTCCTCAAATTAGGTGTTTTGCTTATGAACTTCTGCTGTTATAATAATGTGTGCTCCCTGGTGTATGTTTACTGTTCAATATGCTTGTCTTCCGGTTGTATAAACCTATAAGCTGTATGTTATGAGCATATGTAAACGTGTGTTATAACATAAGTCAGTTTATGGCAGTATGATTTCAAAAGTATAGTTTAGAGAAAATCTGGTTGAGTGCTGAGCAAGCGTCTTGTAGCTTTTCCTTGCCACTGCTGGGAGATGAATAATCTCAGTGTTGCGAGACTTCGAATATAAGCTGCTCATTTGTGAACTAATTGCGCCATCACTGCCGAAGCCGAGCCTCGGAGCGACGGGCACTGACTGTTTATGAACAATTAGAATACAGATGTCACGCGAGCGTCAGAAAACACTTGCTTCAGGTAATTGAACTTGACAAGTTTGACACTAAAGGAAATGAAAACTGTGTCTGGGATCTAAGAGTCAGATTGAGATGCAGTGCCTGCAAATAACTCACCGTGTTATAGGTCTCTGTCGTCTTTGAGTTTTATATTGGAATTACTATGCAGCCCACTGACTTTGAAGGCAGGGCACCTGAGATATGCTGCCTGGAGCCTGGAGTAGGAAGTCACCTCTTTATTTTCTTTGGCTGAGTCTCACTCATACACATGTATTTATACCTGACACAGCAGGAAAAATAAGCATGGGAAGTGAAAGAGCTAGAGAGAGGAAGTCAACAGGAGGCCAGTGAAAAGACGCAGTCTTTTTATCTGAAGTGATTATTTCGGTATTAGAAATTAACTTTTTTCACACAGCATGAAAAAGTTTTTTTTTCCTTTGGATGAGAAAAAGTCTTTTTGGGGCTGGAGAGGAGAGCTCTGCATTATCACACCCGCTCTGTTTTATTCTATAAAGACTTTCAGAGCTCCTGAATAATTAAGGATATCTAAGAGTAGCGCTCTAATAAAAGGTAGAAGTGTACTTACTCTGTGTGAGTGGATACAGCAACACTCAACTTTCTCTTCACTTTACTCAACTTCTATCTTAGAGCTTAGCAGGTCATCCTAATGGACATGTTCAGCCTTTTGTTAAGTTTCAAGTTATACAATCCTGCTGCCTTTGTCTAGTTCCAGGGCAGGTGATATAGTCGAATTATATTGCAGTGTGAGTTGATAGTTTGAAGAGAAATTTAAAAAAAAGTTTATGGAGTATGAGCCATTGTTCCCTCTGTTGCATTTGACAGACTGTGATTACTGTCTTCAGTGCTGGCCTTATTATGAAGGACCCGAGAGGTAATCCGTAAGTAATGAGAAAGAGACACAAGGTGGCTAAATGAAATGGCCTTCACAACAAATAGGATTGCACAAATTTACTCATTTAAAATCAGGTCACAGTGATGATTTGTTTGCTGAGTTAAAAACAAGCATAGAGTTTTTCCAGGTATCTCAGAATGTCTAGATTTGTTTCCCTGTAAAAAGCTCCTGCCTTGTGACTTTGTAAATTCAGACTTTCATGTCTGCCTTTGAAGAAAAAATATGTTTATTCCTCTTTTTGAAAACCAGTAATTCGGCATTGAAAATTGTAATTGAGTTTATAAGGGTCTTGGTGGACTGGACTCTAAAAACCAAACTGACTACCTTTGCCTGTTGGGGTTTTGTGTTTCCAGTCAAGTAATTTCCTTTGATTCCTGGCGTGTGAGGTTTATTTAAGATTGTGAAGATGCTGTCTGTTCAGAGTTTTATGCCTGGAAGTATTTTAACTGATAAATATCCACTCAAAGGTGCAGTTTTCATCCTATATTCCTTTTTAACTCTGCTGAAAAGGAATGATCATGAATCACTGGCTGCATTCCCAAAATACCATATAGGATATTTTTTTTATTATTTTTGTCATTAAGGATTGTTTGGCACATTCTGTATATCTGTCATCCTGACAGGAAAGAAGCTTGAATTTTTTCCAGTTCCAAGTGAACACTGATGTGTTCACTGTTGTGTTTACCCAAGATGAACCACAACATCATCTGCTGTGGTGTGAAATGAGTTCAAACAGATCTGTGTTGTCCTCATCAAAAACTGATGAGCAAAATGCGGCAATAACTATCCCCCCCAAAAATATTACTGTACAAGATGACCCACTATTGCCACTGAGGAGGTTGACAAGGAAGGAAAGTGGCTACCTTGAAGTTACTGTGAGTGATCCACTAGCTGGATCTCCATCATGTGAGTTTGTCAGTCCCCATAGATGGCAATCTTGAGCTGTAGATGCAGCCCATCCCTCTTCTCCTGCAACAGGAAGACACAGACATAATGTAGTCTTTGAGACACATATTCTACCTCTCATGCTTACACAGCCTTCTTTTACACAAGCACACACCTGCATGCAAAAATAGCATTCACCTAAAAATGGAAAGAAATGGGACGTGAAAGATGAAGCAGAAGAATTGTTTTGCCTCTGCTAAGTCAGAGTACAAATCAGAAATGCAGAGTGGTTTGGGACTCTCAGCCTCACATAAATGTTTAATCTTGTGTGCTAACAACTTGCATTCAGGTCTGACTGGTCACTATAAAAGGCAATGATGATGGTAACCATAATCAGTTTCAGTGAAAAGAAAGCAGAACTGACTGTAGAACATATTTTGGTATCTATAGAAAATAAATAGCTCCTTTGGCCTCTACAGTAATGATTTTCCTGAGAAGGGGTTACATGAAAAATCATGATGTTCCCCTAACAACCTGGCAGATACCTGCACCGTGCTGGTTTGTCCTTGAATATGAAACCCAAATACAAACTCTAGTGTGCTGTTTTTTTCTTTAACTTGAGTTGTGGAGCAAATCTCCTCTCTGTAGGATCTGTTAGAGAAAGAAATGTATCTTTACAATCTTTAGTTTCTGAATCAGTGGAGTAGAATGGTAAAATTGGGTTTGGGTCAAAAGGAGAAATCATATAAAATGTAGGAGTGAAGTAACATTTTAAATGCACATTTACAAAAACTCCTCTTATATTTAACACTGTAAATAAGCTCTAGAAGTGAAGATCGCCTGTTTTCATATCTTCTACACAGGTCGACGTAGTTGAAGAGAGCAAAGTGAAAGTATAAAACAGTTGTTTGTTGTCAGTGAATTCAATTCAGACACTAAAGCCTTGAAACTGGCAAAGGGCAATAAAAGGAGATCAGATGTCTCGAAAAAATATAACTTAATGCTGTACATCAATAAGTAATGCAGTTAAAGAAAGTGGAGTATACAATCTAATACAAAGCTCTCTTTCTTTTGGCCTTCAACCAGCCATTTAATAAAATAAATTAAAGCTTAATTTATTTTACTTTTCAGTTAATTCTATATTTAATCATGGCACATACATCAAGAGGTGTATGTGGATAGCTAACTTATATGAAAACACTTGTAACCACTGTTGCCAAGTCTATTTATTTTAAGCGACATTACCTGCCGCTGCTTTACTTTCATTGTTACGATGCTACAGTGAAATTATGCTGTACTTAGGATGATATTTTTACATTTTATGGCATGTCAGGTTGGTTATTACAGGGAGATTTGTAGTTTTGCTTCAGTGTAGAGAGAGACTACACTGCCCAATAGCAGTAACAGTTATATAAGGTGCCGCTTATTTGGGCTTTGTTTTCATAGAGCTGGTTGCTTGTTTCTCTCCTGAGATCTGGCTTGTAACAGAAATCCACCAGCATCGGCCTATAAACTATATCTACCTTCCTACCTATGGCTAACTTTCTTCATTGGTTTTGCATGCTAAAATACTTTAACTAACTAATTTATGGAGTGCACTAAACGATAATTAGCATTGCCTGGATTGGTGATGAAAATAAGCTACAGTACAGCTAGACAGCAAACTGCACTAACTGTCCCTAATTTCAGTATTAGCCATGTTTTAAAGTTTTACTACAATGTTAATGTAAAACACTACTGTATATAATGACCGACGATTGAGAGATTTTACATCACGACAAACACAAGTCACTTAATTTAGCATACTTTTGCAATCTATTCTAAACTGAATGAAACATTGCGAACAAACTTATTTTTTTGTATGCATGTACAGTATAAACAAAAAAACAATAATGCCTACATTTATAAATGATTAGTAGTTAGGTTTAATAGAAAAGCAGTCGTCTACGAACCTCAGGCAATTTCCACATTACTAATGTCTTCAATAGCAAACACAGTTTAACTGATTTAGTAAATTACTGGTTTGAAACTAAGGTGTAGTCAGTAAGAACTTGAGATGGATTTATGAAGAAGTGTTTATAGCTACATGTGTGTTTTAAGTAAAATAGCTTCCCACACAGTCTTTGTTCACCAGTCCAGGTCCAGTTCCTGCCCTGTACTGTATGTTCTACAGTACATCTCATTACTGTATAACCACAGGGGCTGTTAGAAATGGGGTCAGCAGTTATCAAATCATTAGAGTTAAGAAAAGAATAAAAAAAGGTCTCTGAGTTTTTAACAAACCGATTGGAGGTTAAAGGGAAAGTATAGTATTTCTTTCTATACTCAAGTTTATTCAACTAACAATATGAAATATTATCTACTTACTGTCTTTTGTCAGATTCACGGGCCCATAAGACACATAGCAATGAAATGCTGTCTTCAGCTTAACAAGTGGCAGACAATGTTTTTCTCTGTCCTTAGTTTCAGTTGTTTATGCTGCAGCCACCCAGGGGCCACTTGTATACCCACCGTGGTGGTATTGCAAGCATGTGACAGTGACATTGACACTTAAGTAATGTGATGAGGTGAAATGAGATGACATTTCAATGACAATCAATCATGAGCCAAATACCCACTTTTCAGACTGCCTGGGAGTCCATGTGTCGATGGCTAACAACAGACGGCTAGTTAATGATGCAGTAGAATGTGTCCACTGATGATGCATTGAAAGCATTTTATATGGCTTAACTGTTACTGCACTATAAATACTACATACTCTTGTATTTTATTCTCATTCTCTCAGCTGATGGTAATAGTGGTAATAGTTCCAGCCTGCATTAACATATGTAATGATTAATTAATAAGTTAATAATTATTAATTTCTCCAGACAAAAATAAGGAGTTGAATTATCAGAATCGCTCTTTCATCACTCCACCATAACTCCATTGTCCATCTTTGGTGCTGCCATACAAATTAGACTGTGATGTTTGATTTTGTTGTCAGTGAATGTCACTTATGAATGTTCTCTTTTCCATTATCCATTATCCAGTATCTCCCTGTCAGTCATGACAACAGTGCCGGTTTGAATAAGATACTTAGTGTGCATACGTGTGTGTTTGTGTTTGTGTGTGTGTGTGAAGTGGAGTGCGTAGGGTTAAATGGAGCTCGGGTTGATCCTGTCTGCCCTGAGTTGACCTGACTCTCTCCTCTGCCCACTGAAGCTGAAAATAGGACTGGGGCTGCAGGCTCTCTCCCTCTGCACAGCTCAGTGCTGGAGCACAGCACTGGACAACTTTGGATTCTCAACGTAATTGCACATTCCAGCATACTAGGTGTGCAGTGCCCACAGATACCCCAAAAAACTATATAATATTTACAACTTGGATTGCAAGTAACAGAGTTTTTGATAGGGCTATTGATGATATGGAGAAATTTCCCAGCCCTAAGCATACCAGAAATATGCAGAAAAATGGGTAACATTATGCAGGTTTGTGTTGGCAGCTTCTTGTTATTCCACATATTGGCATTTGGTGGCCAAGAAATGTAGCAATATGCCAAGAAAGGTTAGGGGTAAAAAGACCTATGAATGAATTATTAAATTTGCTGCCGATTAATTCTCTCCCAGTCCACTAGTTATTTCAGAAAATACACTCAGTATCACAAATGTCTCATTCTGAACAAATTGAGCGATAAACGGCAGCATGTTACTGCTTTTTAAACAGAATGGCATTCAGCCTACATGGCTCATCTTATTAAGCTGGTGACTTTCAAAAATAGTTTTTCATTCAAAAATATTTCCGAAGTAGCGCAGTTTCTGAACATTTTCACATGTCAGGAGACGTACTGCGGTGCAGTGTGTTGTACTGAGGCAACTATATTGTGACAGGTCCCAATACAGCAGAATCTCCTTCTTATTTTGCTCTCTTTTTCTACACTTCGTCTGTGGCACTTAAGTGTATGTAAAACCTCTTAATGTGACTCAAAGCCAGAGCATATGTTCTCCCCCATTTATCAGCCACTACTTGAAATGTATTTACTTGATTTGTGCCTTAACAGCAGCCAGCTAGAGTCAAACTAATTAACACTTTTGCTTTAATTGTTGTTGACAGTGCTCCTTCAGGTCTTTTAGCTAATGACAGTCACCTGCAGATTGGTAGTGATTGGATCACATGCCCAATAGCAAATCGCATTCAAACACACCAGACACAGACCACTGGATAATTACATGGGTAACTCTATTTGTGGAAGATGAAAATGGTGTGCTGAGATCAGGAATAATGTCAAATCTGTAAGGTATCTTTCACTATGACATTGTTAACCTGCTTGTGTTTAGCAGGATTTGCACAAAGTGCAGCTGAGGCTGATATGTATTAGATTCTTTAGCTGTTCATTTATTTGATCGTGAACCAGAGCTGGAAAAATAAATGTTAATTGTTGGAATTTGGACAAAAAGCAGTTTGATGCTTTTCTATGTTGCTATGAGTTCTGGAAACTCAGGAATCATGGATAGGAAACAGGAGAAGAGAAGAGGTATGACATGCAGCAAAAGTCCCTAGCTGGACTCAAACGCTGGATGCTGTGGTTATGTGGCATGGGCTGTAACCATCGGGCTACCAGAGCATTAAATTTTAAACCTTTAAATACCTGCATTTTCCTCATACCCACCCATCAATGAATTATGTCAGGTTGTCTCTCTCATCTGTATGTCACTTCAGTTCATCTGTTTGCTCTGTTTCAGGGGACTGTGTGAAGCTTTCTGCTCACCTTAAGCGCTCGCTCTGGCTTTGTTTTGTCTGTGACAAGTCATATCACCAAGAAAGCCTCTTGCCAATAGTTATAACTAGCACGAGTAATACAGGAACGCAGGCATTAATTAGGCAAAACACGACAAGAGCATGGCAGCACATCAATATTTATTTCATCTGCATTTAAATGAGAATGGGTTTTAGAGAGCCATTTGCTGATGAACCTTCCCTCCTCCAGAGTTTTCTGCCAACACCACTTTTGTTATGACAAGAGGAGTGGGGTGGGGGTGAGGCAGGTGAAGAGCTACAGGAGAAGAAAAGAGCTGACGTATAATAAGATTCAGGGAAGGAGATATTTCAAGGCTGAAGGTGAGGCAGCCCAATTTTCTATCTGGCAGCTCAGACTTCATTTCATTTGTAACTGAAACTGATGCAGCGCCGCATCTGTAAACATGTCTGAAGAAGAGACTAATTCACTGAGGTCAGAGGTCAATTCATGGCAGCTCACTGGCCCACATACTGGAAGTAATATCAGGGAGGGGGGGTTGACATTGATGCTGATGAACTATGGAGAAAGAAATCACGTCTGTGGAGGGCCCTGGGTGAGAGACTCAATCGCATGTCGTGCTGTGTGTTCTAACTTGGCCTCGAGGCTACTGGGGCTACAGCCACAGCCAGCATTGTGCGTCTCAGGAAGACTGCATGAATTTGTGTCCCTGCCCGAGAATGCAAGAGGAGGAAAAATGTTGTTTGTTCAGAGGTGATGTCAGTAAACCAGTTGATGGAACTGTCTGTGGAAGTTTGATTCCTCTGCAGCCTTGAACTACTTGAACTATGTGAACCAGTGTTCAACAGTGATCGGACATGACAGGTGGAATTTCCCCTAGTGGTGCCTAGAAAGGACATAAAAACTTGCACAACAAAAAAATGCAAACAGGCCTTTTCTTGTTACATCAGTATAGATATGGTCTGCAGAAGTGATCCCAAAGATATTCAGCTTACAAAACAGAGAAAAGCAGCAAATTCTCAAATATAGAAGGCTGGCAAGCAAATTTCTATGGATAAACTGATTAATATTAGGGTGGCTTGGTGATTAGCATTGTCACCTCAGCAAGAAGGATCTGGGCTTAACCATGCTTCTCAAAGCCTTTTGTTGAGCCACTCTTACAGCAGTTTTGGTCAGTATGCTGAAGGTATCCAAGTATCTTTATCACAGGTTTTATGTTAGCTGGGAGAGTATGCCTTTTTTGAGGTATTATCTGCTTGAAATAAAGACATTCTGACAGGGAAGTAAGTGGATATTTTTATTTAATCATAAAGCTTCAGAGAGAGTTGCAATATCATCTAAAAGCCACATATTTAATGACTGTTTACAATGTCCACTAACAGCTTAATTGGCCATGTGGGAGGCATCTTCAGGTGTCTGATTTCTTTTTTCTTTTTTTTTGTTCTTAAGTTTTTACAAGCTGATTCACAATTCTCCGGTGATGGAAAACTCACTGTACAGAAACTAAACTTGATAATCAGCAGCTGGACACATTTGGTTCCCCTATTGGGATTCCCCCCCCCCGCAGTTTGGTTTCAGACTGAATAGACTGTTGAGCATCACATGAGATTGAGAACATGGAAAACATCCCAGGGCTCAAATCAAAGATGAGCTTTGAAAGCCGCCCTGTAGAGAGGACCTTTCTCCTCTGCTCTTGAAGTCATGAAAGCCTTTATGTCGAGTATCCTCTCCCGCTTGAACAAATTTGAGCACTTTGGGGAGCCTTAAACAGTAATGGGCAGTGCAGATGAATAGTGGAAAAATTGTGTTTTTCTTTTCATCAGCTGCTATGTTGTAGCCCTTTACACTGAGGTCAATTTGCTGTACCAAGTCTTCTGTGGAACTTAAATTGGCCTCAAGTTTACGGTATGAAACTTCTCTTGCACCTGCACTTGCACACATAGTTGTGTTCAGTCTTTACCTCCAGATGAATTCATGGCGCTGACCACTGCTGAGATTGTAATTAACCTCTTCTCAGACACAGGAAAATCAATTAGATACTTTGTGCAGTCATTATTTGGAAAATAGACTGTGTATCACTGGCCTGTTTAAATGTTTCTTTTCTTGCTCTATTTGAAAGCTTTAAGGTAATTGTTCGCTCTCAGGATTTAAAAGCATCAAATGATCAAATGTTTGGTCAGTTCCATTTATCGCATTGGTTCTCCGCTTGACATTTGACCTCTAGCAAATCACAAGACTTGTGTATAACAGTTAAGAGTCCTAATGTCTGTGCAGCATTACTTATGTTTTTTTGCATGTTTCTTATAAAGAAGCTCTATGAAAAGACATAAGAGGATTTGATGTTTGTTGGAGAAAACTTGAATGAAAGAGAGAGAAGATACTCAGAGCTTTGAGTTTACTGTCCCCATTGAACCGTGGATTCACGTTATGAATTGCAGGTTTTGTAGGAGCTTTTCATGTGTGCCAGCACCAGTGCTTTGAATCCAGCGCAGACAGCTATGGGCAGCATGTGATGAAGATGTTTTCAGGAGAGCGACGTGAGAAGATTTGACACAGTTGACCGCTTGCACTGTTGTGACTGAGCAGAGAGGACTGACTTTGATGAGCCAGTAGTAGCTTTACTCACAGGAGTAAAGCAAATAGTATTCATTGACAAATCTGTATGTCTGATCAGAGTCACACATTTAGATACACACTCCCTACAATAACTTTAATTTGGCATCATGTTTCTGGCTGTTTGACAAATGAAATTATAGTTTTAACTCCAATTTCAGCTTTGGTCTGATCTCCACCAACTCCTCTGGGAAATATTTGGCTTTTTAACTGCTAAATGCAGTACTGTTTTCAGCAGGTATTTAGTTGCTAACCTTGTTGACATTTGGTTCTGGGCAAGTAGGTTTTAGAGGGTTTAGCAGAGGTTTTTATATGAAAAAAGCTGCCTGCTGTGGTTGAAAAAAAAGAAGCTGATGAGAATGGTGACCGTGATCCGTAATGCTGACTTTGTGGACTGCAAAAATCCAACACTGGACTGAAGGACTCAAAAAGTTGATAGGAGCGGAGATCATATTTTGAGGGTTTGCCACTACAATCAACTACTTTAACTTCTGTATACAATTTAATTGTTGCAGCTCTAAGTTTCTGTTGTTACTAATATCATATCACTAAAATTGTATGAAAGTATGTCCACAGTATGTCATGAGCTAAACTAGGATCAACATTGAAAATAGCTTAATTTATATGCAAATATAAGGCAGTTGATTTGCATGATGCATCTTCAAACTATGCAGATGACCTTTTACTTGGGACCATGTCCCAGATACTGGATTCTTAATAATGCACTGTAGACATTCAGACTTCCAAACGCATTTCCCTTCCAAAACTTCCTCCGCACACCAAAATAACTGCTTGTTGAGTGGTCCCTGTACAACAGTGGAGAGCTTTAGACAGATTCATGTTGAAATCTTGTTGAGATCTGACCTGACAAGGGTCCCTCTTGGAGTTTGATTACCTCAGATGATCTACACACACTCAGCGTCTAGTCTGTGTGTAGTCTTGTGCTTTGAATGCTTCTTTATCCAGAGGATGCAGGCTTCTGTTAACTGTATGTGTGTGTACTGGTTATTTGTATATTTGTCTGTGAACTTTCTGGTGCGTCTGTTTTCTTGCAGTGTATTGGTTTATCCATAAAAGGCATTCTGCTGAGGGATGTTAGCTCAGAAACAGTTCTCCCTTTCGCTCAGTAATCTGTGATCTAGAGCTGGGCTGACAAATGCAATTGGGCAAAAAGGCCTTTGAAGTGCGCCATGATTGGCTGTGTGTGGCGGATATTTTGACAGTGCAGGTTGTGACAAGGAGGCAGTTGTTCAAGCAACAGTAACTCTGTAGGTCACACTGGGCTAGCTCTCGATAAATCTTAAAGGTAAATGTGTGTGTCTTTGAGAGTGAGTCAGTGAGGAAGGAACTACAATGCTGTGAAAAAGTATTTGTCCCCTTCCTGTGTGTGTGTTGCTTTTTGAGATCTTTTACCATGCTTCACTGTGTGAGACAGCTTCTATTTAAGTGATTTCTTGATTCAACATGTTTGGCAGTAAGTAAAGTAAGCAATGAAAGTGAAAATGTGGTTAATCACAGTTCATTCATGATTTAGCAAGGGGAGGCAATTACTTTTTCACATAGGGCCAGGCAGGTTTGCACAGCTTTTTTTTTCCTTAATAAATGAATAATTTAAAAACAGCATTTGGTATTTACTTTATCTTTGTGTAATATTAAAATTTGATGATCTGAATCATTTAAGTGTGACAAATAGGAAAAAACATTAGATTTTGAGCAGCTATTTTATTGACACTTCCTCCCTGAGCCTCACGTTGCCACTCATTAAAACATAACTGAAATTGAACCATCAGCAGCTCACTTTGCACATACACCATTTTACTCCGTTACATATGCTACAGAAACACTAACATAGAATATCATCTCAGTTGTTTGCTTTCAGAAAGCTTCATAAGCCGCTTGCACGATTGCCATATAATTTCCCATAATTCATCTCTGCCAGCACAAATAAACATAACAGGGAATGTGGCATATGCAAAGAGTGATTCAGCAGCAACATTTTTAATCTTTCTTCCATCAGCTTCTGTAACCAGCACAGCCGAGCTCTGCAGAGCGGAGCACTTATGGTCTCTGATTGAGTTAGTTCAATTAAATTGGCCACAGCAAGGTGTAATGAGCACTGTGCTGTATCAGCGACAATGCGCCAAAGTAAACCTGGTGGTAGCCACTATGGCTCGGCTATTAACTAGCGACACATTAATATCAATAAGTCCCCGTTTGCCCTGACTCAACCTTCACTCAGTTCCGCCAGACGCCTTGCATCAGTGGTCAAGCTTCAATGAGGTGGTAATGTCCTACACCATAAACAAGGTGAATTGTTCGATCTGCAAGGATTTAAGTAAATGGCAATCATTTGTAGAAATATTGTGTGTGAGATTTACCCTCCTCTCCCTTCCTCTTAAGAGATTAACTATTATTTTTTTCAAATATTTAATTTTTTTCACTTGCACAATTTGTCTTTGTCTGTAGTTTATATGTTTTTATCATGGTATTGTGTAGGAAAACCTCTATTAGATATTCTACTCATATCTTCTAAAGCCCTACTCCTCTCCACTCCCCCCTTCCCCCTATGGATTTTTGTATAGTTCAGTAGACCGAAATGGCTCTATCACTGGATAACACTGATTACTGGATACGGTTCCTGCCTTTAAATAAAAGCCCAGATAAGAAATAAAATATTGATTTTTGCTGGTTCCTTTCTTTCCAGTTCTTTACTTTTTCTCACACAGAAACCTCTAGGTGACCATGTCATCTTTTCTCTTCTTTGTCTTGGTTTCATTCTTGACTTTTCAGCACTAATCATCTCCTATTCCAGGAATTTAGTGTATGGATCCAAATGTTACAGTTACAGTAATTAATAGAAATTCTGCAAGCTAGTGTAGAGGCTCTGTAAACTCAGGTTCTTACAGATGAAGTGGTTTCTTAAAATTTCAGTCTTGAAATCTGATTTGTCTCTCTGATGTCTTTATCCAGACCTATAAAACAATATCATATGGAATTAATTATAACATTATGTGAGATATGTGAGCTGGGTCTCTCAATACTGTCTTTACTGTAGTAGAAGTAATAGTGTTGTCAAGGCACAAAAATTATTAAGCACTGAGTTTGTCCACTTGGCCTTCTTAACACTCTGCCCACTGCCTGCAGTCTGCCTGAAAGCCTCAAAATCTCTCAGTGGGGATGAATCTCTTTGTGTCTTCAAACTGTGAAACCGTCACAGTGTTGCAGGCAAATGACATGTTTTTGAGGCAACAGTTTGACAGGAGATGGCATGAGATGGTTCCTTGTCAAGTGAGGTTTTCCTCCTGACTGAGCTGCTAGCACAGTGACATTAGTATGTTTACTGTGGGAGCAGTACTCCACCAGTCGGCTGAGGTGAGGCTATTTCACACTCTCCTGGACTTCAAAGTTGTTATTTGGGAGCGGCTTCTATGTGCTTGCTCTGTTTGCAGTGCCTCTTTGCTGTTGATTCCTCACTGAAAGGGCATATTCATTGCAGTCTGTATTCTCCTTCTGAGATCATTTAAGGTTTATTCAGTTTATTATTGATCTTCAACCTCTTAATGTCCTCTTTTTTAGCTTTTTACACTCTCTTCCTCTTGTTAGTGATTAGTTGCACCAAAAATGTAATAGCTGGTGCTAAAAGCTAAGAGAGATCGTGACTACTAGCAGGTTGTACAGCGACTGCCATTGGTGATGATTCTTTCTTTGTAGCAAGATGTATATGAAGAGGAAACGTACCTTCCTCCATTTAAGGTTTTCCTGACCTTAAAAGCCAAATGCTAACATGACGTTTAGAAAAGTTGACATTTTTGCTGTAATAAATGTCACTGTGACTGATCCCTTAAGCCATGGTCATACAACAAACTGACACACCAATGTTCCTCAGCATGTTTCAGCAAAATAGGTGACATTTCAAGCTGGAGTTAAAAGGCGGCAGGTTCTTGGCTGATGATTGCAACTGAATGTAGGACTGTAGAACCTAGCACAAGGAGAACTGACCAAACTTGAGGAAAAATCATGCCCTAATTTATGCACTAATAACCCTACAATTGTAAGGCTAAAATTAGCAAACTTTGCCTCTTCTCATCAGCAGGCCAGAAGAAAATTTGAAAAACCCATCAAAAAACAACACTTTTCTTCCACTTTATAATAAGTTAAGCATACTAAGAGTGGCTAACAGCCTTATATAATGAGTCAGATGACAATGATGCTATTGAAGCTGTTCTCATCTGCAACTCTAACAAATTTCATGCAATAATAATGAATGACAACAACTACACCAATTTTAGTACTAGTGACCTAGTAGGCTAAGACACAGAGGAGGGCAGTAGTCTTAACTTTACTCCAGTACAGGTCGATTATCTAGTTGATAATGCTGCAGCTTCACTA
>JAUMHL010000016.1:12723535-12742163 GCA_032362345.1 Sandelia bainsii | reverse complement strand
TTGTATATATACTTATATTTTGCAAGGTTCTTAACCTTGCTATGTAAAGTGCCTTGAGATGACCTTTGTTATGATTTAGTGCTATACAAATAAAGTTGAATTGAATTGAATTGAATTGACCTGTCCATTTTTGCCATTTGGAGCGCTCTGGATAGGACTTTGATAGACCTTTCTGTACTATCAGTTTTTTTAGACTAATTCCCAAAGCCTCTATCAGTCAAACACCTGACACTACATATGAATAAATAAACAACCCCTTTTGAGGATTATTATGTTTCTTCTAAAAATATAGAGACAAGAAGAAAGGTGAGAAGGGAGAGATTTAGTCTGAAAAGGGAAAATCTGAAATAGTGTGGAAGAAGACTGAATTAACAAAGAGAATAACAGAGAGGACTGAAAGGAGAGGGAGAGAGAAGAGGCAAGTGGGGTGAAGCATTACATAGACATGTCCTAACAGTGACTGGTTCTGAAGTTTAATTCTGTTTGAAGCATTATTAGCTCAGCACATGGCAGCATTTTTCAAACTGCTAGAGTAGTTGAGTCAGTTAAATGCCTGGGCAGGTGGCCTGATGCAGCTCTTAAGTGGCAATGAGCAGATCCAGGAATTGAGATGGTTGGTGAATGGCATTAGGAACAGAGAGAATTCAGGGTTTTCAAGTTACTGGAAATTCAGCGTTATAAATTTAAAATTAAACAAGTTTTGCTGTGTATTTTTTAAGAACATTTTATCATGTTTCTTTTCTGGTTTTGATGCTGGCTTTCAAACAGTTGCGAGGGTGTTTCATCAGAGAGAGACAACGTCCAAATATGTTCTTCCTGTGAGTGACTTTCCAACGTCTTTGTAGTGTTGAAGGTTGTGTTTGTTTGGAAGAGACTTGCAAATAAACTTTCTAGAAATTTACATGATGTACATAAATCACATAAATATCTATGTACATATTTATAAGTTTCCTTGAAGCTGTGATGTCTACATTTCCCATGGTTGAAGCATATGGCGATCCCCCATATCCAGTTTTATAAAATGATATACTGTAAATGTTAGGTCAGAGATGTTGCTGCCAGGTTTGTAGTGTAACTGACAGTTTTAGAGAAATGGACATTGTAGCACACAAACATAATGACAACTTGGGTAAGGTGCAATAGTGATGTTGGCGAGGTGACAAGTAGACTCAGTGGGTCATTTGATAAAGTGTAAAAACTCAGGTGGAGTAAAGTGAAAGGGGTGTAAGTGTAGGCAGGATCCATGTTATTGGCAACCTTTGATTCGGTTTCTCATTCCCAAAATCTTGCACCATCAGCACTTTGTGTTTAGTCATAGCTTTCCTTTGAGCTGTGAAACAAGCCTTTCTAAAGGGTTATATACAGTACTTGGAGACATT
The DNA here is from genome assembly GCA_032362345.1 of Sandelia bainsii. NCBI lineage: Eukaryota > Metazoa > Chordata > Actinopteri > Anabantiformes > Anabantidae > Sandelia > Sandelia bainsii. The sequence goes on along the minus strand of JAUMHL010000016.1, from coordinate 12,740,784 downwards.
ACAAAGTGTTTAGCAGCAGCCAGTGGCTTTTAAGTAAAACTCTCAGACAAGCCAGTAAGGGCAGCCAAATTGAACTCTCTGCTTGTGCATTGGTAGAACTTAGAAATTTAGAAGCTCAAATTTAGCTTTGTGCCAGGATACAGTGTGGTTTTATTCGTTTGATGGTTCTGTTGGTTTATGATGGCACACCATGACCTTGCTGTGGAGGCCAATGAAGGGTCAAGATGACATTTAACATTATTACTGGCTTCTGTAGAAATTCTCACCCATCTCTTGGCAGATATCGGTGTATCTTAATGAAGACACTGCTTTGTGGATTGCTGTTTCTTTAAGTATCCACCCTTGAGCACAGAAACTAAAGTGATCTTTTATTTACTACAATTTGTATGCTTTCCAAACTAGCTCTGAGAAGCTACGTAAGGGAAAATATAGATACAGATGTCCCATCCCAAGGGATGTGTAAAATCAAAAAGGTGCCTAGTAACAGCAATGAGTTTAAGGACAAATATAAATGTGGTGTGTGTTTCAAACATCCATCCATTATCCTAACTGCTTGTCCTTTTATGGTTTGCTGAGTGCTGGAGCCTATCCCAGTTGACATTGGGCATACCCTGGACAGGTCACCAGTCTATCAAAGGGCTGACATTTACAGACAGAAAACCAATCACACCTATGGGCAATTTATAGTCACCAATTAACCTAACATGGATGTCTTTGGACAGAAGTGGGACAGCAGCAATTTTTGAGTGAAACTGTACATTATACAGTATTTTTAAGGAAATAAATCCATTACAATGACACAATTTGCATTGGAACCACTATGCTGTGTGTGTTGCCATGCATACCTGATATTAAAAAGTAATCTACAATTGGATAGTCCACCAAAGAAATGCCTGATACTTAACTTTTTTAATACATGCAGACGCCTTCTGTATGCATTTGCTCATTTACGCTACAGCTGGTGCTCACCCAATAGCGTACATGCATGCAAATTAGTGTTCTCAGTGACGGTAGAGCACCTTGTGTAATCACATGCTTTTATGCAAAATCGAGTTCAAATGAAGTTCAGTCAACTTTCTGTAAAAACCTACATTACCTACAAAACCTACATTAAATTTAATGACACAGAAAGACTCGAAAATGAGATCGGTTCACACAATTCAGATAACAAGATTTCATACAGGACTAACTGCAAACTAGTGTGATTAGATTGACCCTGATCCAAAAAGCAAATCTGGAGAATGAGGCAGGATCAGTAATATGAGGTAGGTCTGCTTTCTCTTGCTGTTCCTCATCAATCCACTGCTCAGCTTGGCCACTGGAAGACAGTGGCACGTGAAGGACATTTTCCATTTCCAGCTCCCGCAGCACTATCAACGTCCCATTCCCAGGGTAAAATGGACTGGCACCCCCCACCCCCCACCACCACCACCACCAGGAGACAGATGCTGCACATCAGAAACACACAGACTCACACATGGGCTGAGTGAATTTCCATGGCAATGGGTGAGCTGGGGATGGTCAGCGTGAAGCAACAGAAGGATGGTACGCTGTGTAATTACCTGTGAGATTTTGAGAACTGAAGGCACTGTGTGGGTATTTCAGACCGGTGTCCTCCATTTTCAGGAAATTATGTTGTGTTTTTCCTGTGCAAAGATTTCATGAAAGAAGCAGAAACTAGAAGCAGGTACTGTAGTCCAAGGATTGTGTGAACAGGTGTATACATTTGCTTTCAGCTTTGATGACTTGTGTTTGATTCCAAAATACCAAGCTTACTTGGGCTCCATCATGTAAACTAGAATGATCGAACATCCATTTCCAAAACCATTACAAAACACTGGGCAATTTTATAGTGTGACAAAGCCATGGCTAAGGTTTGGTTCCAAGGACTTACTGTTTTGTAAAAGTTATGGGGGACTTTGTCGTCATGGATTCTGTAATAACTGCTTGGTTATGGTTAGGATAATCCATCCATTGCATCTTTACACTTTTGGAAAACAGCAATATTTTTGTTAACACAAAAAGTGTTTGCGTGTGTTGAGCATCATAAGAAAACATTCACAGTAGTCAGTACATTTGTGTTTGTGTTGTGTTTTGTACATGTAAATCTATCTGAAAGTCAGTTGGTGTTTATGGATTCCAGCACTTTCACCACACAGTTGGCATCATACACGTTCACAGAAGACTAATCAACAGAGCTCAGTGTGTGTCTGGTGAAACTGGCAAGGTTTTAAGCCCATCCTGATCTTTTAATTAGTCTGATTATCCAAACAGCTGTCTGTTGGCGCTCCCTCCGACTTAAATGCACAAACACATATGTGCAAGCACAGTGTGCATGCTACAAATGTGACTGCCGTCGGGTGCCCTCGGAGCAGGGTGATAAATGTTGTCAGCAAGGCTCTGATGACATCAGAACAAGCTCTGCCTGTCAGAAGATCCTGAGTTTTTGTCATAAGGTAGAACGTTTGAACTTGACTGTAACAGTGTTGCTGCAGCCTTTGTTTCATACTTTGTTTTTGTTTTTTTGTTTTCTCTTATTACAAGATCTATAGCTACAATAAGTGTTTCCATGTTCTAACATTATGTACCTAATTTCTCTTTTAAATTCAGGTTCTTATCCAGGGGTTGACTAAAGTTAATAACTCGCTTATGTACACATTTAATCTCTACAAGCATCTATGCTTTTGCTTATTTGTGATCACATTTTCATGTTTTATGTTAAGAACTGAATCCTGTTTTATTTCATTAATCAGTGGCTGGTTGTTTTACTCAAGCACAATATTAAATGTATTACGTATGTGTGAATGTATATTGATGAAATAGTAATAGTAAGTTAGTGGGACTGTCGTCATTCCACTTGTTGGTACTAAATTTAAATCAATAGCTTATAACACTCATTGGTCTCTGTACTTACATTATTTTACATTCAAATGTAAAGAGAACAAACACTTCAAGTTCCCATCCTCCAAACTCAGTGTAGAAGACGTGATAGAGATATGGCATTCGTGTATGTTTCATGTATTAACAAACAAGAGGCTAACACAAATCTGACGTGTTTCTCACCACTTGTAGCCTTTTTTTTGGCACCTTATCACATTATTCATCTGTGCTATGATTTATTCTCAAAGTCATTACCATGAGTGGTGTTCCATTGGAGGCACGCTGCAAGATAAAATCTTAAACATTTGTATATGTTATACACTATGTCTTACCAAGTAACAACATACTGTAGCTGTCACTAATTTCACCTTTTTCTGATCAAAAATAATAGCAAATATTAACTAGCAGCCCGAGGTTGCAAGTTGTTGCATTGTTACTTTAACTAAAGTTGTTTTTCTTTTTGAAGTGAAAATGCTTCATGGATGGATACATCTGTGAAAATCTTGCTCTCTGGCCTCATAAGTCTGTGTTAATTTGTTTCTGTGACATTAGTTTCTGGAATAGAGATGCTGGGAGATACTCAGTGATAGAGTTGCATTTAATGAAAGTATTGCATCATTTTGCCCCAGTGACGATATTTAATTCCAGCTGCAGAAAACACAAATTCATTCTGTTTAATTTATATTAAAAGACTAAATAGATGCTTTGAACAAACTTTACACCTTTCACTTTATGGTTTTCAACTGCCACTCAACCCTGATAAGCCCTGATTAATTCAGTACACACACAAATAAAATAAAAATTGATGAAAGCTAATTTACAGCAAGAATGTAGGACATGCATTTAGCACTGCCATCTCCTTTAGACTGAATGCTGAGCCTGAGAGCTTCACCCGAGTTCACACATTGCAGTGGTAGTCAGCACTTCTCTGTGAGCTCCAGTAGTTTGTGCCAGGGTATGAAGCACTTAGCTATTACAGCACCTCCATCCCCCAGAGGAATCAGCTGCTCTCTTGTTTTTTGACTCTCCACAGGTTGTACTTTCTCTATAGGCCTCTCAGGGGATTTGTGTGACACCTGCTGAGCTTAGATGGCGGAGCCTGGTTTTCTGTAGAGCAACAACAAATTTCATTCACCCATCTGCTCATGCTAAGCTGGCTTTTTTATGTCTTGTATGTAGAGTATTAAATCTCTTACCTCTAGTGTTGAATGGTATACCAATACCTGAAAGTTACTGCAATACCTTGTTGTTAAAAATGGCACCATACTCCAATCCCTGCAGGCATGGAAGGCAGGAGCCTTGAATGCAGCTCTCATGATGATTGAGAAGCATGGCTTATAGACAAAGAGCTCTTCCCAACCTTCCACAGCTTATAGACAAAGCAGACGCACAGAGGAAATGTGGCATTATTTTGCCTATATAGTCGGCAGTCAGTGCAAGCTCAAAGACAATATAAATCCTAATTGTATGAGATGTTTCAAACCTGAGCAAAACAACAGAGCCAACATGCCCAACTTGGCAAAGCACCTCGTAGACACAAAGAATTCACTGAGCTACAGGTTAGCAAATGTGATAGATAACTAACATTATACCATGCCTATGGCCCCAAAATATGTCAGCAGTTTATTTTAGAGCAGTAAATTAAAGCAGTCAATTAAGGTCAATGAGGCAGTTAATTAAGGGCAATGATCTGAACAGTTTAATGTAGTTTTAAGCTAACTTAGCAATGTAGCTAGCATGTATGCAAATGCAGTTAGAAATAAAAAAGATCAATATAGACTCGACAAGTACTGGTAATTGAAATGTCATAGGATAGTCATGACATATAGATTTTTGTCAATAATTATTTCTATTACTAGAAAATGTACTCAGTTGACTGCAGAACTGCACCAAGGAGGTAAATTAGGTCTTATTGAACACTGTTTAGTAAGTGATATCTTAGTTATTATGAAGTTAACCATCAATTAAATCACATAAACCAAAGTCCCTCTCTGTTGAGAGATCAGATTACTGCATGCCATGTAAAAACTTGAGCTTAAGCTTTAGGAACAGACCTACATGCATAAAAAAGGCAAGAAAAGAGCACATAAACTGTAATTTTAGTGAAAATAGCAAACATAAATTATAATAGCTGTAAGTTTGGCACTCCGTGGTGCAGAAGCTCAAACCTGGGATTAGCCTGCACGCTACAGTAGTGCACTAAAGAAGACTGAACACAAATAACTCGGTACACCTCCTTGGCAGACGTCTGCACTCTGCTAAGTTCGTTTCAGGATTTAGCAATTTTTTTACATTAAGTAATATGTTCTGTCATCTATCATTTTCTTACTTTTCTATATGTTTTAGGTTTATGCCAGGGTATCGTTTCACAATATTTAGGCAGGTATTAGTATCAAGTTTATAATTTTGGTATCATGACAACACTATTAGTAGAGTAGAAATAACTACTGAATAATGAGAGTACATGCATGAATCATCCATACCTTTGGGAATGCTGGCTCATGCACCAGCAAGTAGAATTTCCTAAGATATTAGCAATCCACAGCTCTAACTTCTACCTTTTTTTTTCTATGTCTCTATCTGTTCCTCTCCTGGCTCTTACCTTTCCCAGTTGGCAGCATCACCTATCACTTGTGTCATGATAGCAGCGCTGTCGCATCAGGAAGAAGTGATGTAGAACAACCTTGAGAGGAAAATGAAAGAGCGTCACTTGTGTTTAAGTAACCTCCAGACCAGTGGAGCTGTTGCCAGAGTTGGACTCTGTTGCACTGTAGCATGTGAACACACACACAGAATCTATTTTTAGATAGATGGACAAATAATGGGCCATATTGAGAAGAGGTGCAGACACCAGTGTTTGTTCTAACCACTGCTCATTCTGACTTATTCCTACAGCTCAGCTTCTCTGACAGCCACATATACTATTAGTTAACCACCAAAGAAATTCTATAATTTTATGTATATATATATATTACATATTTTTTAGTAGAGGTATGCTCAATAGCATATCTTAATGTGGCAAGCTTCTGTCAAAGCCTTATGTGACACAGACTCACAGAACACCACTGGCAGTAGTGTGGAGCCACAGGTTTTGACACATGGGCAGCATTTGATTGATTTCATGTTTCACGCTACAGTTAGCTTGATTCCCAAAAGTTGCATATTGAAGCTTTAAGTCTGTGGTTCCTAAACCGAGGTGATTTGACCAGTAGGAACAACATGGAGTAGAAGGCTGGAATAATCTGAAGAGTCCTCTGACTCCGACAAGGCTATCAAGATCCGTAACTTTGATCCACAATGAGATATTATGTTAATATACTGTTTGATGGTTTGCGTTCACAGTTGTGGTTCCCAGAGGATGGGCAGGTTTTTGTCAGGGAGGAGAAGAGAAACTGGTGATGCGTGTCAATTACACAGAACTCAGATCAAATTTTGAAAAAAGCCTGCTTTCAAGTTCAAGGTCAATTTAGCAAAAGAACATTGTTTTTCATGGCTAATAACTCTTTGGGAAATATTTTATGTTGTTTTTCTCATTTGCATAACAGAAACTTGCATTAATGTGATGTATGTGACATAATATGTTAATAGAGTACAACGTCCTTTCTTTATTTTTATTGATATTTTTATTTAAAAAATAAACATTTACATATCTGATGGGGATGTGGTGGGGCAGGGAGGTCTTACATTTTGTTCAAGAAACATGGGAAAAGTTTGGGAATCTATGGTCTGATTCATTTATTAAGCAAAACCACATTTGCTGTTTCCTCTGCTAATTAAATATTTGACAAGACAGAAATGTCAAAGAACATGTCTTATTTATGCACAGATGTCAAAAGTCTCCACACTCTTTAATATTTTCTGTTTTTTATTCCTCTGAAGACTGAAATAACACTCATAAAATCTGTCATTGCTTAGTTCCATTTAGATGTAGCGGCTATTAAAGTCAAGCTGTGTTTGTGGCCTTTAAAATTTGTATACAAGCACATAAATATGAAAGAATATGTGCTGTTAGTAAAGGAAAAGGAGAGGTAATAGTAAGATTGCATGAAGAGAATGGGCATACTTTGTGACATAGAAGAATTGCCAGACACCACTGATGTTGATTTCTAGACATAAGACAGAGTAAACAAACAACCTAATTAGTATGAATGATGCTGTGTGGGTTTGAGACAGCGGTGCATTTGGCTGAAAGATAATATTTAGTTTCACCATTTGATTGTGGATGGTGGAAGGTCAGAGCCAGGCCATGCGGATGGCACGAGCTCAGGGGAGGGGGAGTGTGATGTGGCAGAAGGTGGCTTTTAATTTGTGCGAGGGATATGAAGCAGATGTAGTGCCCTGTGCCGCAGACGGGGGGCGTTGTAGGACCTGAGAATCTGGAGGGATCCAAGAGGAAAAGGGATCTCAGTGCGATAGGTCCTGATCGCCAGAGCCGCGCTTCAACGGTCGCTCTCCCTCACTCACAGCAACACGCACTTGCACATACACTTCTTCCCTTCCCCTCCAGTTTCCCGCTCTGCCTCACACACACTCTCTCTCCCTCCTCGACTCGGAGTCTCTCAGCCACCCATTTCTGCCGCGCTCTCCTGTTTCATCTCTCCACCGTGGAGTGCAGAGAGAGGTGATTCAGCTTTTGGGCTGGCTGAAAGTGGTTAGACTAGGGCAATCAGAGACAGCTGGGGACCTGAGGGACAGAACAGCGCTGAGGAGATTCCAGTGAGAAAGATTCGGCGCAAGATTTACTCCAGTGGAGATTATTTGCATCACAAAACCTGTGGAAAGAGGACTGTGACACTATACTGGCTGCACAACCACTGTCTGCTCAAGAGGTGCCATTTAGTGTATTAGTGTGTGTGTGAGACTGTGTGAGTCTGCTCACCTTTTCAGCATGCAGATTCATTGGCTTGGCTTCTTTTCTCATGCAAATGCAAACTGTCTGGCCATGCTGTTCCATGTCTTTGACAGAGACACACGGATGGAGCCAGTCTCACTAATTCAGGTTTGCATGATTATAATTCAACACATCGTGAATTAGTTCAGCTTTGATGGATTAGTGCATGTTGGTGAGTTGGTGTGTGTTTGTGTGAGAGTGTTTCGGGAACACACGAGTGAAGAACCAGAATGTGCTAAATAATAGATCTTCCCAATATGACAGAAAACTTTCAAACTAGGTTACCCTTGAGTTAATTTTCCACTTAACCATTGCTTTTGTAGTTGATTGCATGTGTGTAAGTGGTTTCGTGCATCTGTCAGAACATGTATGTTGCTGACATGTACGCTCTCAAACATATCTTGCTTTGATGCTATTGCCTCAGGATCCCACAGGGGATGAAGAGAAAGCTAAATGATGTGTGGCATCATGCCAAGTTGCTTCTTTAAAGAGGATGTTGAAGGTTAGACGAACGTCTTTTCAGACTGTGCACCCACTCCCTCTGTCTCTCTGCTTCTTTACTTCTATGCAGAGGAGTAACAAGAACGACAACTGTGTGGGTTAAAGCGGCACCATGCACAGTCCCTTAAGTAATGCCAGTTGAGTGGCCCCTCTCCCTCTGATCCGTCCTGTCCTGCCTCAATTTGAAATGTGATTATATGGGTGTGTGGCAGAGTAGATAGATGGAGTACGTGTTGGGGGGGCTGTAGGGGGATTATTGCTTGTTTTAGCTTGATTTCCCCTTTCTACTCCCCCATGGGATTTGACCTTGCCTTCCATCTTTCTTATGCCCTCCTTCCATTTCCCTGTCGCTGCTTCCGTCACTTTTGTTTCATTTTCTTTTCTGCTGAGCCAGCGAGATTTACTGGTTTAAAGTGGAAGTCCATTCACACCACTGGGAGTGCTGGAGAGATGGAGAGGAAAGATGGGGGCAGGGGGAGTGAGAGGTTGAGGAAGAGGAGAATGGAAGTAAAAATAGTCCCCCAGGGGGTTGAGGTCCATGTGTGATTTATGTGTAGACATTTTTCCACGTGTTTGGCCACAGCTCCAATTAACACCTCCACCAATCTGTAGCAGAGGGCAGAATGGTATCCATTAATGTTGGTTGTGTTGATTTGTAGGGATTTTCAGATTGTTTACTGTGGTTTCAGTGATTTCTGGGTCATTTGTTGCTGCAGCATTTGGAGCTTCTTCTGCTTGCAAGTTTGGAAATGGCACAGAAAGCAGAGAGAGGCAAGGATTCTTTTTCTGGATTATTCACAAACATGTTCAGCTGCCCCCATTTCTGACCAAGGCTTGATTAGGCTCTTTTTTTCTCACACCATTTCTCTACTTATACAGGAGCAAAAATGTATAGCCCTCCATGTCAGAGTGATTGATTTAGTGGGAGAGGTATGATTCTGATTATTGTCCCTTGTGTTCCTCCAGGGGGCGTGATAGACAAGGACCTGCGTCACTACCTCAACCTGCGCTTTCAGAAAGGCTCGGTGGACCACGAGCTGCAGCAGATCATCCGGGACAACCTCTACCTCCGCACGGTCCCCTGTGAGTCATCCTGTAATCAACCTCCTCCCTTTGCACCCTTGTTAACTTCCTTCACTTCCTTGAGTGAGGCATTTTTTTCTTGCCAAGGTTGGATTAAAAATCAAGGAAAGTGGGCAACTGCAAAGGAGCCACACACCTCCAGGGCCTCAAAATCTCCAGGTTTACAGTGTGTCAGTTTGTTTGTGGTGGTATGGCTGAATTTGTTTCTAGAGATTCACCTACAATTTAGAGCCACTCTAGAGTCACCCCCATAATTCTGTGTGAGTTGCGGGAGACAGTGTAATTGTAGTTGTTAGAATCTTTGCAGATGTGGGTATTGTGTATTTTGGTACTTTGTATGTCTCAAGCTCCAAAAACATTAGATACTACATTTCCTTTAATCCTACCAAACAGCATCTTTAATTATGCCATTCCTGCCTCCCAAACACCCAGCTTTATATTGTAAACACTACACCGCCAGCTTGTACCATAGGTTTTCTGTCATAAATGTGAAATTTTGAGCTTGATGGCATCACTATGACATCATGAGGGTTATTTTTTTACAGAAGACATTTTGCTATTGTTTTTGTAGGCTGAGCAGGACTCTTCATGACAAATAAACTGACATTTTTGTCTAAAGTTAGTAGATTCCCCCCATAACAAAAAGCAATAAGCACTTTAGATCTAAATCTTCATTAATTTAGTGGATAATCAGCATACATGTTGGATGCAGATTTCCTTTCCCACAGGTGACAAATCAAACTTAACTCAAAGACCGTTCACTCACTTGTTCGTTCAGTTCGATAAGCACTCGTAAAAAATCATAAAGCATCTACATTTCCATGGCAACTCCACAAATTCAGTCTACTGACGAAACAGTCAAAAGCTGGTTGTTTTGTCAACTGCTATTTCAAGCTCTCAACATATCACCACATTTTTTTAAACTCAAATTTCTGCAAACTCACTGACACAAAGCAAACCTGAGAGCAGGTAATACCTGCAAAGCTCCAATGTAATGCTTTACTTTAGGTAGCACATGCCAAAACAGAAACAGATAAAGTAGGACATATGGGGGGTCAGTTGGAACAAAATGTGTTAGACATTTGCTTTCTCTTGTTGCCATGTCCCATTGGCTGCAGTCCCAACTATGTGTCTGTGGTGGTAATCGATCAGCTGCTGGAGTGTTGGTTTAGCTGGAATCAGGCTTGTCTGGAAGTTTGACTCTTTAAAATCAAGTGTTGACTGCAGCTTTGTCTCTAATTAACTGCATCGACTGCTTCACAAGAGCACACAGTTGAGCAACTGAGGGGTCTATAGACAACTACAGACAAGATTTAGAGGACTTTAAGCTATTAGATACTTTTTTTTGTTAAAGTTCAGAGCAGCATTTCACACTGAGCACTTATCTGGGAGTTCTGTGCTTCTGTGTGCTCTTTATCAGGCTTAGCCTTAATGATGTTTAATCAGCATTCTTCTGATTCCTATTTTCTGTTTGTTTGCTGAATATGATTTCTCTGCCCATCACTCTGTGGGTTGGGATATTTAAAGATGTTTGTTTGCGTACAAGTTCTTATCTGTGTATAGTGTGTGTCGTCTAGCTGTACCATTAGGCTCAGCTGTCTAGTGGCTAACTCTCCACTGAATCCTTAATGGAGGGGCATTCTTCAAGCCTAAGAGAGCAGTCAGATTTCACTTGAGCCACATTTCTGTCTCTCTCCCTGTGCGGAACACAACAGGAGAAACTAAAAAAGCTATTTGTTTGCAACAGAAGCGTAATTTTCTCTGATAACCACTCACAGAGCCGCTGCCGGTGAGCCACTGGAGATAGAGAAAGAGGTGAACAGTAAAGAGTGAGAACAAATAGGAGAACAAATAGAGGGAGAGAGACTCAAAAGGTATGGAGGGGGAAAGGAGGAGGCTTGATGATGTGACACAGACTATGATAACCACACGAGTAAATGCACTGCAGATAAACTGTTGCAGAGAGGCAGAGGGAGAAAGAGATGTACGGGGAGGTTAACTGGTGCATTAATGAAGCTTCAACAATGGGCCTCAGTACTGCTGAGAGGAAGAGGCTTAGTCCTGACTGAGCTGGGCTTTTTATATCTGAACTGACGGACGGATGCATGGATTTACATTCCATATAAACATTTGTGAAAAAGGAGCCATTCCTGCCTTCTTTCTGTTCTACACAGTTTTCAATTTATTTTCATTCAAATTTTTCTTTTGTTTTGTTCCCACCTCTTCTTCCTCTTTTTTTCTCTGTTTTGTGCTATATTTGTATTTGGACCATGACTATCTTGAAAAGACATCTAAATCACATCACAAGACACCTACTCAACTACTGTCAAGAACAAACAAGAAATATATGTGATCTAAAGCAACCTCCTGTATGAAAACAGATGAAAAACAGTCATATCAGTGATTAGATACAATGATCTTTAGCTGAACTGATGGAGACATCGACAGACAAATACACTGACCAAGAAAGGTCCTTGGCTGCAGAAATCTGTCTTTTTGCACTACAGTTATGATTTTGGGAATCTCGGAACCTTTTCAGGAATGTAGGAAAAGCAAAACAGTTACATTGTCAATTTCCAAACTACTCTAACAAAAGGTGTGATGGGATTTCCTGTGTTTCCTTTTTAATAATAAACTTAACCAGGGCAATTAACAGAACTAGCAGTTTCCCTACATGAGGGATATATGGGCAACTGAACCCAATTTATACCTAGAATAAAATGTGCATCTTATATCTGGATAAGGAAAAACACATTAATGCTGTAACTGCATGCAGAGTGCATTGTGGTTGGTTTGCGAACTAACCATCCCAGGCATGTCTAGATATAGTCCTGGTCTGCGTTGTGATTGTACAGCATCTCAAGCAGGTGTTATTTGCAGTCTCTAGAATAATGCCACATTCTTTACTTTTCACTCCAGCAATACCACTACTGGGATAAATGGTATCTGTTATGATTTGGGTGAATTGCAACCATTTGAGAAGATCATCCAACATGTTCTGCTCTTTTTGGAAAGCTATATAATACTACTACTACTACTATTACTACTACTACTACTACTACTACCACTACTACTACTACTACTACTACTACTACTAATAATAATAATAATAAAAAAAAAAAAATAATAATAATAATAATTAGTAATTATTATATCTAGAAAATTGTATGGATACGAGGTGTAAACCTTTGATTTAAAAGTTTATCTAAAAGGTTCACATACGGACAAATCCCGTGGCAGTTTGGGACGGGGACACCAAACTACTTTACGGAAGGAACAAGGAAAACTCTAAAAATCAAAAAATTGAGAAACAGAGCCTGGTGAGATCTAGAAGTGATAAATCTAGGGGCAGCTAAGGGGCGAGAGAGAAGAGAATTATAAGTGATAGATCTGAAGTAGTTCATCACAGCAATTTTCACATAACCCTTGAGTGATGAAGAAAAGACATTTTTCTGGAGGATGGAGGTTGATGGGCAGACAGTAGGAGAGTTACTGACACTCATACCAATCATGGAGCTTGGGCAGAGTCAGCCAGGGCAGCTAAGGCTGTGCCAACTCTTAGACAAATTGCCTGGTTGAAGTCCAAGGTCACAGCGTTAATAGCCTTGAGCCCATGTGAAATCAGGCCTATCGTCTGGTAATCCACATAGATTTGGTGGTGGAATATAGAGTGGAGAGGAATGAGGAAGTGTGTGTAGACTAGTTGTGACGCTTAAGTGGGCAGTACTGATGGCTGAATTATGTAGGTAAAATTGAACCAAAAAACATGGCAATTAAATATACAGTTTTTATAATCTGACTTTCAGACACACACTCATTTATAGGCAGTGCATGTGCTTTCATTTGAGGACTCTGGAGCTTAAGCAAAATAATATTTGAAAATCATTTTGAATATTTGAACTAATTTCAGAGCGTTTGACTTAGCGGGCATGTCTTTAGTGTAAACTTTTTTTGACATTTAGAGTAAATAACTTGAATGCTTGGCACATCAGCTGAAAGATTGAAAAACAGCCTCTCATGTCCCCCCCCACCCAAAAAAATACTACATCAAATATAAATATGTGCAGTGCCTCTGTTGCAGGAAAATAAATCTATGTACAAAACTGAAGGTCGTCAGGATTACATGACTCCTTTCCCAAAAGGCAAGAGTCTTTCATGTACTCATATCTGTTTTTCTTGCTTGTTTTTCCTTGCTTGCTTGCTTTCCTCTTCATCTTCCCTTCAATTCTTCCTTCACACAAACAGACACACACATTCATATTTAGCCTTTTAGCACTATGGACACAGCGAAGCACTTAGAGATGAGCAAGCACGGTGTCCGTCTTTGACTAGAGCTGAATAACAGCTGAGGATCAGGAGGTCAGCTGCAGGTAAAAAGGTGAACCGTTGCTCATACATCACATTTTCTCTTCTCTCAACCTTCCCTACATGCAAATCTTTGTTAACTACGTCTTGTCCTCAAAAAAATCTTACAGTGAAGAATTCGAATTAGTATCCATTGCTGTACTTTTTTCCAAAATGGAAAATGATGATGATTCAACAACTGAAATCTCAATTTACTACTTGCTATAGAGTAAACTAGTTGTTAGCCCTTAAAACTAGCAGTCTAATCAAACACAGATTTTAGTTTTAGAGGTCAGTATACTAAATCCTCTGAAAATAATAATAAAATCTTCTGAAAACAATATTGGAAACATTTAATTTGACCATTTAAAGATTCTAATAACCAATGTTGGAGAAACTACTTTGATGGAATAGTTTTGCAAGCCACCAATTACTACACACTGGAAGATGTTGAACTACAGCAAAGCTACTCTAGGGAGAACTCTAGTTTGGGTAACTTACTTATAAAGTAGTGTAAGGAATTTCAGTCAGAAACTTTTCATTTTTCACAGGTGATCTGACAACCCAGGTTTATGGAATACAAAGGATTGACAACGCTTCATGGAATACCGCTGAGAACTAAACCTAAACAAAACAATCCAACAACAATGTTTGTAGTTTATATAGCTAACAACACAAAAAATTAATCACTATGCAGATATGAATGTAGCTGAGATACCAGTTTGGTACTGCAAATGGTACACTACTCCCCAACACTGGTAATAACAGATAAACTGACTTTATGAAATCCAGTATTGCCATAAAGCAGTCTTGCTCAATGATTTGCAACATGGACCCAGTGACCTAATGCAGCCTAAGGGACAGTAGATACATGAACATGAAACGAATGGAACTGAAAAAGTGGATGGAGTTTTGGCTTCCATTAACCTTACACAGCAATGCTTCTGGGAAAACTGACTCCATTGGTAATAGCTTGGCATACATGTAGTTTAACAGCAGTGGAGGGACCCTTAAAAAGAACACCCCAGTTAACACCCAGTAATGCAGACTTAAAGTTTATGAAGGGTGTGATTGGATGTTCCATCTGTTTTTAAATGTGCAAACGCGTGTCTGTTTTACCGCTTTCTTGAAAGCCCCTACATTTATGTATGTGTGTTTTAGCCTTTACACACATGCACAAATAGCATATGCTATAATAGCAGGAAGTATTGGTTGGGACTGTGAGTTAATGGCGAGTGTGATGGCCACGGGGGCATTGAGTTTGTGTTAATGGCTTGGGCAACTCCACGCAATACTGATGGTGTTTACTAATCAGAGAGAGGCTGCAAGTCCATCTGTCTTTCCACACATGTTGGTTTAGCAGGAAATATGAGTCTCTGTCTGTCTTCCACTGACTGACTGACTGCTGCTCAGTGGCAGTGTCCTTATCTCTACTTCCTTTTGTCATTATCATTTTTCTCACGCTCAACTTCTCTTTCTCTTTTGTGTGGATCAGTGTGTGTACATTTTGGTACAAACTGTGTTTGTGTGACTAAGTGCATTCGTTTTTTATTTTCCTCAAGTTTGAAATGTACACTGAGAGTGCACACTTCAAATCTGAATTCTGCACAAAGTTATCTACCTGTGATTCGGCCTGTGTTTCTGTTAAATAGTCTGATGTCTGATAGATGACAGCAATAATCAGGATCATAAAAAGACTAACAGGTCCCTAGTGCCTGTTCATTCATTATTTAGCATCTCTGTGAGAAGTCTAATAAAGGTAAGTAAAACTGAGGAGCTCAGACAGAGATGGGCCTCAGTCTGGAGCCCTGAGCTGGGGTCCAGCATAGAAATGACTGAGGACCAAATTTAGCCTTTTTAAGATAGAGTTGGGTTTGAGGAGATGCTGCATTGTAGGTTGTTTTTTAGTTAGAGCAGAAACTGGAACACTGTTTATGTGTAAAAATTTGCCTCTATATTTGTCGTTAGGTTAGGTGGATCAGACAAAAACCTTTAGTCAAAAGCTCACATTGTCTCATCCCTCCATTTACTATGTTCTTTTTTTTTTTTACTCATTGACTCATTGGAGGCAGGGTGGAGTTTCCATGGCAACAGTTTCCACTCCCTGTCTGCGTCAAAGGCTCGACTCCTCTTAAACTCTCAGCCCGCTTTCTTTTTCTTCCCCTCCATACCCCTTCTCTTTAAGCTCCCTCTGTCTATTTCTTCTCACCTCCCACTTTCTTCCTGGAGACTGCAGTTGAGAAGAGTTGGGAAACACAGGGTAGACACCAAACATGCTGCTTGTTGGAAATGAGATTTGAACATACTGCAAATAGCATCTCATAAACTCATAAAATCAAGTTGAAAAAAAAGCATCCTTGTCATCCTTGACTTTTTCAGAAATGTGTTACTTTGACAAGCAATATCCTGTCTGACATCACTCTTCCTGGCTTTGTGCATGGAGGCGGGCATTGAAAGGAAGATGGAGTGGTGCGTGTGTGTGTGAGCATGAGGTGCAGTAGGGTGGGAGGGCTTGACTGACAAGGCAGGACACAGATGTAGAAGTGCTGGGTGGTGAGCATGACACGATGCTTGACGGCAGATGCAGCCTACAGACGTGATGGGGTAGATGTGTAAAATTTGCTCCCTAATTGGTCTTTATCTCCCAAAGGCCCCAAACTCTGGCAGTCCTTTACCCTCGTCAGTACAATAATGTTGAAGAGACAGATCCATCAGGTGACCCGCCTGCGATCACCTCACCATGATGCTGCTGTGCGAGCTTCCTACATTTTCAGTGATCTAATTATTGGAAGTCTTTTGGACTCTTTTGGAAAATAAAAGACGGAAAGAAGTACAAAACCTTGGTCTGCCAGTTTTAAGATTAGACAGCACACAAACCTTTAGCAGTGTAATATTTTATTTACAAGCCTTTTTTATTCAAAAGCATTTATGACACTTGAACCCACATAGACCCCCTTTCAATGCTGTAGCAGTGCCAAATCATTAATTTTGTAACTTATTCATCATTTTGAATAAGAGCAAAGGTATTGATGTCTCAGCTGCAGCATCTTAATGGAGCTCAGTTCCACTGAGCCTCCTCGCTCCCTTAACATGTGACAGACTGCTGGAATTTCTGGGAATATGTCTGTAGGGTATAAGTGATAGAAAATGACAGCTCCTCTAAGTTGGAAACTGGAGATAATCAAATCTGGTGTGTGAGAAAGTAAAAACTGGACCTCCTCATATTCCATGTATGTCCTATTTACACAGTGCTGTCACCACAGAGCCATGGGTGCAGAGAGACAAAATTCAGCTCGGCCAATCGGAGGTGGCACATTTCTTTAGGGCCTCCTGTATCTGTTAGCGTGCAGCATGTTGTACAAATCACATATGGAGAAGTGTGTAACTGATAAAAGAAGGTGTTGTTTACAGACAAGTTGACACTTTTTCTAAAATGCAATTAAAACTAAAATCTGTCACTTGCCAATTCACATAAAGTTCTAGAATGGCGCCTGTTGGGTGGCAGCCTGTTACAGCAGCTCCTCTCTTTGTGTGTTGTTTTTGTTAGTTT
>JAUMHL010000016.1:12672658-12723435 GCA_032362345.1 Sandelia bainsii | reverse complement strand
GTAGTATATTTTTGATTAATTCAAGATTTGTTATGTTGTTTTTAACTTTTGTCAGATGTCAGTTTTACTCTGCTGCTTTGACAAGTAAATTACCCCTTCGTGGGATCAATAAAGTGTTATCTTAAACCTTTATTTAGCTGACAAATGTAGAAGAAAATATTTTCAGTGTTTTCACTGACCAATGTAATGGTATTTTAAGTCCCAGTTATTTCTGGAAATTATTACTGTGGAAATGCAATGGAACCCTTTGGAAAAAAACACTTTTTCAGCAGATTTTTCAGTCGTAATATGTTGTCACAATAAATGTGACATATCTAATACAAGAGAACTATACTGTCTCTCCTGTGGGATGACTATAGGTATTGCCTCCATGCTTTGCAGCAACCTAACATTAAACATCCTAAAGTCCCAACTGTGCTTTTCCAAATGTACATCCTTTCTCTGAATGCTTAGTTTCTTTTTGACAGGACAGCTCAGGGAAGTGCACTGCTTAACTGTAGTTCACCAATAAGCCCGAGAGTGTGTTTGCCTTATCTCTGGAAAGGTAAATGGAACTGCAAACCTTGGGACATCATTTTAAACCCAGCCTTAACTTGACAAGAGTCTTCTCCTCCTATTTTTAAATGATGACACAGCAGAGATTACAATTTAGGGTGTTTATCAGGAACAGCTTGCAAGTCCTGATAGAAAGTGATCAATGAGAAAACTTGTTGTAGTGTGTGCAAATAATGTCTGTGGGGACAGTGCTCCTGGTTCTGAAAAATGTGAAATACAGAAAAGCTTTTGAATCTCACTTGTGCTGCAAAAAAGTGGAGGTGAAATATGTTTTTTGCATTGAACAGGAAATGCACTATGTTTACTACAAATGCATTAGTAAGAAACCTCAGCAGTACTATACTGTATGGGTATACTGTACTTCAATTATCACTGGCAAAAATAGTTAGTTTATAGGCTGTAAATATTTTCTAATTTTTCTAACATTAAGATTTTAATGCTCATAGTCTTACATAGTAATAATTGACCTTGTGTGCCATTTGAGATGTCTGTCAACCTCCCTCCACTCCTGTACTTTTGGCTTGCGTCACTACCTTCACACTTAGACCGAGAAGTGTGTTTGATTTGGTCCACAGAGCAGGTTGGGGACACTTTGACCTACAGCTTTAATATTCATGGCCAGAGCCTTTGTGGCCAAAAGCACTTCTTTAGCCAACTGTTGACTAAACCCTCCTCTTCTTGTGTAGGTGCCCACACCAATTATTCTATAGTTACATGCACATGAACAATTTGATTATGACCACAGGAAGGGAGTACTCTGATTACAACAACTGTCATGTAAACAACTTAATCGTGTTATCTTACTCATATCAAGGTCATAATCAGAGCAATCATAACTCAATTAACAGATGTTGGTTATTCATCAGTCTGTAGAATTATGTTTGTCTGGTAAACAACTCAGTCTCTTCTCTTTTCCATCTTGTTTTTTTAGCCACAGAGGTCACTCAGAGTGAGCGAGAATTGACAGATTTCTAGTTTATTAGAATACTGATTGGTGCAACTTTAAGCCATTTAAAACTGAGCTAAAACAGCTTATGACTATGTGTAATATGAAAAAGTCTTGCTTTCAACCCCACACCAACACATTTATCACCCAACTCTACAGTTCTCCTCACCTCTATAGAGCATCTTAGCATTTTTCAGCTTAGCTTGGTTTAACGGCCCACAACATTGATGTTTTTCTTTCAGTGACACTGCTCCCATCAACTAAATTTCCAACAGCAGGAGGCTGCTGAGACACGTTTCCCATATCGACTTTAAAAGATCATAGCATAGTTGCGTTTATAGCATGTTACACTGCCCACAGGTGTCAAGGTGTCACTGATAATACCATAACTGTGTAACATTTACTATACTTGCTAGCAAGTATTACTTTATTATGTCCTTTATGAGTTCATGCATATGTATGAGTGCATGTGTGTTTTTAACAAAAAAAAAAAAAACATAGTTCAGAAAAAAATGTAGTTCTATTATGTAGACATTTCTCCTCTCCCATAGAAATTATTTTCAAAAATTGCATATGTCTATCAGTGCCACCTATATGCCTCCTCACTGAGTTTCAGTAACAGTGATTAGTGCCTTCCAGCTTAGTGACCACGCAGTCAGCAGGGTCCCGAGACAAGAGAAGAGAATCCCCGGAGTCTGTCTCATTATGGATAGTTTCACTTTCAGTTTTCAGTAGTCTTAGTACCATTAGGGTTCTCCATCCCTCATGTTAATTACTGGGGCTGTATGAGTAATTGGCTCATCTTGAATGCTAAAATTTAGGCATGGGATGGGATTGAGAAAGAGAGGAACAAGACAAAGCAGATTTCAGAAAAAACATCAGGTGTTTTCAAAGGAAAAGTCAGTGCTAATTTTTTGTTTAAAAGTCAGGTTTGAGGCTGAACATTAGGGATCACTGTCTCATATCAGATTTCCCACAAAAAAGATTTCCTATTCTGTTCCTTTTTGAAGATAATATTTGTTCTTTTTTTTCTCCTTCCTCCTGTGTTTTTTCCATTAAGTCAATTCAAATCAGCTGAGACCTTGCGTCCTGCTGTAAGAAGTTCAGTCACCCAGACTGACCGCAAAAGTCTCCCACAGGGTTGTCAGAAAATTTTGCTAGAAACTTGAAAAACACACTGCAGCTTGGACTGATTTTGACCTCCATGTCCCTGCAATATTCAAGCAATAATTTAGTCTGGGAGGTCCCTGCAATCAGAGATTCAATATGTGTACCCACTGCTCTCTGTGGCTTTAGGTAATAGCAAGACAACCGCTTAGCCTGTTTAGCCAGCGTGCTCACACAGACAAATAAGAGCTCTGATTCTGTTTATCCAAGCCTCTAATGAAATATTCCATCTTTGCCGCATCTGTGTGATGAGGAACTGAATGTGCATAGGCTGCTATCTCAAACTGTGACCTGCTGAATGAGGGAAAGCTATCACAGAATCAGAGTGTCTGTATCATTATTTTCTATGATAAGTGCAAATAAGCTTGGCTATGCAAATATTCAATTTAGAAGTTAACAATGTTGTGCCAGAAAGTACATTATGCACTTATCTCAAATGGCACTACTGTGCAATGAACTGGACAGATTTGACAGACTGTACCTTATTTGATCTTGAAGCTCAGCTCTTGACTGACACAGGTACAGTTTTTTCTAGATGTTTCATAAGAAAGTCACAGAGTGTGAAAAATTAAATCCAGCAGGTCTCTTATGTGGGGTACTGTTCTGTTTTATTCTGAAGTGCATGGTGCAATGCAGTAAATGTCTTGGTCAAGCCTTCTCAGTGGGTACAAAAAGAAATTCAATTTTACCCTGAAAAATCTACACATTAGTCATATACTATGTTACTGCCACACGGACACGAAACACTTTCAGACTGTTTGATTACTTTTTTATGTTATCTTCAGTTATTTTTAGTTGTTCTTTTATCTGCTATATCCTTTTCTGCAGCTGCAGTTGCCAAGTTGCCTTGCAGTGGTGACTAAAGTTTCTTCTTATCTTTAAACAAGATTTCAGCATGCAGTAGCTCTCCAGTAGTTTAAAGTGCTAATTTGAGTACTGCAGGTAATGAATCTACTAGTGAATGTGAATCTGGATTGTTACTTCTGATTTACTTGTACTTTTGTCAGTGCATATTCTGAAGTAATAATATTATAGTTCCGCCTACTTTACAAAATATGTTCTGCCCTATGAGATTTTTTTGTTAGTTTGATTGCCGCTTTCATTGATCCATTATGGTGACACACGAGCTGTCTTGTACTGGTGAACAGATGGGCTTAATGTTATCAGCTCTGATCCATTTCATAGGAAAATAGTCTTGAAAAGAGGCAGGATTTAGCTTCAGTTGTTGAACTGCTCTTTGAAGCTGAACTGTCAGTAGAAATGAAAAAAGGTGCAAACTGTGTCTGGTGGGAATTTTGGTTGAAACAGCCTGAGCCACCCACGCTGGAGTTTTGATGGTTTGTTTTTTAAAATCTTACCTTGTTCCAATTATAAGTCTATACAGGTCTGGGATTTTGATTGCTTTCATGTACGACCGCTCATATTTGTCAAATATCACACTTTTGCTCAGGGGTGGAAATGGGCAATAACTATATATTTAACTAAATTTCCAAATTTAGGATAAAGGGGCCAATTGAGTATGTCAAAGTCAATGTACTCATGACAGAGAGTGCTTCAGTTCGCATATAAAATCATGTAAAAGCCACAGGAAGTTGCAGGAAAGTGGTCTAAAATACATACTGCTTTGCTGAGTGTTCAGACCCCTTCAATTTTTGCACATTTCAACATGTTCATTTATTTCAAAATGGAAAAAAAGCATTTTTTGCCCATCAATCTACACACCATAAGTGTATAACACCTAAGTATTAATTCAGTCCTTTGTACTGTAGAAGCACCTTAGGCAGCAGTTATAGCTCTGAAGCTTCTTGGGTATGTCTTAATGAGCCCCCCTTACACCTGAATTTAGGCAATTTATCTCCTTCCTGACAGGTCCTCTCAAACTCCATCATACTGCTGGGGAGTGGCTATGAATTGAACTATGATTTGGATCATTGTCATACTTAAAGGTTA
The DNA here is from genome assembly GCA_032362345.1 of Sandelia bainsii. Taxonomy (NCBI): domain Eukaryota; kingdom Metazoa; phylum Chordata; class Actinopteri; order Anabantiformes; family Anabantidae; genus Sandelia; species Sandelia bainsii. The sequence continues at coordinate 12,718,817 of JAUMHL010000016.1, read as the reverse complement.
ACTGTCACCCCACTCTCTCATGCACTCTGGAAGGTTTTCATAAAGTTGCCTCTGTATTTGTCTTTATTCATTGTTCTCTCAATTCTGATCAATCTCCCTGTCCCTTCTTCTGACGTGCACTCCTATATCATGCCACCACCAGTCTTCACCATAGGGGCAGGGTATAATAAGCCAGATAATGAGCAGTGCCTATGGTGTTTGCCACAACACAGCATGTGTAGCTGCACATCAAATCTGACCAGACATTCAAGGCAACATGGAATCGACGTGAAAGACTGTATAGTGTTTGATGTCTTATGGTCCCCGGGCTTGAGTTTCTCATCAGTCAGTTGTAGTAGTACGTCACAGACACCTCCAGTAGAACCAGGGACAGTCAGCTGCAACACACCAATCTCTTTGGAAATAAAGTGAGAGCTGACCAAAGGGAGAACTGAGGACTGTCACATAGTGGAAAGGGCATTTGTGGTGAATGGTCTACGTCCTTTCTCTATTGTCAAGTCTCTGTCATTTAGGTAGCGTTAGGCTAGAAAAAATCATGATGAGATAGGGTAATTGTATAGTTACAATTTTCTTTTTTGATGTTGCCTGTTACTGTGGCGTTACTGGTGCTGCACTGCTGAATTGAATGTTCATTTAACTTAATACGTACATAGATTTTGCTATCTGGACATTTTAGCATGTTTTTGTTCCATTTTTGAATTGAAACAAGGAATTGATAAGAACTGGAATTGGAAGTGAAATTGATCAAATTTAAATGATAGTCAACCTATTTGCCAGACATAGTGCTTGGAGTTCTGCCCAAAGGATTTAATTTTAATTTTGTGTCATCAGACCACAGATCTTTGTACTTATGCTCTTAGAGTTCATTAAATGCTGTTTGACAAACTGCAAACAGTTTTGGCTTCAGTCTAACTAATAATGGAGTGTTACTTAGATGCTTATCCTTCAGCCAGGTTGTCCCATCTCTGCAGAGGGCCTATGAAACATTGTCCTTCTTGTCTCCTTACTGTGTTTGGTTGGATGGCCAACCCTAGGAACAATAGTTTGAGACATGTTCCATTTCAGAATTATTAAGCCTGTACTCCCAGGAACACTCAGTTTGAATTAATTAATAAAGTTTTATTTATGCACCCCAAAATAACAAATAACACTGTTTTTGAGGCAAATTTACAGTCTGTACAACATACTGTAGAACACGCTCTGTGTTTGACCCCCGAATAAGAAAAAAACTCACCAAAAAACTGGTTAATGGAAAACAAATCAATTTAAACTTAAATTGTATTACATAGCTTTGACAGGGTTCTGTTTTAGTTATGTATTAACACATGTTTGGCTAAATGTCAGTCCTGAAGTCACTTCTTAACAACTTACTGAATAAACAGGTGCTACTGAGTTTCAGTACCGTCCACCCAGAAGATTTAGTTGTTACAGACCAAAGATGGTCTGATTATGGATACATTTCTTGCTACCTGGCATCCTTGTGGTCCTTGGTGTACTAGTGAATCTACTGTAAATGTTTGGAGTCACGGTGCTAGCATCCACCCACTAAAAAGATGTTCAAGACCTCAAATATCTCACAGTTACTTCATAATTTACAATACACCATGCAGTGGTGAACTGAACACCAAATGAGCAGCAAAAGCTGAAGGATCAGCTTCTCTCTCTGTGTACGGCAAATTATCTCCAGAAGTGATTTTGATTTATCATGTTTTCCTCAGCTTTGCTTGGTTTAACTGTGATTTTGCCATGGCCCAGAATCTTTCCATTGTACAATATGAAAAGAGAAAAACTGGCAGTTTTTACATTTTCGTGTTATCACCCAATTCCACAAAATGCATGGCGGCACTTGTTTTATTCCTGCTCACACGAGAAATTTTGCAGTGTCATTTATTCCCTGGTTGTTTTGATAAACTCCACCACCATAGAAAATTGTAGGCTCTTTTTCCAGTTCTATCAATTTACTGAAAAAAAATGCATGGTTTATTTGACTCAGCTCTCCCTTACCTCCTTCCCTCCTCTACCTTCTCCTCCTGCCTCCACTCCTCCACTGTGTTTGCTTTGTTTAGCACTGTGCTCCAGTGCACAGGAAAATGCCTTGGTTGCTCAAGGTTAGATTGTTATACTGATATACAATGAGCAAGCAAGTGCTTGCTTTTGTTTGACATGAGCAGTACAGCCCTCAGACAAGCATACTATACACTTACCCGCAAACCAACCAACGTGCATTAAAGCTAGACAGTCACAGTGTTTTGATGGTCTTGACAGTTCCATCTTGGATCCCCATTCCAGGTCGACAGAATACCATCATTCCCTCAGTGGCTAATAAACCTCTTATGAAGTCTTTGGTTTGTCTTTTTTATTTGACACAATGTAAAAACATTCAGGTAACTGGCATTAACAATCGCTTGACAATGACTAAAATAAAATATGGCAGCTCCCACTCTGGACTTTTTATACTATTTAAAACTGTAGTGTTTATGTCTTCTCAGCCCAAAAGATGATTACAAATATCATGTGAATCTTTGAGTTTCAGTTATAGCTTAGAACAGGGTTGATAATTCTGAGGAATTAAGTTATAATCATCTAATCTGATACTGTATTTAGATAAACTCCTATAGAACCCAGCTCTAGTGTTAAGTAGCCTGTGTGTCTGCTTTATCAGCCATGTTAGTGCTCAGAAACTTAAAGGCCTATTCCCCAAGGCAGCACACATCTGTCACAGGAGTGAGATGTACATGTCATTATGGTCTTTTGTCAAATACACCCACCTGCTCACACGTACAGTATCAGAGCACACAGGTGTACTTTCATACATATGCTGTAAGAAAACTATTGAATTCTGTCAGCGATGCAAAGTTATTTTTTCGATACGTGGGCAGATGTTTGCTTCTTGAGTTTGTAGTGAGTGTTTGTCTTAGCACATTATTTACTCATAGCCTGTTTATAGGATAATCAAATGAGTTTCAGCAAGACTACTGTATGTAATTTGTTGTGTGTGTAACAGGAGAAATTAGACCAAACCTGTATCATCTGTACAGGGAGAGTGAGCCAGTGTTTGAGATGTCTGGCAATAATGTTGAGGCTTGAGTGATGGCATCTGTAGGGACTTGATGAGAGCCAATTATGAACCAATTATGCTGATTAATGGGATTGTAGCTAGTACCTCTCCTGGTACATACTCACACATGGAAATAGATCCTTTCCTTCTCAAACAGGAGCACATAAATGCAGTCTCATTTACAGTGTATCCACCCACCCACCGACTCGACAATACATGCTCTCCTAATTGAGAATAGATGCTATGTAAATGAAATATGTTAAAAGGAATAACAGAAAAGTGTATTTGAAGCAGAGCTCCTGGTCTTTTATTGAGGTAGGGAGGTTTCCTTTGAACACGACAGCCTATGGGATCAATAGGTACTTACCCATTTCCTGTTTGACTTTGCTGCACCTCATAGTGCTTCAAAAACCTTAAATGAACTCTTGGTCTGGTGGGCATTAGAGGCTCAAGTCACATTTGCTATCCTTGTTTCGCTTTCAGAAAGCTCTACTTCTACAGAGAGGCCCCCCCCACACACACACACACGCACACACACACATACACACACATCTCATCTGTTCGCTCCTCCTCCAGGGACTGCTTGAGAGAAATGAGCTCTCAACAGCGCAACACCTCCTTTGTACAGAGAGACCTCTAGCGGTGTCTTACCTGTCTGCGACAGTTTATGTGGGTTGTGCAGACATGTTGGTGGATCATTTCTAATGCATGCCAGTGCCAGGCAGAGCATCATACTCTGATATAGACCGGTGATACGTGGCCTGTTCTCCTGCCAAGCCACAGCAGCTCTGCCAGCAGTCATGTGTCTGTCAGCCAGCATCCAACGCTCTTGTGCTTGCTTACTCCAATGTTTGTGAAACAAAAAAACTGTACAAAGCAGAATTTCAACAGTAGCTCTGTGAGTGAGCATGGTTTTGAATGACCAAATCTGATTTTAGTGCATACGGCATTATTAAGAAAGCATCTCCCAACGTGTGTCAACCCAGCAGCTTTTTGGTTTTGAAAATTTGGCATCATAACCAGGGATGCATCAATTCTACTTTCCAATCTCATGTCAGAGCTGTTTTTTGTTGCTCTCAGTGTAGCATCTGTTTATTTCACCACAGTTTGCATCATTCTTCATGAAACTGTATAATTTCCTCTTAATTTTAAATGGAGGTGATCACGCATTGTGTCTTATGTTAGAGTTAGACCAGGAATGCTTGTTGATTGCAGTACTGTGTGGAGTAGCTTGCCTGTGTCATAGGGTATTTAGCTGCAGGGTATATTCATTATTGATGTTAACACGGGGGCAGGACACATCTCAGCAAGAGTTAGGTAAGCACAGGTGACTGAGTGTAACTCTGGCCATGCAGACACAGATATACAAATGTTGACGGTAGTGTTTCAGCATGTGACATCAGAAAGATGAAGCAACGTCAAAATCTACACCTGCACATGTTTCAGTTTTATGTCTATTCTACCTCCACAGTCTCAGGGTGAGTCTGGAGAACACTTCACTGCTCTGATTTGCAATTTTTAAGTCTTTTTTGCTCTATCTATCCCTCTGAGAGACATTGTACCCACAGCGTGACGCATTTAGGCGCTGGGCAGCTCAGAGCACACACTCCCTCTAATCTCCACGCTCCCTGGAGCAAAGAAAATGGCTTCAGTTAGCCAATTAGAGCAGTGGGACTGGATTAGGTGAACAAGCATTGTGTCTTAGAAGGAACAACACTGATAGAAGATTCATGTACAACAACAAAAATATAAAAAGTGCTTGTATGCTGTGCATGTGTCTAGTAACACTTTATGTGTACAGGCATACGAATTGAAACCTGTGCATTAAGTGCACAACTCAAAATGAAGGAGGTGTTGTTTTTATAAAGAAAGACTAACAAAGCAACAGAATCAATATCTCAATGCTTCGAGAAGTGAACAAGAAGAAGAGGCAGCCTGCGGAGGACACTTTGATGAACAAACCAAAGTGTTTCGTTGAGTAAACAGGTACATACAGCCTCCATCTGCTGAATTCAACATTCCCTCCCTGAAATGGAAACACAGTGCTCCATACTTCAGAGACTGTTAGCAGCCTACTGATATTTGGAGCAAAAAGGAAGAGCAAGTGCAGGTGAAAACACTGAAAGCAGGGAGAATATGCTGTAGTCAAATAATACGTGACACCAAGCAGGCCACTTCTGTTTGCTTTGCTTCCTCAGCTTGATCTGTGCCTCAACTAATTATGCTACACTCCTTTATTCCTTTGTCTTGCTTTCTCCTTGTCTCCTTCGTTCTCCGCCTCCTCTATTTTTTTTTCTCAAAAAAGTGGATTTAATTCAAACGGAGCACAACCAGAAAGTGCTTTGATAATTCTGACTCTTCCTCTCCTCTCCTCCCTGCCTCTCTCTATCCCCCCCGATGCCTATATTTAGATTGGTGACTTTACCACGCAAATAGGTCAAAGCTGTTGAGAAATACAGAAGATGATCACATTGTGCGGGTTTCCTCACGACTCATCTGGAGATTTAAGGCAGCGCTAAATGGCTGGCCCTGTTTCTTTCTTTCTTTCTTTTTAGCTGTACAGCATGTGTCACTGTTCTTGTGTGTGATACATTCCGTTTGCAACCTGGGCCCAAACATAAATCTCTTTGAATCTTACTGTATCACTAACCCAATCTGTGTCTTTAAATCCTTGTTTCCTAACAGCTGCCAAGCTGCACAGTCAAATCCAGCCAGAAATGACTGACAAAAGGAAGATCAGTATCCTGAACTGGCCAAGTCAGGATCCAGAATTTATTTCTTTAGAAAAATCTGTGATTATAGAGAAGTACTCTGAAATCATATATTTTGTAATTTAGAGAACGTTTACCTCTATGTTGTGCTTTGATTGTTGCTGTTGTTCTCTGTTATGTTTATCTTCCTGTGAGATAGTTTCACTGTGTGAAGCTCCCACCGTCCTTAAATACACACTTGGATTGCCAAGCACAAGAGAAGACTCGGTGTGCTATGCATTGACGTCAATTTTTCATGTGTTGCAAACCCCCTCATCACCACTGAGACAAAACAGAGAGCTATGGCTGCAAATGAGGGTAGAGAGTTTGGATACCAGGAGAAACTATATTAAAATATTGAAAATATATTTTAAACACAACACACTAGTCAGCCAGTTGTCAAAAACTTAAACATAAAAAAACTGACATAGGGTGCATGGACTTTATTTCTGATCTGAGGAATTACACATTTAGTTCATTTTGTCCAGAACGATGCAAAAAGTGTCTATATCTGGTTTGCTTTGTGTTCATATTGGCTTTATACAAACAAACAAGAAGCTGTGAACATTACATCAGAAATATTCACATAAATTATGTAAATAGTGTTACTAAACTGTAGTTTGAAGCAAAAAATTCTTGAAATTTCAAATCACTCAGCTAATTTTACTCACCATCAGTTTAGAAAATGTCTTCTTGCATTATCATGGCTACATGAACTCACATGGGGAAATCAGAGTTTGGCAGTAGACAACTTGTCATCTTGGACTTTAATGTCCATCATCCCTTATGTCACACTACTTCCTAAAGATTATTAGCATTGCTAGTATAGATACTGTGTGGTTGCTACATTCCACAAGTGTTGCTATCTTTTCAAAATATACTATATAAATACAGTGCTTTGAAAAAGTATTCTAGCTCCTCCTGATTTGTTCTCTTTTTGTGTATATGTCATATTAAACAGTTTCATATCTTCAAACATAATCTAACATAATACAATGACAACACTTGGGATCATTGTCTTCCTGCATAACCAAATTGTACTTCAGTTCACAGACTAATGATCCGACGTTCTCCTTCAGGATTTTATGGTAGAGAGCAGAATTCATGATTTCCTCAATTATGGCAAGTCGCCCTGAAGCAACAAAACATCCCATTACACTGGCACCTCCATGCTTGACTGCAGGTATGAGGTTCTTTTTCTGAATTATGGGTTTGGTTTACACCAGATGTAACAGGACCCCTGTCTTCCAACTTCCAACTCTTTTAACTTTCTACTCATTAGTCGACAGAAAATTCCCTCAAATAGGGGTGTGTTGTGGAAAAACTCAAAGCCCTGATGTTCGTCTAGGTTTGTGGTTTTTGCTTCGCCACACTCTCGTGGTGGCCCTCTCTACTCAGTGTCTATCAGATAGTAGAGTCATGATGACTGACCTTTATTGAGGTGAGAGAAGCCTACAGTTCCTTAGTTGTTCTTTTTGTGGCTTCCTGGATGAGTCGTTTTTGTACTCTTGGACTAATTTTTGAAGGTCGGTTACTTGTGGAAAGGTTCACTATTGTTCCATGTCTTCTCTGTTTTTAGATAGAGTCTCTCACTGTGGATCTGTGGAGTCCCAGAGTCTTAGAAGTAACTTTATAACCCTTCCAACACTGATCACTGCAGTTTCAGAAGCAGTAACTGAGGGGAAAAGAAAGGAAATAGTATGGGATATGATGTTAATTTAGTTTTTTATGTATATTTATGTGTTTCTTCACATCCACTCACCTGTTGCAGTGACATTTCATCTACATTTCAGGTCTAGAATAAATGCATAGATATTATATCTGAGGCATACCGACCCAATATTGTTGACATTCATAACTTAAAACAATATGAGTCTGGGTTTGAGTTGAACTTTATGCCTATGGATGTTGACATTTACAGCATATGCATAGGGTGCACTAAGTCAATATTATCGTACATTTGTTCTGAGAGAAATAAATAGTTTCTTGTAAATGTCGCAAGATCAGAGTCAGATCATCTGTTTTTCACATTGTTAGATCCTTAAAACGTCTGCTAACAGATTCAGTAGAGGCAGCAGGTGATTTCCAAGCTGAGTCTGCCATAGCTTCAGTACTCTCACATTTTCTCTCCTTTACTCGTTCAGTGCCAGCTCACACACAACAACAAAAAACACATCATCAAGAGGGCATATTTGTAGGGTCAGGTTTGTCATTTCTCAAAATGATTGCACTGGACTTCAAGGCCCTTGAAAAGTGAATGAGCTTGAACTTTTCTGGGAAGAGGTTTTCTCAATGAAAAAATGCTTCTGCAAAGGACTGACTGATGGGTCTGCTCACTTCCCTTTAATAAGTTGTGAAGAAGATTTTGTCAATTAATTTGAAGGCTGAGGGTAATAAAAAATAGTATGTTTGAAAGGCAAAAGGTGAATTTTAATGGAACAGCAACCTTAAAGTGTGTTGTTTTCCAAGGTGTGAAGTTGACACACAGTGATGTACTGTACAGTATGGCACAGATGAGAAGATGTTATCATATTTATTTGTTCTTTTTCATGTGTCGATCTGTCTTTCTCTAACGTCTTTTCTCCGGTGGTTCTTTATGGAGGGAGCAGTCTAAACCTTTAGTCCAATAGGCTTTAATGTCACTGTTGGCTCTATTGACATTTGTGCTCAAAGGCTATTTTTCACTTGATACCAACTGACTGCTGACAAAACTGAGAAAGACACAGTGGCAGCCAGCGCGCCACTGACTGGTGAGTGTCTGTGTGTGTGTGTGTGCACACTTGCGTGCTTGTCCATCTATAGCCTCAGATATCAGTATTCAGTGCTGGTAGCTTCCTGACACTATGTTCCTTCATGCCTTTCCTAGAGGATTTCCGACACTCTCTCACTCTCTCTCTCCTGCTCTCCTCACACGGCCTGCATCCAGACACCAGCAGCCTACGTTTCCTTCACATCGCCATGGAGACAGACGTGATGTCAGTGCTCGTCTGCAGAGGTTTGTCAGACTACAAACTCATTCCCCTTCTGTAATCAGCATCACCCTAAAGATTATTAAAGCACACATTACCTAGCTGGACCACCTGGCGCAAAAATCAAATGCTTTCTCAAGGACCAGCAATCAATAAACTCCCAGATGGAACAAGACATCTTATTTGGCTACCTTTATCAGCATGGGGAGCCAGGCTTCAGACACATGCTAATTAGAGACGTAGTGGAAGAGGATGATTTGCAGCAAGCACAGGTGGTAGAGCGTTATTATGCTCTATTCTGAGGAGCAGAAAGCAGGAGACTTTTTGTGAAGCTTCGTACGGTTTCATTCTTCTGTTGTGAAGCTACACACAGTTGTGATGAACTTAGATGTGGAAGTTGCACACCTGGAAATAAGTTTGTTTTGGTACACACACATGCATAAACACTGGTGCCTAAGATTGGATTCACATGCCATGCAAACATGATTTGATTTCTGATGCATCTACAACAGCGAACTCTAGTTTTTCTTTTCCTTTTCAAAGATAAAGATAAGGGCGTGTTTTTGTCAAGCACCATTCAATTATTACACGTTCAAGGTAACTGGTCTTGTCAGTGCTGCAAAACATACATGTTTAAGCGATAGCTCACTTTGACTTAAATGTCCCAGGAAGTTGGGAACCTGAGGAAGTATACTGAAGAGATAAATTAGGAACACAAACATCATTTTTCCACGTTTGTGTTTGTAGTTGCACACATCTGTAGGAGCCATGAACATCAAGCAAATTAGTCTGATGACAGATTAGAAAAAGTGGCTTTTTGAACATTATAGTTTTACACAAAAGAGAACATGCACAGGTGGAAAAGAGGACTGAAACTGAACAGAAACAGTGTGCTCAGTGTCTCCTTTACAATGTCACTGTGAAGCTCCCCTAAAGCTCTTTTCCATCAAGTGTTAAGAAGCTGAATAAATCATGAATCATGTCAGTGTTCTCAAATCCTTAATGAAACAATAAAATCAATCAACTTCCAAAAAACATTTGTCTTGACACTTCTATTTTTCTCTTGCAGTTCATTGAATCATTGGCCAGCTTTTAGTGGAGGAGCACATCTTGTTACTGGAATAGTCACAACTGGTGATTAGAGTCCTTAACCCTCACTCACCTCAGGTTCACCCATATGCCTTCCCCCGAAAACCACTCTACCTTACAAGAAAGAAGTCCAGTTGCCATGACTCAACTTTCAGACAACTTCACCTGGATGACTGAGAATCTTCACAGACTTTCATATACACTGAAATGGCAGGCAGTTTATGTAAATATTTAAGTTCCAGAGCACTTTCTGAGGTGAAGTGATTAAACAACAAGTGACATTTTCAGTGCTGAAAAAATGCATCTTGGAATTGTAAATAAGTTGCAATCAATATTAATGCAGTTGACATGCACAGATGAGATGACCTAGTCATTATGTGTCAAGGAGATGCTGTTGTGTTTGTTAAATGGGATCATTGGTTCAAAGCAGCAACAACAGCCTACTGCTGCTCTGCAACGAGCTCATACAAGCTATACATACAGAGAATGAGCTTCTAAGTCTGTCCTCGGTGGAGAAACGTTAGCATTGGTACATTGTTTAAAGTTTTTCACTGGCTATCTTTGCAGGAGGAAAACTTGAAATAGCTTGCCCGTGTATCATTTATTAGTGTTACATTCAAGTCCCACAGTCTCACGTATCAGTGTTCTGAATACATTTTTAGAATCTTTTCAGAAGTCACTGACATAAGTCATTTAGTTGTTTAAAGAGGCCAGATTATGCATTACTTCAGGTTTATATTCTTATTCTGGAGCTCTACTGCAATAGTTTTGGACAATTTACTGTTTTAATTATTTTGCTTATAATGGGCCTTTGGTCAGTGCCTCCTTTCACCCTGTCTGAAACGGTTTTCACTCCTGTCTCTTTAAGGCCAACCCTCACCCTGAGCCCACTCTTTTCTTACTGGCCAGCTTGTAGAAGTCTGCCAGTGGGTCAAGCAGACTGGTGGAGAAACTTCCCAGCTAACCTGAACCTGAGTGGGTGTGCAGACCCAAAACCACAGTCCATTGATGGACTGGTGACATCCATACTGTATATGAGACTGTTGGTAACATTTTAGGAGGGTCCAGAAAAAGTCTTTGGGAGCCTAGGATTTTTTTCTACATAGGTTCAGCTCACATTTTAGAACTGGTTTGAACAGTGTGAACAACAGTGAATTTGTTTCGTATTTCGTAATATGTGTGCATAATGTGGCCCATTTAAGCATGAGGCCACGTCAAACAGACACGTCTAGACAAAGCAAATTATGCACAGATATATTCTTACATTTGTACATGGTAGGCAGACACTACAAAGTTACACATGCATGCACAGACACACCAAAGAGGAATTTAGGCCATTGCCATAGTGATGTAGACTGGTGACTGACTGAAGATGACTCTATAGGGCCCATGAGGATTACTGCTCAGAGAAGGTTTCACTGGTGATAGCATGTGCAGGAGAGTGGGTGGAGGGTGGGGGGCAGATGTTTCATGCATTGTGTATATTCCGTGTGTGTGTGGGTGCATGTATGTCTGTGTAGCGTTCTAGTGGAGAAGTTAATGATGACTGTATGCTGCTCTTCATGGCTCCCGTGAGTTGATTCAGCTCGTTGCTGTTCTTTGATTAGCCCACACACACACTTTCATTGTTGTCTCTCCCCCAGCGCCTCTCTCGCTCTCACTTACACACATGCACGCATTCTTTTAGACACTTGAACAGCTTGCTGCACACTCAGACACTGCACACACTTTGGCACATGTTCAGACACAAAGTAAAGATGAATGGAGACAGGTGGATGGTGGATAATGCAGGTGTAGAAACACCTAAATACAGTAATACAATGGAACAGACTAGTGCTTCCATATCTCTAAGTGGTCTGCTTAAATTAAATAGAACAAAACATAAGAAGTGAGCTATCATGAGGATGAGGATGCATGCATCTATGTGGTTTTCTGCTGTTCAATAAAAAAATAAGAGAGGGCGTGGCAGGTTTTTATTAAAAAAGTGATCTAACTGATTGCACAATTGTTTGAGACTAGAGCATTGGTCAAAACAACTGCAATTAGATATTGTTCACAAATAGCTGACTCCTTCAGAATTTGAATAGTAGGGAAATGCAAACATGCTGCACAGTGATTAATGTGATCCTATTACTTGTCACACACATAGTTTTTCACTTTTTCTCCCCATGTTGGCATTGCATCCACTCTTACTCATCAAAAATCATAGATTCTCTGTTTTCTTGCTGCAAAGAATCCTGGAAAACAAACACGACCTTGATGTCCAGTGCTCTCAAGCTTGATAAGATCAAAGTAGTTGGAACACACCTACTCAGAGCAAACAAGTTTTTCTACAACACCTTGTCTAAACCAACACAGACAAGAAAGAGAGTAGGGTAGGTCAGAAGTTGGGGATGGCATAATATCATTCAGCTTAACTTCATTCAGAAGTTTCTTGTGGGGGTTGACTGTTTCAATGCCGAGATGAAAATATTAATTCATTCAGTCATTTGTCACAATATCCATTATGTGTATAAATGGTAGTATTTTCAGACTGAAGCTCAGGACTGAAACTCAGCCTAAAACTGCCCCACAGGCAACACATTACAAATTCACCATAATCATGCAGTAAAATTCCCCCCACTCAATTAAAAATGATTCCCCCTCTCCCTCCGCTTCCTTTCACAGAGTCGAGCCTATTTGTTGTCCTTAATTCAGCCTCCAATTAAAAACCAGGCAAACCCCACAGTAACAGCGATTGCATAACAGCCGGGCTACATCGTTATGTAATACAATGCAGATGAAACACAGAGCTACACTGGTTGACATGACGTCTGGCACAGATGCGTTGCTATATCATGCATGGTCATAAATCCACGACTACTGCATTGTCTGTAATATAGAATCTAATTCATTTTTTGTGTAATAAATGTTATGGCATATTTATGTGCATTTGTAATGTAGAGCGCATACTCTGAATAGGTTGAGTTATTAATTATATGAAACATACAATTCATAACTGAATTTTATATTTTTCTCCTTTTATTTTGTCATATTGTTTAGGGGTGATGGATTTTTTTTAGGGTTTGACCTGGATCCTCTTGTAGAGTAATATTTTTACATTTAGTCATCATTTTGGACAAGACACACATGCTTCTAGCTTTTTGAAGCTGACCTAGCCACTTTGTGGTGGAAACATCTGCTTTGAACAGAAAACTAGAGTGAAATAATCAGTAAACCCTTTCAGCCCCTCTTCAGAGAACCGTTTGACTTTGCTTCACCTCACAGTGCTTCAGAAATCTTAAAAGTATTCTTGGTCTGGTGGCCATTAGAGGCTCAGCTCACATTCGCTGTCCTTGTTTCACTGTCAGAGCCGCACTTCCAGAGAGTGGCCCTTCCTCACATCTCATCTATTCGCTCCCTCTCTGGGGACAGCTTGAGAGAAATGAGCTCTCGCCAGTGCAACACCTTCTCCATACAAAGAGACCTCTAGTGGTATCTTACCTGTCTGCGTGAGTTGTGGGTTGTGCAGACGTGTTTGTCAAGTTTGTACTTCATTTTTAATGTATGTTTGTGCCCACGGGAGCATCATACCCTGATACCGACCTGCGATATGTGGTCTGTTCTACTGCCAAGCCACAGCATTTCTGCCAACAGTCATGTCTATCAACCGACATCCAAGGCTTGTCTGTTTGTATTCCATACCTTCAATATTTATGAGAAAAGGAACTGCCTATATTAGCCTTGGCACATGTGTGCTACAAAACAAAACATCAGATTGGAAATACTAAAGCAAATATGAGTAGTGAAGTTATCACTGCAGATTTTTCTCTCCTGGAGCTTGTTAACTACACAAACCTACATTCACACAGGATGGTCTGTTAAGGTTAATTTCTTGTTTGTCCACTTACAACCGTTATTTTTGTTTTGTAAGTTATAGCTGAAACTACAGGAAATGTCTAGTTTGGTTAAAAAGCTGGTGAAAGTCAGTGCACAAGGAGCAAACACAAATGAGGCATGGCTAGAACCACTGAAGTACACAACAGTCACAACTGCTGTCGTTCATTCTTCCGTGTTTTTTTCCTCCATCCTAAATGTGCGATCATACCCTGAAGGAAGAGATGAATCCAGCAGAGGCAAAAATACTCCCATTAGTATATTCACCGCTGTCTGGTAATTCTCAGTGTTTGCAGGAATACTGAAACTGAAAAATACCGCAACTGTCTGAAAACACATTGTGCTTTTCAATAATAGCAATCAGATTTTTAAAGACAATATTAATCAAGCAATAATACATTTCTCTCAAATGTCACAGTAGAGCTCAAATTTTGTCTGACTTAGCGTTAGCATTGCCTGGCAACATTGATTCCTATTGATACTTGTCAGATGTACTGAGGTTTTTAGACCAATATAGCCATTTGTTTTGGTTCTAGCCTGAAGATTTGAGTCTTACTGTTATTGCAGCTTTAGTTCAGTCTTTTAACTTTACTCTTTTGTATATATTTTTTTAAGGATGGAATTCTGAAAAAAACATAAAAACATACTCTTACACATGAATTAAGTTCCCCATATTTGGGGCAGTTTTATGTGTATATGCAGGTGTATCTACAAAAATGGGGTTTGGAGTTGTTTCCTTGTTACAGTTCAGTTCATGCCTGTACTGTGGTTGAGAGGCACTTGAGAAAAGGAAAAAGCTGCAGCAGTAGCGGTGGACTGGTTGGAGTAGATAATAACAGTGATGGCAGATTGAGCCTCGCTATTGTTTTACTTGTTTTAATCATTTGATATTCTGCTCAGAGGCTCAGAGACTCTCAAGGTTAGAGCAGTTATTTAGAGGGACACCAGTATGACTATACTAGGAAATACCTCCTTCCTGATAAATCTTCCCTTCCTACTCATCTACTTTCTGTCTGTTGTGGACAGCTTTCAACTCCATGTCTCTCACAGTCACATTCAAAGGAAAAGAGATCCTCAGCCATCAGGGACATTCTGAACAAAGTGGAACATGAACACGTGTTCCTGTCCTGCAAAGACAGACACACATACACAGTGTCTCACCCTCAGCACCTGGCAAACAGATCTATTTAATAGCAGCTCGGGCTGTGTCTGAATTGTCTAAGATCCAGGTCGGTTCCCACAAGGTCAGCTGCTCCATGTGAACCAATAGCTTTTGTGTTAGGGGACAAACACAACAGAGACATAAACACTGCCTTGATTCCCTCCCCAGGCTCAGGACCAACAAGTGACTGAAAGACACTGTATATGGGAGCATTACTGCTGTACTGACACAACAAAAGAGTGGAGTTTGTTTGTTTGTTTGAACAAGTGTGTGTTTGTGTGTGTGTGTGTATTTGTCCTATTTCTTTACAGTGGTGTGTCTTTCTGTTGTGTGGTAGATTCTTTGATTAATCCTCTTATTTTGGCAAGGAAATTTTACAAAAAAACAATGCTTGTGTATTCATGAGAAAGAGATAATGCTGCATAATACAAAGTAGCTGTTATTGTGGAATAGAAAGAAAAGCAAAACATAAAAGAGTAGCCACATCAGTCTAAAGCAATATATAGAGAAAATACATATACAATAAACAGGAGCATTTATGTGCCACTGTGCCTCTGAACTGTGAAAATTAAATGAGTGCATTTAATTTGACTTTACTGTAGCTCTCTCAGCTTGTTAGGTGCATAAAAATAAAATCACATTATATTTCTGTTCTGCTGCAAACAGTTCCTCTAATGGCAAACAATATATTTTAGACTGTGACTGACTATGAAAAGATAAAAGATACGTGGATCAGTAATATGGTCATTTCTGGAGCTGTGCTTAATGGATAGTTCTCTGTTGACAGTGCACAAAATATCTGAATATGGTCTGAATTCTGAAGTTGATTCTGTTTCCATCACAAGATGAGATTAATCTGAGTTGAAAAAGTAGCTTGGAAGTAGCCTTGTGGCATTTGTATACCACACAGCACTTGTATGTGGGTGTACCCCATGTTAGGTTTAGGTTTTAAAACTCATAACAGTATAGTTGTGGTTAAGAAAAGATCCTTCCTACTGTACTACCAAACAACAGGTTTGCAACCATTGCACTCCTCTGTCCACAAAGTACTCGACAATGCTGGCACATACATCTAATTTCTTACGAAAACAGACTTGCATCTTAACTCTTTGAATATGCTTTTAGCTGATTATTTGAAATCATTGCACTTCCAGATATTTATGCAAATGTAAAAAAAAATGTGTAGAGATTAAATGTTGAGAAGTCAACATTCACCTATTTGGTATTTAATAAAAGCTACAAGCACCCTTTAATCAATTTATTCTGCTTACCTCAACATTATTAAAAAATGTCAGTCATGCTTCTCTTGTCAGGGGCAGATGTTTTATTGCAACAAATTAAATATGAGACAGGATTGTGGCAGATTGTAAAGGTTGTGGCTGTGTTTGTTGAACGACATTAATACTGAATATGCTGCAAAGCGTGGTTATGTAACACATAGTTGTAATTTTATCCTCTGTTGGTGTTCTCTTCTAACTTACTTGACTTAGTTTTATTCCATAAGTCTTTAAAACAGTTTTGATGAGCAGTAACACCAAGAATATGTAAAAGGCAAAAAATGACTGTGGGATAAGACTAAACTATGCGTAAGTCAAGCCAAAGCCAATGAACTGGGTCTGTAATATGGATTACAGAAATATTTACTTAAAGTTTGCTGAAACTAGTCAGACAATAAGCTACCTGATCAAGATAGTTTATAGCAGCAAAAACCCCTGGGTGTAATGAATGGAGTAATGTTGCATTTTAATGATTATGAATTAATTTTTTCAGTTGTCGGAAATGTTCTCGCTCAAGTTTGTATAAAAGTTAAATGATCTTGCTGTAAGAGTTTCTGATCCTTATAACACAGACAGTGTGTCCATGTTTTTCTTCAGTCTAGACCTTCTTCACATTGTATTCAATGATCCCTGCCTGTTTAATGACTGCTTTGTTGTTTACCTGCTGGTTTTGTCACATTTGGTGCAGTGCAGCCGATTTCCTCGAAACACTGCTTTGCTGAGCAAAAATCCATTGTTATGAAAAGGTCTGTGGAGTCCTTGTGAGCACTGTACAACCCATTATCTGAATATTTCCATCAGCAGGGAGGGACACAGGGAGTGGAAGTGAGAATGAGAGAATGAAAAGGGACAGAAAATAGGAAAAGAGATGAAAAAGTGAGTGAAGAAGATGGAAGAATCAAAATGGGGAGGAAGGTTATTACACTTGGCTGCTTGCCCCATCTAAATCCATTTAATAGTCAGTCATATATCTGATAGATTGTAGGGGCAATGAAAGGAAAGAGGAAGTAGAGGCTGAACTCTTGAACATGTTTTTGGCTCTACGTAATATCTGTGGATGTAGACGTCTGAGGTACTGTAAAATTAGTCTTTTAATGAGTAGTGGCAATAAACAGAGAGGAAACCTTCATTAACATGCTTCCTGAGCGTCCACCTCCTGTGCTACGCTCTGATTGCACCCAGGATTGGATCATTTAGGCTGGGCAGCCCTCCATTCCTTCCTGCCGCTGAAGAACTGACGTGCTCCCCAGCTCTTTCCTTTTGTACTCACATCAGGGGGAGAAAAGCAGAGAGGAGGAAAGGTCCATCCAAATGTCAAGTGTGCTTCTGTGAAAAATGCATGTCGAGCCTCATCTCTGCTGAATGCAGCCCTGGCATTGGTCTCGGTTATGTCTCTTGAAAACTGAATCCACTACTCCCTGATGCTCTGACTCACGCTCTTTTTTCACTTTGCTAGTGACAGCAGCAGAATCAAGCCCGGTAAACTTTCTGTGTGAACTGATAGTTCAGTAGTTGTAGAGGCGATCGCACCATACGAGACAAAAAAAAAAAACTTTGATAGGTAGAAAGGTCTGGAGAAATAGGATAGCTTTGAGTATTTTGGTCTACTTCTCTTTTGATTAATTACATACTTTTTTGAAGAAAGGTTCAAACTTATAATCACACTTCACTTCTCTGAAAGGAAGAACAATGGGCCTCATTAACCAAATAACCAAAGATTCCATGAATCTTTTATGCTGACATTTACACAAAAAGTGAGCTTCACAAAAATGTTTTGAGTCTGACTTGTTTCCACTTGAAATTTATAGTTTTAAATGTCATTTATTATAAAGGCCATTAAATGGTCATAAAAAAACTGAATTTAGAATGAACATTTTGGCAGACCTTAACAGCCAAGGCAAGGACTTACAATGTTAAATTTGTATTTTATTCATGAATTTGTCATTTTTAATTGTTATATTGATTCGTAATTTATTTCATGTTACTTCCTATTGTTGAACATTTGTGATGACATTTTGTAGAGCTCTAGAATTTTAACTTGATGTTAATCCAATGCTGATGCAGAATTGATCAAAAATAATAAAGTAACAAAATGATCATCCATTTATCTACTATCTAAACCCAAGTGGGCAGATGACTGATTAGGTTGGTTGGTCAGCAGTTTCACATGCACAGGCTACCACATACTGACACTTTGCCAATGATGCACTTGTCTGTTTCTGAGTTCCTGTTTAGCATTTTGTAGCCTCCTCCTGTTGTGTATTGTTTTGCCTGCGTGTTATCATGTTCCTTTCAAGTCGAATCTCAAATCAGGTTTGTTTCATGTCTTGTACACTGTAATTTCTTGTCAGATTTCTATTTGTGAGAAACTCCAGTTCTCTGTGACACATGTCAGGGTTCTGGTGGAAAACTGTTTTTTTTTTTATCTCCACCTCTGCCTCGAAGACATTCTTCCTTTTCTGCTTTTTTGATGCTATTTTATTTGTGGTAATTCCACTTAGAATATATTAATATTAGTCAGAATTAGAAGGTTACATTAACTAATCTTATTTGCATTTTTCCAATTGTTGAACTTAAATGGGTACATGTGCGCTACAGCTATGTCCTATTTTTCATGTGAACTTATCCTTTAATCAGTTTGCTCTGACTTTCTCCCTACCTTGTCTTTCTGAAGAGATTGCAGAGCTCTTTTATCTAAAGCCTTGATGATGTGCATGGCAGCCACGTTCATCAGACCGTCACATAACAGTTATGGAAACACGGCTTGTTTGCTCAATACTGTAGGCAGCAAGTGAATTGATACACACAAGCTAACGGCTTCAGCTTGTGCAGCTTTTAACGTTTGCTTGCATGGAAATAAACTGTCTACAGATGAGTAATTGTGATATTAGTTTAACAAGCACTTTTGGTTTTCATCCATTTTAACCTCGGAATCTGAAGGATGGAAAAGTGAAGGACTAATGGAGAGGGAGACAGTCGACAGAGACTTCATCAAAAGAAACAATTTCTGTTTTTGTTTGTACAGGCCTTTCTGATCAACTATAACTGGATGTCAGTCTCCAGCCAGTTTTCTTTTACACAAAGCATGGTGATTCTTTATTTTCTTTGCTATAACCTCCTCAGCACAGTTATGTATTGGTTTTCAGTTGAATGTGAAAGTCAAACACCAATAGTTACTATTAGCCAGAAACTGCTCATCTCAGCAGAAGATCAAGCTTAAGACAAAGATGGTTGGGGTCAGAGAAAAGCATTGGTCAAGGCAAAAATCAACCATCTTGTCTGCAGTTGGGTGATTTTTGTCTGCAGCCAGGTGCCTCTTGGTTTTATTGAGAGGAGTTTATTCACCTCTCTGGCCGATTTTAAGGCTGCGGTAAGATGAGTAGCATTTACAACTGTCTCTGTGAGCTCTAACACTCAATTTATAACTTGTGAGACCCAAAGAAGTAAAATTATTTCTCCCATTAATTATCTCACCCCACGCCAATTAAATGTGACATATAGGTGCCCCAACCCCAAACTCTTAAACCTCTTAACTGTACATAAACTAGTTCCACTTTGACTAAGCCCAGCAATAAGTCTTCTTAGGTACTGATGAATTAGTAATAATTTAATAATAGCATATAATGTATGTCATATCTTTGTAATACAGTCCTTTTTTCTGTAGCACAAGCTCTTTTACTTCAGATACACTGAAATACTTTTTGTATTCTTAGGATTTTGAATGAAGGACTTCAATATACAATGGAGTATTTAGTATCTATTGCTTTGGTGCTGTAAAAGATACAGTATTTTTTATTTTATTTTATTTGTGTGTCTATACAGAGACTAAAAACAACCAACAATCAATTGTATCTACTCAGCACATCATCTGTGAATCTAGAACCCGATTTTAACATATTCGTCTTTGCCATAGACATCCAATGCTGTTCAAAACCTATTAAAAAGACATAAGTTAGCCACACTGCTGCATTGGGTGACATGTTCCTTCCTCACGACATAAAAATGTGACCCTAGTAAGAACAAAGAATGATCCTCACTTTTTACAGTCAGTGAAATGGATTTGTGTAAGAAAGAAGTGATGGTTGTTCTTAACCTTTGTTGTTGTTTTTGTTGAGAAAATACTAGAGTCACATGTCACATTTTTCACGAGAAAGAAACTTGTCACGCAGTGCAGTGGTGAAATCACCAGCCTCTCCTGTCAACTTAAGTAAAGCATGCTAGTACTTCTTCTACTTCTACACAAAATCCTAACTACAATATCACATTAGAATCTACTAAATTAAAGGTACCCATAGACATCCGCTGTATTATTGATCAGTTCCAGTTAGCAGTGGCTAATATCAGATTTGTAATACTATATCACTGATCATCAAGCTCATCAGCCATTTAAGTAATTGCATTAATCAAGTTGTGATATTTATCATGTAATCTAAAACAATACAGGAAAAAACTCCATTAACTAGCCATGATGAATAGTGTTTAATGTACAGTATCTCATATATCAGGACTGTTAGTAAATTACAGTCAACTCCTCTTACATTCAGCTGTCAAAAATAATACAGTTAAAGATACTCATACTATAGTTATTCGTTCTTTCAGCCTGAAGCGCAGCAAAAAGGTTTACTTTTCACAACACTGGATATCAATCCGGGCTTTGTAGTGCAAAAGTCACATTTCTTCTCCTGGGGACTTTTACTGTGAGACAATGATGAGACTGTTGCAGTGGCAGCATCAGAGTCGGGCTACATCACGCTGAGGCCGAAGGGTGAATCAGTAGCCCAGCAGGTGAATTATTCAGGTGATGAGATGTAGACCTTCAGCTCTGAGACCTGGCCAAGGCTAACATTCATTTAGACCTGTCAGGATCTATTCAGCGGTACAGCACTCCCACAAGCTACTCCCTGCCTCTTTTTTTTCCTCTGCCTTTTTTCATGGGATATGAGGTTATTAAATTGTTATTTTTTGTTTTCTCACCCTCTGATCCTTCACCTTGACTCCTGCTCACTCCTCAAGAATTGCATTGTAGAAGCTGTCCCCTGTGCTTTTTGCTGTAAGTTAGCTTGGGCTTGAACTTGATGGACAATCAATATGCATCATGGGAACTTCCTGCATAGCTTGTACTTTATTTTACCCCCAGGTTATATCTATTAGGGTGTTCATAGAGCCTAAAATAAACAGTTACAGAATGTAGTATCCCCTTTCTCTGAAAGGTTTCTCTTTGCAAAGATGATTTTGAACTTGACGTTTGACCATCTGTACTGTGTAACCTTTCATTTCAGTATTTTTGATGGTTTAAATTTAGCTTAAGGAACATTCATACTCTAAATGAACAGGGGATTAGAACAGCTTCTGTGATATTTCTACTTTCTTTTTCTTTTCTTTTTTTGGCTTACAAAATCATTACTGAAAAAAAAGTATTTTACTACTTTTGACAAAAGAGACCAGAGCAGGTGCTCAAACCAGTTTTGCTTAATATTTCAACCATCTGGTTCACCGCAGCAGACGGTCAGAAGCTTAGAAAATTCAATAATTGTCATTGAGTTCTGTCTGCAGGTGCAATGAGGGGGCCAAACGTATCTAATGAAACCAAAAACTGTTGCAGCTTGAAACTCCCATAGAGCAAAATGGAAAATAAACAGGAGGTTTAATTAATGTGTAGTATAAACATTTCAGAAAAGATATTCAGAAATTATAGATGGTATAGTGTGTACTGACAATGTGTGGTTTAACTGGGAGATATCTTTTCCAAGTTATTAAACTACAACTGTAGAGCTTCTTACATGGACAGTGTGGAAAAAGTATCATTGGTGATACACACAGGACACCTCAGCAATTCAGCACTGTTGAAATATGTGAAATATTGAATTCATTACTTGAGCCTGTAGTCACCTATTTATTGTCTTTTCCTTTTGTTGTTGTTTTCCAGTAATTTCAGACTATTACTATATCAGACCTATTATATTACTATAGGAAACTATTATGATCTCTGAAAATACAAGAGGCTTACAGCCTCATTTTCATCTAAGTGCTCCTTAATTGTACATATGGTTTAACATTTGATGTGAATTCACAGAAAATGAGTCCAGATGGGCCACCAGTGACCTTTACTGAAATATCTCAGCTCAGTCTTTGTTCACTTTTAAATTTCAAGATGATGCATTTAAGTGTTAAAGGACAGGCTATGTTTTGGAGATTGGACCCTCATTCATTATTTAATACAGACCTCAAATCTGCCATTGTTTATGTTGAGTTAGAGTGGGCAGGCGGGGGGACAGGAGAATTTTACACATTAAAGTGTGTTTAAAGGTCTGTGAAAAGGTTATATAAAGCTCCAGAGGGAGCTGTATGTCCTCAAGTGATGTCACTGAATCATTGAATCTGCATTTAAGATGCATGTGAAAATGAGGGGGGAAAATGGCGCTGTATTAGCAAGAAGTGAGGTTAACAGACCTACAGTGTAGAGCTGCGCCTCATTTCTGCTGTTGCCGAAAGCAACACACCTGAACTTCAGGCTGGACAATTCACAGTCAGCTTGTATTGTGGGTAGATGCTAAGTTCTGACATCATTAGTCTTACTGTAAAATAACGTGGCTTTGTTTTTTTTTTGTGCCAGTCTGGATTACTTGTTTAAGATTCCTGTGTACTGTGTGTGGTCAAGGGAGACAGTTTGTTTCAGTAATTGGTCAGATTCACTACATGCTATACAGTTTTCAAGGTCTGAAATGTCGGGCCCTACATTAAAGCTGTTTACGCAGAAATGGAAGGTAGCTGTGATGACTAATACTGAAACATCTAGTCGACTGATGAAACAGGAAAGTAATCGAAATACCTTGGATTTTGTGTTGTTGGTTGGATACAACCATTAAAGAAATCAAAAAGCTGTCAGCAGTGGTTGAAATGTTTATGATGTGATGCATGTAGTTTTCTGGTACTATACAGACAGAATCACCCAATCCTGCTCAAATAAAAAAATAATTGACAAAAGGTGTTATCAAAATTAGCTTTAGATGCTATTAATGAAGATAAGCTGGTTAATCATTTTAATACAAACTCTCTTTTTCTGTTTTTAAAGTCATTGTAGTTTAGCAGGAACTGTGAGTACTAGAAATTGCATTTAGCAGCAGTGCTGTTGTGCATGTCATTCTTCAGATATTTGATTTTGAAACTGAAGTCCTCTCAGTGAATCTCAACTTTACAACTCTCTCTTGTGTTTTACATCCTCTATATCTCTCCCTGTTTTCTTGTTGACATATCTCCTGCAGGGATTGCGGGAAGCTCAGATTGATGTACGGCTCTTGCTGTGTGGTCAGCCCCATAGGAAATGTTTGTGTAATGGCTTCTATATGAGAGCTGTCAAAGCGGATGAGGATCCAACACCAGTGTGAACACTGTGTCGACAAGGCCTAGCAGGAAACACTAAGCTCCCTTTTTACCCCCGCTGCTTTGTCAATTCCATTGGTCCTTCTCATTAATTCAATATGACTGTGTGTTTTTTCCCATGGTGACTCATGAGCCTCAAGTGGGCAAATAATGTACAGTAATTTTTGTTATTTTAAGCATGGATGAAATGACTCATAAAATGTATATACAGTATGATGGTATGTAGGCCATGGCTTATGTATGAAGGCTATGTTCACAGCTCTTTCTGTGAATGATAAATGTAAAGCTAATAGTTTCTCCGTAGCCACCATCTTTTCACCAACATTTCTCCCTCTCTCTCCCCCAAGGCTCACATTGGTGTCATCCATCTCTCTTTCCTCCTTGATATTTGGCCTTTTCAAACATCAACTGTGCATTTACAACTCAAGTCTCTGTCCAGCAGTTTGGTCACCTTGCTGAATCATTTTCTGGTGTGTAAAGGGTGAAAACAAGACCAAAAAAATCTGTTTTTTCCCCTGTTGTGCTCTTATCTCTGCTGTTTCTCATTTTTTTATAAGTCCCTCTCCTATCCCCTATATTTGTTTTTTTCATCTTGGTTCCTTCTTCCTGTTTTCTTTCCCTTTCCTGTCTATTCAAAATCAGTGGTAATATGCCGGTGTAGTCTTGCTTTGGGCCTGTCCGTCACTCCACATCAAAGCCTCGCTTGTTCTCCAGCTCTCTCTTCTTCATGGTCTATTACTCTACCCTCTCTTGCTGACATAAAAATGCTGTTTAGCATGTGTGTGTGCGTGCATAGTTAAAGGGACTTCTCTGTCTTAATTTGCATCCTCGTAAAGACTGGTCTCTAGACTCTTGAGATGTTTTACTTCCATAGCTGACAGTGGACTCGCCTCACAGCACGCAGGCACAATGGCAATCACTCAACATTGCTTTTCATGGTGATGCTGCTTTCACAGTAGTAGTTGCTCATTTGGTTGAGAGGCAGAGCGAAAAATGTGCACTCGTGTAGACAGGAAGCTTTGAGGTTTTCATTAGCTTTCCCCCAGCTCATT
Source organism: Sandelia bainsii (assembly GCA_032362345.1). NCBI lineage: Eukaryota > Metazoa > Chordata > Actinopteri > Anabantiformes > Anabantidae > Sandelia > Sandelia bainsii. The sequence goes on along the minus strand of JAUMHL010000016.1, from coordinate 12,694,204 downwards.
CACACCAAATGAAAATAAAAGAATAAAGGAATGTGCGGTAAAGAAGAGACAGCCTGGGCCAAACCAGACTGAGCAGCATTTGTGCTTTGTTGGTGTCGTCTTTCCAGCATAATTCATGCTTAGTAAAATCTAGGACATAATCATAAACACCTTCTGTTTTTTTCAGCCTCAGCAGTCCAGATAGTGGCTCATTTACAACATTACAAGGCAGGAGTTACAACACGAACCTCTCTGTCTCTGTCCAGGTTAGAAGAGAACATAACCTCTGTAGTCTGGTCTCAGCACTTTCTCATGACAGGAATAAATGTTCAAGGGGTTTTGTTATTTCTGTGTGAGATACACACTGCAATCACTGCAAATCTTGGAATAAAGCATTAGTCTACTAGATGCTAATAACTGAAACTGCACAGGAAATGCGTAAAATAATCTCACTTATATATGCCTTTCCATACAGCCCCACGAAAACTGGTAATTTACCGACTGTGAAAGGGAGCTCCAGTGAATGCATGGGAAAATGTGATGACTGTATTTCCAGTATCTCCACAAAACTGAATTCAAAATTAGGGCCCATGTCATTTGTCTCTTGAAGCATATTTGTGGAATATTTATGCATATTTACACTAGACTATTCTGCATTTTTACCACAGACTGATAATGGGGGAAGATATGAATTCAGATAAAAATGATTAATCACCACAGATTGGCACACCCCATCTAAATGTTCCACTTGTGCTACCATCTTAACAATTTCCCCTCATCCTGTGCCCATCTTGTGAAGCAGTCTACTTCACAATTAACAAAAATGCAGCATAGGTTGAAAAAAGAATTTAATATACTCTATGTGGTAAAATATTCTGATGTTAAGGTTCAATTACTTTTGCTTTTGACAAAGCTTTAAACTGTGTCCAGTGATCTTCTTCAGGTAATGAAATTTGCTCAGGTTCCATTTCTTGGCATTTCTTGAAAAGAGACAGTGTTTATAATTCCTCCCATTCAGGACCACCCATCGTCACGAGGCCAAAATTATGTAGTCAAGTTTTTATAATTGCAACAGAGCAAGCAGCATTCATTGAAAAAGTTGTTAGATGCGGTCAAAAGATTTGGTCACTCATCAAGGTAGATTTTTTTTTCAGTGTATGTTTATGCCATCTATGTTTTATACCAGTAGCAGGTTGGGGTTTATGATACACCTGGAACTGTTTGAAATTGCCCCTCACTGACTATGAAGCCAAATAACAGATAATGATGACCCATCTGTCAGACCTCAGGCTTTAGGCCCCACTGAGGTAATGATAAGAGTGTATTACAAGCTAGAGGGCCATAATAAGGTTAAACACCACACCTCAGAAAATAACCTCTGATGTCATTCTCCCCTGTAGTCCGGCAGCTGAGGCTAATTGGCTGATATGGGTCTATTTACCTTTAGGGCCAATTTCTCCCTTTTAGCATCTGATGTTGCAGATCTCTCTCTGTCCCCTTCTGTCTGGATAGTTTGACCCATGCTGCATAATCACTACTCATACGTGCTTCAAAGATGGCCTGTCAAGATACTTTCAAGTGCTGTGTTGTTTGTGACAAACCACAAAAAGTCAAAGCACCTCACCGTCTCCCTCCCCACTCTCTGCTAATGCTTCAGTTGTCCAGATGTTCTGCCCGGAGTTCGTCCAGCTTACATAGACTTTTGAACAAAACTCTTTACTTGCACCCGATTCCAACTCCACCTGTGTTCATATTTAAACTCAAAGGTGGCATACTTCTCAAAACAGAGGAAAAATGACATGTTAGGCCCTTTGGCTCCTGGAGTTCTTTTGCATAATTTTCCTTGAAAGCAGATACTTATCAAAGAGAGGCATATAATGAACAATGTCCGTGTGAACTAGAAAAGTCCATGCCCGCCCTTATCTTTGATTCTTATTTCTTATTTAATTCAGCACTGCAGGGTGGTGGTGTTGTAAGGAAAGAATAAAGTTTCAATCTTATTCATCCCACCTGTCTTCAGTATATCTTTCATAGGATTCATGCTTTCCTCTGTAATACATTTGATGTGTCCATATGTCTGCTCATGTGCAGCACATGCAGTTCTGTAATGTGGATACTGAGGTCTTGTTTTGGTATTGTTTGGAGGGGTTAAGTTTATATTTTGTTACACTTTGCACAAAAATTACTTGTGAAACTATTTTCAAACCAAAATACCAAAAATTAGTTTCTGCTTTCTTTGTCTTAAAGACCATTTCCTCTAAAGGAATATTTTCCTTAAGGAACTTAGTTCCTATGGCTACATTTGCACCAGAGGGACCAGGGTCTAAATTTAGTTGCATGGCTATAGTTACCTTACTACCTGCCAAAAAAGTCACTTGCCTGGAGGTTAGTGCTTTCTGAAGGTCCAGCAACTAGCAAGGCAGGTCCTGCTGCACTGAGCATTGCTCATTAGTTAAGTATCATACAGCGTTTTACACCCCTTTAAAAAACCCGCTGCCTTGCTGTTGTGTGTATAATGAGGCAAGAAGTGACTGATCATCACACTTTTGATACATCAGCGGGCTAATTTGCTGTGTAAATAAGAATCACAGTGCCCTCAAGGCATTTTTTCCCCCAGGAAGGTTCCAGGGTTAGTTCCTGGGAAAGAAAAGTACCAGGAACCTTTCTGTGTAAATGCCCCTTTATGTGATAAGTGGAAAATGTCTGGGACCAAACTGTAGTTTGGACAAACACTATTTTCTGACATTTTATAGACCAAGCAATTAATTGATCTGCTAATTATTAGATCTTAGCATGCTATCATACTAAACAAAAATTGTAAACATGGCAAACATGGCACCTGCCAGACATCAGCATGTTACCATTTACCACTATGAGCAAATTAGCATGCTGCAGTTAGCATTTAGCTCAAAGTGCCACTATCAAGTACAGTGTCACAAAGCTGCTAGCATGACTATACTCTTAGTTTTGTTTTCATAATAAACCAATTAATTTTTTGGTTTGTTTAGCTTAGGAAATGACCAAAAAACTGAAATGTGAAAATGCACATTACAATTTTCGAGATCCCAGAGTCGGTGCCTTCATATTGTTTATGGCTCACCAACCCAAGACCCCAAATATATTCACAACCATACAGATGGAAAAGCAACATATCCTGTACTGGAAAGAAGGGAATTGGCATTTTTATTTATAAACATTAAATTCATAATTAAAATTGTTTTCTGTCAATCAAATATATCATTAAATCACACCATACTTTTCCACACCAAATCAACATAGGATGTTGTGTTTTCATTCTCTTTCCCAACACTGCCAAATCTAAGTATCAACTGTTGTTCACTGGTCCGGTGGCCAAGACGTCTGCCAAGATGTTCCCAAATGCATAATGTGCATTCTGTTGTTTCTTTCTCACTCGCTCATTAACACTAAAATAAAAAAAGTACACACCGACTCACTCTCCAAAGCTGCAGCCTCACACATCCACACTGGTGTGCTCGATAGCAGAAGCAGATGGATATGAAGACTTGTTTAACTTCACTCACAAAGCCATGCAGCACATCACAAGAAATAGTTGTATCATGCTTAAACAGGAATACACACACTCTTCGCATATGCTTTCACACATGTACACACATACTTGCTAAATTATCTTGGCAGAAGCAGGCCCACACCGACGCAGCATGTTAAAATAGTGATGACAGATGCTCTCCCAGGAGCAGACATATGATACAGTACAAATGAAGACCAGTGTAGTGTAAAAGCTCCTGAAAGCACAGAAATTGTCCCGTCATTTGGAGCATGCTGAGATAGAAAGAGAGCTCTATCATGGTTGTAGGATGGATTAGACTGTAATGAAATTGGGTCGGAGTAAGATGTGCGATCTGTGTGGAAAAAATGTGTGTCTCTCTCTCTACCTTTCTATCTTTACATGTCTTATTCACTTACCCACCATTTCCCTTTTCCAAACTCAAATCTACACACATCCTCTGCTCCATAAGAGATCAAAAGAAGGGGAAGTGATAATAAACTAGTTCTCCTCCCTTTGTCTCTCCGCCTTTCTCTCACCTCTCTCTTTCTCTTACTCTCTCTCCAAGGTTGTTTGTGTATCTCTTCTTGGCTGAGTTTGTGAGCAGCCTTTCCCTTGACAGAGAATGTCAATTACAAAGACTTTAGCTGGGTGTAGATAAATGGAAAAATGAAAAGTGCAGCATAAATATGCATTTTCATCCTGTTGAGATAAGCATAATGGTTTTTTACTTCAGTAATGCCATGCATATTCAACATTACTGTTGAAACAATTAGTTGATTAATCGATCTGTGCATAATAATAGCAACAATTGTAATAATTGTTTAATTGCTCAAGTAATTTGTCAAGCAAAACTCGTCATTTGCTTGTTTGAGATGTAAATATTTGCAGTTTTTAAGTGTTTTTTGGAAATTGGAGTTGGGGTTTGTGCTTTTAGTTGGAGAAAACAAGCAATTTGATGTTGCTTCTATTTTCTATTTTTGTCATTTTAGAGATTAAAGGATTGATTTATAAAGAAAATAATAGCTAATTGCCAACTATTGCAACATCTTTGAGTCTGAGTTAGATACGTGTAGTTGACATTGAAGAAGAGGTGAAATAAATTAAGAACCACTGGGATCCAAAGGTCACACTGTTTAATATAAAAATATAATGTCCCAGAAATTATGATATTATAATAGCTCATTATTATCATTTGTTTTTGATGTGAAATGTAATAGCTATGTATGTTACATATGTTCAGTGCCAGTGTTTTATTAGCATTTGTGGCTTTGCATGTGGGCAGGTGGTTTCTTTTACAATTTAAAATGGTAAATCAACCCTCTCTCATGCTTTTATACGCTCGCAACCCTTTCAATATTTATGCAGAACCTAAATCTTGCGAGGCATAGGTGAAGGTTCAGAAGCATTGTGTGCTTGTGTAAAGTACAATGACATATTTTTTGAATCGGATCGAATTAAATGCCCACTTCAGCCTCTCTCCAGCTCTCACGTGTTTCCTCTTCTCTTTCATCTCCCCATGTATATCCCAGAATTTGTCCTAATTAGTCTCCACTGTTATTCTGCCCTTTTGTGCGACTTTTGTGTTGGAAAGAAATCAGTGTAACACAGAGACCAGGAGTCACCCCAGGAAAAAAGATACACGCACAAAAAACATTAAGGTTTAGACTCAAGATTCAGAACAAGATCAAGAGCACAAAATGTTTACGGCGTGAGCAGGAAATAAACCTCATGCATGTTTTCATTCATTTAAGTGCTCCCCATGCATATTGTGTCCTCCTTTTAGTTTATTCATCCTTCTGTTTTCTTATGTACAATTTATGTGAACTAATAATAATTATACACTTATTTGCACATGTACACACTATACATTTTTAAATCATGCTTGAAATCAATTTTTGTTATAGTTTACCCTCTTTCCATAGTTAGGCAGATTACGGTATTAATCAATTGACCTGTTATATTGTATATATTGTCTTATTGTATAAGATTTATTCATTTAAAGGTCTTTTCTTTAGTTAATAATTGAAATCTTAGAGGCTTTAGATGTGTTTTAAATACTTCAGTTTTGTTTTGATGATGTTAGTCTGTGACTTAAAACACATTTTAAAACACAAACATAATTTAAGAGTGATCACTGATTACAAATCAGATTTTTGTTCACATTCACAGTCAGTTTTGAATAATACCACTTGAAGAGGCCTCCAATACCACATCTCAGAGGGATGTTGACAAATGCATTTTATTACACAATATTTTGCATTGTAACTTTACCTCAGGCTTTAACTAGTTTCTCTCTGTCTGTCAGCCTGGGCTCTCTTGGGATGACTGTTCAGCTATTTTCCCCACCTAGCCGTCAGTTGGGTTTTTTTAGGGCCATTCACAGCTGTCACTCAAACCACAACCACCCATCATGATGCACTGTCATATTCCTCTAACCTGGTTTGTATTCTCTGGATAATCAGGCAAGGTGTGCAGCATGCTGTATTTTCACTCCCCCACCCCCCACCCCCCTCTCCATCACCTCTCTTCAGCCACTGTAGATTTGTCATTAAGGAAGAGCATTTCATTTTGTCATCTACAGAACCGACATACAGTAACAGATGTTATGTCACCATAGTTTGGTTCATTCTCACCCCAATTATTTTTAAATGTATGTGCAGACTATTAAACAATCTAAGAAAAAAATAACTTTTTTCTTTGGTATTTATTTGAGTTTTAATTGTTGATTTATTTCACTAATCACTACCTCATCACTAAATGTAATAGCCAGAACTTGAAGAGAGAACGTTAAACATTTGGATTTATAATTTTTGATCTGTCCTCTATGTTTTTGTGCTATCTATTCATTCTTCCTCTGTAACTCTGACTAATACTAATAATAATAATAATACTAATACAGTAATGTCAAAAACACTCATCAGGTCAAATAGATGTTCTTTGCCCATTCACTGATCAATATAATTTCTCCTTTTTAGTGTCTCTTGCTTCTTTTTTTTGTTTTCTTTTGGTCTGCCTCTCATTTTTCATTAGGTAAATCCAGCTCTGAGGTGGAAATGGGCTTTCAAAATGCTCAGCTCTGTACCACCAGCAACAGCTGTTCACCCGCTCCGCTCCCCCACTCAAAACGACACCAGGCTGCTGCTCAGCACTCAACTCAAATTGTATCCTGCTCCACTCAAATTACACTGACTTTCTCCAAAAAAGGGAAAAAGTCTGCATGTATTTCATCTACAGTTTAAATGTAGCCTTGCATCCTAAAGGACCAAAGAACAACGGCTCACAAGAGCCTATTTTTGACTGTATTTTGGACCAGGCTTGGGCATGCTGCAGGCTCGTGGTGTGAGCAGGACACAGGGCAACACTCTCTTCTTTTTTTTTTTTAAAAGTCGCTCTGCGCTATGTTCAAAATCCACCTGCTCTGTCACGCACACAGTTACACTGACAGTAACGTCGCAGTCACACACACACACACAACTGTCGTCAGTGTGGAAGTTATTTACTATGAGTCAAGAAGACTCAGGAGAAGATTAATTATAAGAAACCACGAAAACATTCAGTGCCTTGTCATATTCTTCTGTTTCTATAACCTGTTACACCTGTTTACATATGGAAAAGTACAAATACTGCACTTTGTAAAGAAAAAGGTGAGTGAGAGAAAGATGGAAAATTCATTAAAGAAAAGTTACAAAATTAGTTTGTAGAAGGGAAGGAAATCAGAAAGGCAAAATCAAAAATTGGCAGATCAGATTATTAAAAACATCTGAATCTGCCAAGAAAAGTGCAATCAGTGCATATGTAACATATGCAACTTTTTTTTGTCACTTTAATGCACGTACACATCTGAAAATCGGTTCAAAAGGACATATGCAGAAATATTTGCAGCTAGCAGGTTATAAAGTACTTCACTGACAATAAAAAAACATTTAAATCAAGGCAAGAAAAAACTATAAGAGAATAAAAACAAATTAGGGCAAGTAAGCATAGAACATCTGCAATAATATAGAATATATGTTTGTACTGTTAGAAATGCAAGTTTTGTAGAGTGGCAGCTTGTCACACCAGAAAGTGCCAACACAACAAAAGGTATTTAGCAATAACTCACCAATCTTGAAAAATTATTGGTGCTAGAATCTTGATGACGTACATGAGGGATAATAGAGTGGTACAAATACTTTGTTTAGTGTATTATTCTGCATATCCTGTACCACTTACAAACAAAATCCCTTATTTAATCAGTTGAACAGCAAAATATGGTTCCTGAACTGCAGCATTTCTCATGTTTGCACTGCTGTGCAACATGAAGCTAAACAAAAGAGTTCACAGGACTTGGCCAAGAGTTCTGAGTTCCTTTGAAAAAGGAGAAAAAAATTTATTGCTAGTCATAAAAATAGAGATACATGGAGATAACGTTGCATAGAGTAGGGTTCTCTTTTCCTCACATGCACATATTAACCACATTTGAAATTAAATAATAATAATAATAATAATAATAATGAATACTTTATTGATCCCCTTGGGGAAATTGTTGATCACCATGGTTCTCACTAAGAAGACATTTGCCTTACTTTTTGGTTGTTGTTGACAGTAACAAAAATAACCTTAACACCAAGCTAGGTTTCAGCGAAGTCCCACCGTTTTTGCTGCCTGTAAACACTCACAGTACATGATAGGAGTCTAACATGGTATGTAGGTGATTACACTGTCTTGACTTTCACCCCAATAAGTTCACAAAGACACTGTTAAAACAGTTTGACGTTGATGATGCAAATCAAGTTCAACTCTAGCCAAAAGTGCCAGCCCCATTCACTTTCCCACAGTAAAATCACATAAGTGTGGTAATTTAATTGAAATGAATTGATTCCATACAAAGTTTTACTGTTAAAAAAAAGTGACTGCGCTGAACTATTTAGTATGCTCCTACCAGTCTTCACTTTGCAAATAAGTTGACATATACAAGACCGTATATGGCAGATATATTATTACAATAATATTCATGCATGCAAAACACTTTTGAAGTCTATCCCCTAGACACTAGACAACCCCCGACACACACATACAATCATATGCATAACCTTTATGAATTGTATGTACATTCATTCTGCTCAGCTGCCATTCAGAAATGTGTTTCACAGCTTCAACATGGGTGCAGCCCACACTCTCCATCGAGCCGTCATTAGCGCTAACACAAGGAGAGGCAGATTAATGCGTGAGGTTTCCAGCAGGTGGGAGAGGGAGAAAGGTTAACACAACAGAAGTGATGAATGAATCACTTTGAGCGCCATCGTTTCGTAATGCTACCGTAATGATGTTTTATGCCACTCAGAAATTGTCCTTTATTCTTAATCAAAATGGATTTTATTTCTGTCTCGCCCTCTCTGCTGCACTGCTGTGGCATATGAATGTGTTGCATATGTTCAAATGTGATTAAATGTATTTAATTAAGCCGTAGCCAGATGGTCCTGCTGGTGGTTTTATGCCACCGTATGCTTTATGGTATACATTATAACCATACAGTGCATTCAGTGGTGGTGGTATGAATGAATATGTCGTGTAAAATACCTTTTTTCTTCTTCTTTTCTTCTTTCCACCTCTTTGCAGCTTTTTCCTTCCTCTCCTAGAGATACCATGTGGCCTTGAAGTGATGCACAGGGGATTGAGAATTTTTATCTTTACTTAATTTTAGTGTTCGACCTTCAGTTTGCTGAATTACTTTTGATGCATTCATGATATGAGGAAGAGAAGGTAATGAGGGAAAGAATTCCATCTTTGTGACTTACAAGTGCTCACGTCATCAAACCAACTCAAGATGCCACCTGTGTTGTTTGTTTCTGTTCATGTGCTACTCCTCAGTCATTACTGGAAATTGCACCTTGTTATCTGTCATTGCTACACGTTTTCCATTGCTGGGTTGGTTTGGTTTATAGCATGTTTGTAGTGAATAATACAGAAGAATCTTTTGACAAAATTGCAGATTAAATTGCAATAACAATACTGCTCTAAAGATTACATTTCTACTGTTTGCCATTATCATTCAGCTTTAGATTAGTGAGCGTTCACATCATGGGATATCTCAAGATGGATATGTGATTACAGAGTTAGTTGTGTGAGGGTGAAAAAAATTCAATGCTTATTCTGCTTTTCAGGTTTGAATTTACTAAATTAGATATAGAGGATCAGTGTTCTGTATTATATCCTAGTAGTAAATGTCTGTATTTACCAGCCAGAAACTCTTAATGACATGAACTCGGCATCTTGCTTTTAGTAAATGTGTTTTCTCATCATTTATCCATGTGGGTGGTGATGGACTGCCCAGCTGTTTTTTCAGCGCCGGTCACTTTTAAGGGCAGGATGATCTTTCTTCAGTTTGGAATCGACTTTTAGGTGTAAACAAATACCTTTTCTTTACTGCTGAGGTATGAACTGTCATAACAGTCACCTAGAATTACTGAATGTCCTTTCTCCCCATGACAGGTGTGTGACCCATCCATCTAATGTATGTCTATGGTGTCATTGCTCCTTCACGCTTTTCTCCTCACTCTCACCACTTCTCTGTTACTCCTCTCTCTCACCCTCGGGGGGGGTCTTTGTATTTATTGTCATTAAGCTACTTACTCCCATCATCTATTTATCCATTCATCCCTGTGACTGTGCCACTGCTTTTTGATAGAGTGCTTATAGATATATTATTCATTTGATTGACTGCCCCTAATCACCTCACAAGTGGAGGAAATTAATCATTTCAGAAATTCCGTAATTTGCATGTTACTCTGGGAGCTTTGCGGCAGCATTTAGGGAATGCTGCATTAGTGACTTTATTTTTTTCTTCATGTGAAACATTGCATTAGCCAGGGGAGCCTGTTGGAAAGGTGCGGGCCAAAAAGAGAGACACGGAGAGCAAGCAAGAGCCACTTTGCTCACAGCCAAAAAATCAATGAGGCTGGATATTCAACACTAGTCTATGGTTTTTATGGTGGCCCATAAAAACCCCATTGAAAAAGTATATATGGCATGAGATGATTTTTCTGTGGGTGAAATTGGATTAAGCCTAGTGTAAAATGGAGAGTCTGGCCTTTTTCTTTTTCGAACTCTCTCTCTTTCTGTCTCGCTTACTCCGTCTCACTGCAACACTCGACTTACCCACCCCAGAACCATTCAACTCTATAGGAAGAGAAACCTGATTACATGGCTGAAAGTGGCCATAGTGAGCACTATTAAAAGGATCCAATTAAAGTTTGTGCAGCGCTGGAAGCAGCATTCTAGTGAGGGATTATTTGTGGAGGTGGAATTTGATCTGTCGCAGAGAGAGTCGTCCATTGGTCGAGCTATCGCAGATGGATGGTGGGTGGGTGGGGCTTCAGAGTGGTCCAAGTAATTGGATGTTGAATTAATGGACACTTGTATCAAAGAGCGAATGTGACAGCATAAGAGAGAGACAAAGAGACAGTGAGGGAAAGTGAAAAGAACTGTGGTAGTATGTGAATTCAATGACAATACATCTTACAAATGAAATCTCTGCTGACTGGTTGATTTTAAATATTTTAAAATTAGGAGAATGTGTACTGCTACTACAGAGGAAGTCCTGTTTTACTTGTGTTTCTAACAGTACTTATGAATGAACTACCATGAAATTTGGTGGACATATTGAGGCCAAAATAAATTTTCACGGCAGATTTTCATTAAACAATATGAGACAAAGACAGAGCGAAATTATCCTCTATTATAACTCTGGACTCAGCAAAGTAAGAAATGGGATCACACTGCTATGCAGACTAATGTGGTAGGAAATACCAGTGGCCAGCTAAATGTGCACTGAAAAAATGTGTGCACACACTATCATAAGCACAGTAGCATTAAGTTGTACTTCAGTCTTTAAGCAAACATTTTATTTACTATATTATAGCTAGATGAGATGATCTGTTTGTTTCATATAGTATGAAGCAACAGCCATTTAGCATGTGCTGCCTTTTATCTCATATCAGTTTATGACTTGTACAAAGTTTTCAAGTTTTCTAATTACAACTAGTAATCAGGACTTACATACACTCACACAGATAACTCTGCAATCATAAATCCGTTGCTGGTTGTAAACACGGGTGTTTTTCTAATGTCATCCATCCTTCCCTTATGATGTGAGTGTTTTATTATAAAATATGGTTATGTGCAAAGAAAGGACATCCAAGAAAGCTCATTGTATTTTTTAACTGCTATGAGGTATGACAATGGAAAGTTGTGAACGCATGGGGATTATGTGCTAAGCTATTTCTTGGCCACGAGCAGTGGGAGGTGATTGTGGTTGCCTGGCAACCTACTGATGACAATAAAACTCCTAGTTAGCTAAGCTAAACTAACGTTTGGCAGTATGTTTATATTTTTCCAACTAAATTCATACAGTGAGTAAAAACTACTTTTTTGTGAAATTGAGCAATTCTGTCATTTTGGATTTGAAAGTTTAGTTCAGCCGAATCCTCTAGTCCCTTCCCAACTGTGACCTGTATTTTTTTCACCTTTGTACCTTGTGCAGCATTCCTGGATCTAAAGGGTTAGCATTGTAAAGTATAGCACTGTTATTATCCATTGAAAAAAACTACAAAAAATAGACCAGAAATAACTACACAAGTTCCCTTTAAGACCATTATAGCACAACAGATCAGTTTAAAGCGGGAAAAGTGACTAGAAAAAATAGTACAGCTCAGGGTTGTATCAAGCTAGATAATTGCTCTGCCTTGGTATGAATGGTTACTGGAGAAATGATTTGTAATAGTAATTTAAATCCATTACAGAAAATTTGCTTTCTAGCATTTCATATGGCAGTTCAGTCAATCAATTAGTTGTCTCCCTCTCAGTCCTCCATGCTGAGTGAATTAATAGTTGTATTATAATAGTTGTAATGACTTCTCAAATAATGACATGTTTAATTAGATGAAAACACAGTACTTTGTATTGCAGTAATGCTTGTAGATACAAGTAAAGAAAACTTGATGAGTTAATTTCTCCTCTGACAAACTGTTTGTTGAACTCTGTTGAACTCCTCCTCTCCATCCTTCAGTCCACCTTCACAGGAGCAACTCTATCTAAACACAACCTTATTATTATTTATAGAAATATTTTACACAAACCATTATTTACTCTGATCACAGGACATTATTTCGGAAGCTTCCAGGAACACTTTTTTTTCGCCTTGAGCAAGTTAAAGGAAGCGAGATAAAATTTATGAATAATTTGCAGTCAAAAATTACTATTCATTATTCATGGCTTTGTATTAGCTTGGATGCTTTAAAAATCCTTTGGACAACTTTTGAGTGGATTTTAGTTGATGCATGAAATACCCTGATTGCTTAAACGCAACACTGACAACAAAATCAGTGCTGGGGGTTTTTTCTTCATTTTTGTTCCCTATGAAGTCTCGTGGGTTTTGCCGTCATTGGAGCTTTTCTAAGTTACAGTGTGTCAGCCCTGTACACAAACAGTACTTCCAGTTAGAAAGGAGGGTCCCTTTGAAAATCTTTTTCAGTGATTAAGGTTGTCCTCTTACTGTCACAGTTTAATTGGGAGCTTTTCTCTTCAAAAGACGTTTGCAACAAAACTACAGGCTTTCTGCCTTTTAACTCAGAGCTCTTGCTGAGATTTATGTGCCATTGACTGGAGTTACCAATCGCAATTTGTGTCTAAATTATACCCTTTTTCTTCTCAGAATAATAAGTCAGTCAAACTTAGTACAAGCAAGACAAGATGAAAAAATGCACATTACTTAAATGTCCAATCGAGGATAGACAACCTTAAATCTTAAAAGCTTGTATGGGTAACAGGCACCAAATTATAATATTTAAGTACTAATTAATAACTAATAACAGTTAAAATGCTCTGACATGTTCTGACATGCACTGCTGCAACTCACTGACTCTATGGGAACATATATACTGTATGCTTCACCTAAAGCATGATAGAATATTTTTGATCAAAATGAGGTGTTGTCAGTGCAGAGGTATTTCTGAAAGGCTCTGACTGAGCAGTCTCCTAACCAGAGAATTACAACAAATTCTGCTTGATTAGTAGGTTTTGGAGCATTGTCATTTATTGTAATTTCATAAAGAGCAAACCAGGGAGAGGGAGGGCTGGGAGGAGCAGGCTGGATTGAGTTCTGATCCAATGTTAGTGCCATCGTAGGTTACATGTTGTAACATTAAATAATGATATTTCTTTGATCGCTGACTAAAAATCATGTCAGCAGTGTGAAAATATCCTTTTTCATGATTTGTAGGGCAAAACAAAACACAATTTCATCTCTCTCCAGAAACAGAAACCAACAAATAATCAACTTACTGTCATGCTGAACGATTAAAGTGACTCAAAATGGGTAACGGGCCAGTATAAATGACATAAAGAGGCTCTCTGAGTTATTTTGAAAATACATGGCATGCCTAGCTAAGACATGTTGTGTTGCGTTTATGGCAAAAGTCTCTTTTCTCTTTTCAAAATGAAAACAGAGCAAAAAAAAAAAAAAAACAGCCTATGGCTCCAATAGCAAAATAGGGAAAGTGTTGGGGGTGGGGCGCACACTTGAAAATATAAACATGATTGCATATTTCTGCACTTGTAATCTGGGTGCCCTGTTGCTATAATTGCTGAGGTAACATTTTCAAAGTGCTTACACACATCTCACACACACACACACACACAGAGCCACTATAGGCACAACAGCAGGAAAGGGGCAGGGGTGATGGTAGTATGAGATAGCTTAGCCTCTGGTGTTAAAGGGCCAAGAGTATGAGATGATTACCACCATGTGGAGTGCGATGATTATTCCAGCCTCCGTGACCCACCTGGTGTTGGTTCAAATCCCTCACTTGATCCAAAGAGGTTACTGGAAACAAATAAATTGGTTCTCCTAACGTTGCAGATGTTGACACTAGAGGGCTGGGAGGGTAGATGGTGTTAGATAGCGAGCAGGGTTGAAGCAGAGGTTGATGGAATACATGTCAGGTTTGTTGTTCCGGTAGAACAGCCAATTTAAGCCTTTGGGCTAAGTAGTCGTGACGGGGACGTTAAAAATGAATAAAAACGGCGTGGGCCGTGCTCACAAACAGATTGTGTCATTGGGTGGTAATGTGCTCGAGCTGGCGTGGCCCTGGCTGCAGGGATTAGGCTGACACAGCAGCACGTTCACATTTCTGATCACAGTACACACACACACACACCCTGAAAAACGCCCACCCCGGGGCAACATATCCAAATGGATGACATCAGCTATCCCTTAATCTCTATATCTCTGCCCTTCCTCTCTCTTCCCTGTTCTTCTGCTCTCTTTATACCTGCCCACTGTCAACTGTGTGTGCGTGTGTCTGAATGTGGGGTACAATACATCAGTCCTCTGTGGATTCAGAGGAAAAGCATAGTAGCTGAGAGAAAATGAAACGTTCTTCCTGTGTTTTGTTTCTTTATTTTTTTTGGATCTCTCCAGATTAAAGTTGGTTGACGTGAACACCAGCTCAGCTGCTGCCTTGTCTCCTCCACAGCTCTGAATTATTATTAGGGTGTGTGCCTTTTTTTATTATTTCTCCTTCTTCTTTTTCTTCATTTCAACATTCTCCTCCCCCTGCAAACATGACGGCTTTGATTCCCATGGAAGTTGAGATGCGGAGCAAGACCAAAGGAAATCTCTTTTAGTGGCGCGCTGGATGTGATGAAAGGAGCCATTCACATCTTCCCATGAGAAAGATAGAAACGGGGCTAGAGGAGCTTGCTCTGATTCAGTTCTCAATGATAACAGATACCATGATGACATCCCTGTGTAGGGGTAGGTTGTTTTTACACTGTGTATATTTATCTGGGCTGCATACTGTATCACATATGTGGGGTAGAGCTACAAATACACGAGTTACATCCTGAATGTCAGGCTTACTTTTTCTGGCAATGTTTAGGTTTTACAACCACATCTTGTCCCAAATGTGTTTGATACAGCACTTAATCAATACCAAGAGCTCTTGGCAATGACAAACCAATCTGTCACTGTCATCGACTCTGTGGTAGTTTATCACTCGCTTAAGTATTTGACGGCTGTGCATGGGCTCTAGAGTAACATCTGCACTGAGCTGAAGACTTGATATGCACACAGAATCGGCATACTAAGAAGGTGTCATTATTCACTCTTAATATGAGGATTTGTAACTTACATGCAGTAACACCATCTGAAACAGATATAGGCCTGCACTAAATATTATTCCTATGACAGAGTATTGTGTTGATATTTTCCTGATGGATTCATCATTGAGAAAATACTGAATGAACATTGCAGTTTTCTTTAAGCTATAAGTGATGCTATCACACTGCTTGTGGTGTTTGTCCAGAACCCAACGATTTTTAATTTACTGTCACATTTGATCAAAATCTTAGAAAACCCATGTAACTGAATAAGCAAATATTTTATTTTTGCTTCAAAATAGACCTTTTCAATTAATTAATTATGATATTATTAGATATTGGCAGCGTTCTTGTTCATATTTGCTCTTCCTAAGCTCATAGAGAAAATTACTGAATTCTGACAACATTCATGTGGCTTCAACATGTTGCAGAAATTAGATATAAAATTTTTTTTTTCCAACACAAAGACAATTCTTTTTTATAGGGATTCTAGTTCTTGTCATATTTTACACACCTTCAGTAGTCAGTATATGTTATGTTATATTGCAATAATATCGTTGGTCATTTTAACTCATGATGAATATTGGCCAATAATATTCAGGCTCAAATTAATGCATTTATGGATTTATTGATGCAAGTTATTAAATAAGTTAAATCTTGTGAAAATATTATACAGTCACTCATCAAGTTCAAACTGCTTTTTGATATATTAATGTATCAATGTATCACATCGTTTAACGGCATTAATACATTTTCAGCTCATGTACAGGGAAGTCTTATCGCATTTCACAGGGTATTAGATTATCAGATGTTACAACCTGTCCTCACTTGATGTACTGTAGTTTGGCAGGATTTTGAAGCTTCTGCTCCAGCTTTGCACTTACGTGCATTTGAATAAATTTGATTTAAAGCAGCCCTCCTTGAACATCTTGCACAAACTTGCTGCGATAGTGTCACTGTGATTTTAGGTCTTCGAAACTGGATTTGCAGCACCTACTGTATATGTGATTCTTCTTTACTTACACTAGAATTTGGGGGGAAATGCTCTTTTCAGTTTGCTGTTAATATGAGTTTAGTTTGGGAAATGCCCATGGAGAGATTTGTTGTAGTACGGAAAGTCTTATTGTTGCATTTGTCAGGCAGTGAGCATTGGCTACTGTGAGTTGACAAGCAACAAGAAACTGATACAATGGGAATATCAGGCAAAATGTTTTGCAGATAACAAAACCCTAGCAACTATTCACTCAGATGAAACATGAGTAAAAATGTTTTCTTAGATCTTTGGGAAAAAGTTGTTCTCTTACAGCTTCTCTCCTTTATTTCTGCTGGTTTGTCTCTTTAATGTCCATTAAAATTATTTATTTAAAGCACAATTTGTGAATGTCAGTCCGTTTTTTCCATTCGTCCTTTGAAGAGAATATAAAATGGCCAGGAGATCAATCTCTTTAACGTTCAAACCATCAGCCTTCATGACGATTCTCCTTGCTCATTCGACTTTTTCCCACATCTTTATCTCTTTATCGGCCGTCTCCATTCGTTCTCCCCTCCTCTCGTCTCTCCTTGGAGGGAGTATGCAGTCATCAATATCTCTGGCTGGGTTACAGGCGGTCCACCCAGCACCTCCTGGAGGGCAGAGCTATTAATGGAATTCGGGGGAGGGCGGCAGAGGGCCAGCAGGCAGGGGAGTGTGGTTCAGTGCCTGGCTTTCTCCAATCTATCCCACATTACTGGCTGTCAATAAGCAGGGGAGCAACATTCTCACTGAACTCAAATGAACCTGAAATCTCATTAACTGGGGTAGAAGACAAAAAAATGACTGATATTTGGTCTAGAACCAAAAGCATCTGTACTTTTGCAGGAAAGCAAGACATTCTCAGCCAATATGATTAGACTTCAAAGCAGGGATATTAACTTTTATCACCAGCTCTGCTCAAATAATACGTAATCACACTCGATTAAGATCCTGCTTTGCATCATCAGTGAAAACAATGAATAAGCACATCGCCAAACTTGCTGTGTATTGAGGCAAAGTGCAGCGAAAGCAGCTTTTGGTGGCGCACTACAGCGGTTCACTGTCCTCCATCAGTCCATTTGCCCGCAGGCAGCAGGCAGGCGCTGAATGGCAAACTAATCCATCCCTCTAATGCAAGGGCATTATGGCTGCCCATCACTTCCTAATTGGCTAATGGCTAGATTAGACTGGTTACAATAGGCAGTGCTGACACTGTCTTGGCCAGTCATAACAGAGGGTTTAGTGTGTAAAAGGGCAAGACCTGGCTTATGCATCCGGCCTGAGGCTTTTGTCCACAACACTGGACTGTTACAACAATACAGAAAGGGATTGTGAACACTGCTGGAGGGTAGGCGTTAGCTGATCTTGTCTCCAACTTCACACCTCTGTTCACCCTTGTTGCATGTTTTTAAAACTAGATGATACACAAAACATGGCAATGTCTAATTCACCTGAACTTGCTGCATAGTAAACATTCTGTAGAGCTCTCTCTCTGGTTGAATGGTAACAAGAGAAACTGCTGTAATACGCTGTGTACAAAGGTTTAGTGGTTGCTGTTTTCCATCTTCTTGAAAGTTAAACATAACTCCTAGCAGATGACTTGGAGAATGATTTTCAAGCTTTGACATAACGGAGACTGTGCAGAACTGCACCTCAGTAGCAGGATGAAAGTGCTGTTACTTTGTGCATTTGAAATTTGTGTTGAGTAGAAGATGAAAGAAACATGAGGGAAGATGGAAAGAACAGAGGGGAGAGACCCTTGCAAAGACGGTAGATAGATTAATAGACTCTTATTCCTTCCTGCAGTCTGTCATCTCGCTTTGGTTGATACCAACAGTATTTCCTCATAGAAGCTCAATCAACTTCCTTAATGTTAACTTGAAACTACAGTAATGACAGTAAAACATATGTGGTGCTTTAGGTTTTTTATTAATTGATGTATACTATTTGCCACTAATTGTCAGTACTTTAGGGTCACCTGTTGCTTGGCTAAATGCCTATATATAATGAAAACAACAAATGACTCAGACTCAGTGCTGCACAGAGGGTGGCCAGTCATCATTCTCTTGAGTCTAACTAGCTAATAAGTTAACTGTCATATATCAAAGGCAGAAGTAGTATGGACAAGACAGTCCACATGCATGCATAACCACTCCATTGAACATGGAAATAACGATCATACAACCAAAACACGACTAGGATGTCTACAACTATGCTGTTAGCTCTATTTGGCTGTTAGCTACATACTAAGAACCAGCATGTTAACAGTTAACAGCCAATGCGTTCATCATCTTAGTATTGCATGTTAACCATGCTAGCATTTGCTAACTAGGAGAATGCCAAGGACAATAAACCATTCAAAAACTTCATGTTGGCTTTAGAGAAATAGTTATTCGATGTCCAAAGTGATAAGAATGCATCTTCAGGGGACCATGATTGTCTGTAACCAATTATACAGAAATCCATCCAATAATTATTGAGATATTTCAGCCTGGACCACAGTGGTGGACCGAAAGAACAATGATACAAGCTATAAACACAATTTGTAGGAATTGACAAAGACAAATAACAGTTATCTAAAAATAATAAATAATAAAATTCCTGATTTTAATTTCTTGTAGCCTAAATGTATTCAAATGAGGTGCTGTTTTGACTTAATTCAGCTTTTCCAGCTTCCAGATAAAGTGTTTCACCAAATCTCAGGACAGGACAACCTGAAAGAGCCGAAGCACCTTGTTACTTTCTTAATTCTCTCCCAAAATACCAAACATGTCATGTTTCTGCTTATTATGTAGAGTTGTCCGTTTTCTGTCTATATTTAGTAAAATGACATTACACAACACTCAACATAATGGAAATATATTAGAGACAAAGTTTGTGTCACTTGTATTTACCTTTGTG
Source organism: Sandelia bainsii (assembly GCA_032362345.1). Lineage (NCBI taxonomy): Eukaryota > Metazoa > Chordata > Actinopteri > Anabantiformes > Anabantidae > Sandelia > Sandelia bainsii. The sequence goes on along the minus strand of JAUMHL010000016.1, from coordinate 12,674,645 downwards.
TTGATATTTTTACACCCTGCTACGCAACAGTGTGGAAATGATTAGCTTAAATGCTCAGGGTATAATCATTTCCTGAGGGTCTTTACACACGCTTTGACTCTCTGTCATGAATACAAAGTACAGATCCTCTCTGTGATGCCTCGGGATATTTGGATATAAATCCTTTTTATTTTTTTTTTATTTTTTCTTTTCAAATAGAGTCCAGTGTTTCTGCTTTTCACAGATTGTCTGGGTCCCTGCTGAACATTTTTATATTGCCCACAGTTATCACAGGTTCAAATTATGCTCAGGTTATAATTTTTACTGAGCAGTGTGCAAATGTGAAGCCAAACATAGAGGTCATGTATTTAATACAGTGTGTTTTATTAACATACAGATAGCTTGGAGTTATGTTAATGTATTCTGTAGGAGCACTAGTCCCTGTATGAAACCACTACAGTTTTTAGCTGTGACCGGGTTGTCTGATAATAGTGCTCAGCTGCACAAGTGAGTGTTGGACTTGTGGCCTGTGGTTGTGGAGTTGAATCTGGCTTGAGGACGTACTGGAGAACAATAGCATGACTGTAGGCTAAAAGTGCCTCAGCCCACGCTGCAATTGAAGCTCTCTTATCCATTACATTTGCTTCCTCTTTCTCCCTGTGCTCACTTCCCACTGCTACTATCTTAGTCTCTATAGCTGTTATCATTGTGCCTCTTTTGCTGTCTTGTTTCTGATGTTGTATCCCAAGAAAACCAATAATCAGAGGTGGCAGAAGTACACTTGAGTCAATACTTAAGTAAAAGTGCAAGCACTTGCCTAAAAAACTACTCCACTACAAGTAGAAGTACCACTTCAAATTCTTTACTCCAGTTCTAGTACATGCTCTGAAATTACTGAAGTACTCCGCTAAGAAATTGATTCCTCTGGGCATCATTCTGAAGGTCTCAGATCTTCTACATAAGTATTACTAACACACTGTGTGGTGGCTGTGATCAGAAGTTAGTTCCTTGGCTCGTCCGCCAATCATGGGGTAAGCAGTTTGATTCCTGTCTTCCGAGTTTTTAATCCAGAAGAATACATTATCGTTTAGTAGTTGAATTTTATGTTGTACTAAAAGTAACTAGTAGCTAAAATTGTCAAATGTAGTGGTGGAAAAGTGCAATATTTCGTCCAAATAGTGGCATTAAAGTAAAAGTAATATAAAATGGGAATACTCAACCAAAGTACAAGTACCTCAGAATTATACTTAAAATGTCCTTAGTTACTTTCCACCTTAAAATAATTCCAAAAGTATTTTCACACAGACACAAATGTTGGTATTCACTTGTTTTCTACTACACACTTGTCTTTGGAGAGTAAGTTGAAAGGTGAATTTATACCTCTGTTTAATGGTGCATAGCAGTTGTGCTGTAGATGTGTAGGAATTAATTCATAGCTCAGTGTCAGATTTCATCTGTTTCTAGCACCATTGCTCTCTGATATGCATTATATTATCATATTGTGCTTATACAGGATAGCCCAAAATATATAAACATAATCCCTTTGTTTTATGAGTAATAAAGGGGAAGGTTTACCTTGACTAGCTATTTACTAAAGTAAAACATTTGCCATGCAGAGTTACTCTAAAGAAATCAAAGCATGTATATACAGTAGTTTTCAGCTTTCATCATCAGGACCAGAAAGAGGACGTCCCTTAATTTAATTTGATGAACTGTTTGTTTTTGTACATCATTCAGTTTTGGTTGATTTTGTGACACCTGTGGGTTTTTTCATCACATGTATCAATCACTGGGCTGGGAACCACTGACAAATATGATGCTGCCTTTAAAAATCACTACAGTTATTTATATAGTGTATACAATACAAATACATACACTACTCACAAAAAGTTAGGGATATTTGGCTTTTGGGTTAAATTTATGGAAAACGCAAAAAGTTCACACTACAGTGATATTATATCATGAAAGTAGGGCATTTAAGTAGAAGCATGCAATGGTGATTTCCTCA
>JAUMHL010000016.1:12658750-12672558 GCA_032362345.1 Sandelia bainsii | reverse complement strand
TAGTGCATTTTAGGTTCATCCTGAAATTTCACCCGAAAGCCGAATATCCCTAACTTTTTGTGAGTAGTGTATATTTTCAACTCAAAATACATGAGACAGACTGTGACATATGATCAAAATTAACATGCTTGTAATGGCTCTTGCAGAATAAACAGTAACAAAAACTGGGTTATGATTATAACTATAAAAGCTTTTGAAAGAAGTGTTGGTTAGTTACAGAGACTAAACCTGTGATATCATCAGCCTAATTGGTGCTACTGAGCAACTGCTGTTAGATCCTTATACCTTCGCCTCAGCTTGAAACTTGAAAATATGCCTCTGTCTTCTTTCTGAGTGTGTCTTCTATATGTTCCAAATATCATCTCCGATCTCTCAGTTTTTGAACTAACAGCTTTTGCATTCTTTGATGTTTACACTAGACATACTTTATGTGTGTTACAGAAATTGAGAGGGTTACTAAGTCTTATTTTAACTTTCTTGACAACATCCTCCATTACTGTTGTAAAGTTGGAGGAGAACTGCAGTCTTAACGGTATCTTATAGCATTGATACTGCACCAGCATGCTTAGGATACACACTGTGCTGTAAACCCAAGTAAATCCTGCTTATTACTGAATATGATCTGGTGAAATCCATCTCCCTTTACTTCTCTGTCTCATCCTGTCTCCCGACTAATCAAGAACTTGGCACACATAATGGAAGTCTGTGCAAAAAACAACAGTACCTATTTTTAGCGAGAGCTTCCCATCTGAATTGGCACACTCACCTGAGGGGATTTGAGAATTCAGACTCTTGTAGGCAAACAAAATGTTGGAAGAAGTATTTAAATCAATATAATATAAAACAAGCCATTGTAAATAATGATTAAATGCCCTCCTAAAAATGTACAGCATCATCATTTTGTTACACTTTGAAAATCGCCGATTTGCACTCCAGGATCATGACCCACATACAAAAGGACCGAAAATTGAGAAGCATTGTGGTTGCCTCCTTTTACAAATCGTCACTGGAGAGAAAGTCCCCAACAGAAGAAGCTGCTAAATATAGTTCTACAACATCAAAGGTCCTCTTTGAAATGTGTGTGTGTGCTGCTCAGTCAGTAGCTTTGCCTGTGAGTGAAGCTAATCTGACGGGTACACAGGCCCCCATGCAGACAGACACAATCAAGAAATTCTCCGCTGGAGGTGCGTCACAAACACACACGCACGCACCACACATGCACACACACATACATACATTCTACACAACAGCGATCCCTGCTGCTCATTTGCACTTATAGGCTCTTACAAATTAATCTGTCAGCAGATTTCAACGTTTCAGCCTCAAAGGTAGAAATTTCTACTCTGAGGTCTGAAAAAGTGTATACATAAAGGCATATGAGTCATGTTTGACAACTTGATTGCTTGAGGAGATAAATGACAGAACAAAAAAACAGACTTCAGCTGATTCAGTAACCATCCGAGAGCTGATCATGAAGCCTCGTGTGGGTTTAGTTTCTCCATTTAAGGACCAGTTAATCAGCATATTAGCAAGACAACTTGGGAAAGGTTTGACAAGCAGCTTAATAGCAGTTTTTGGTTATTTTGTTTGTTTACTGATTTCTTTTATAATTTCATATCCTCCATGCCGTTGATCCATTCGTGTGGACGTGATATCCCAAGAATGCCTTAAGGGAATTTGTTCAAATTTGGCTCAACGCAACAGAGTGGCAACAGAGAGATGGTAGAAAATAAGCGCAGAATGAGAATAGGTTTCTCTGCAAACATACACAGAAATGGTAACCTTAGGTTTCAGTGAAGTCATTACACTTCAAGCAAGCTAAATGGTACATTCAATACCTGTCAGGACTCAGTCTCGAAAATAAAAGAGAAAAAAAAATTACACAAATGTAATACAATCATACAAGTGTAAAGGTTTAATGCAAATGCTTCTTACAGACCCCTGTTTTCTCTTCTTTTTTTTTTTTGTTTGTATAAGCTGAACCCTTTGGGGAAAGTTAGATGAAGAGGGACAGCCAAAGCCATCCCTTCTTATTTTTTAAGTGAACCAAGGAAAACAAACTGTTTCATCCTGTGGAATTTTAAGTCTTTCCATTTTCCCAGTGTGTAGTCTTAAGACCAGCTCATTGCACTGTTTGTGTAATTGAACGTGTGATAATCAGTGTTTATCAACTCTTAAACCTGAATATTCTTGGTTAATTGCCATTTTAAAGCCGAAACACAGCAGATCGGTGTTACAGTTGTTCACCTGCTAACTTTAAAACACACAGATTGATACTTTTTATGGTGTTGATAAAACAAGTGTGTTTTATAGGCTCCTTGCTCAGATGTGACAACCCATTGAGCACCTCAGGGGTATCCTGGCTGCATGTTATCGCAGCCAGGATCAGTTTAACGAGTCTAATTAGAACACGGCGTGTGTGTGTGTGTGAGTGTTTAGTAAGTCGTTTGTACCTTGGTTTAACATCATAAACACTGACACACATTGTTTTAAGAACTGAAAGAGAGATGATCGTCCTGTTGGTGAACTTGACTTAAATTGCTGATATTACCAGTAAAGTTTTCTCATCATTTAGTGTTTCAGTCAGCAGGCAGGACTGCAGCTCCTGTCAGGGAGACTTTAACAAGGTGTCAGCTCTATGCAAATTAAGTTGATTTCTCCTGTTGGTGTCCAAATTGCATCACTTAGCTCCTGATACAGTACTCACCCCCAAAGCACGCTGCTCAAACATTCAGTCTCTGATGTGCAATAAAGAAAAGGACAAAATGGAATAAAGAGGGCACTTAGACCTGAGTCAGGGTCAGTGTGTTTAAGCTCTGGTGTGTTTCAAACTTTCCTAAAACACTGACGAGGACTGCTTAAAGTCTACTCTTATTCAGCAGTGGTGAGGTGTTGGCAGCTGCAGCAGCACTAACTCTTCTTGCTTATCTCCTGCAGGCACAACCAGGCAGCCCAAGGAAGGAGAGGTCCCAGGGGTGGATTATAATTTTGTGACCGTTGACCGGTTTATGGAATTGGAGAAAAGTGGAGCCCTGCTAGAGAGTGGAACATATGAAGGTAAGGGTTTAGTTAAGTCATGCTCAACAACCTGTGTGATTGCAGTCATTCGTCTTTGTGATTTGTCAAATTTTTTGTGGAATTTTTGCTTTGATGTGGCACACCAGGCATTTTTCCACACAAGTGACAGCAGTTTGAATGAATGCTGAGACAGTGCTCATCACTCTCCGTGCACACACTGCACAACACACTCACGAATATGCTTCCATCTATCCATCTTTTGGCTTTGTGGAGACAAGGGTGTCATCAGTCATGAAGGAGATTGCATGAAATCTTCTGAATCTTAGATTCTGAATGAAAGGAAGCCAGCATGCACGCACGCGCGCACACACACATGCATACCCATGCAGTGCCTTCATGCTGGCTCTCTCTTGGCTCAGTCCTTGAGCCTGAGCTGATGTGGCTCTTCAGTTGCCTAATCAAAACAAACAGACACTCTCTATCCTCTCTCTCCTGTGGTCAGACAGCCCCGAGGTTTGGATTTTAAACCACTCACAGAAAAGGCAGCTCCTGGTCTGCCAGGCCACCCCCAACTCTCAGGAGACCCCTGCCATTATATAGATAACACAGCTAACTTTCTTCTCCCCCACCTGACTCCAGTCTCTGTTGGCCTGCCACCGCAGCAGGATGGAGAAAAAAAATTGCAGATGGCCAATTTAACGGTCGGTTGCCAGAAGCAATGTTAGATCCTTCTGGTGATGGGAGCTGCTTTCCACTTTTTTCTGCGTGGATGCTCAGCCATCATTCAGCGTTTTATATATTTTAATAATTTTTAATGGCCAATTAGATGTGGGAAAAAGGGAGAAGAGGTGAAATTCAAAAGGAAATTGAGAATACAATACAAAAAATGAGTTGTCCATCTTTCTTGAATCTGCCTGTGCTTCAGGTCAGCTGTCAGTTCTGTTGGTCTTAGTTAAAGGATAAGGATGGTGGTTTTCTATATTTTAGTCATTTTCAAAACATCCTATATAAAGACTAAAACAAGCAATGAATTGTCTGCTCACTAGGTTTAGCGTATTTGTCTGTGCCACATACGTCCATTGTTGCTCACAAACTATTAAAAACCCATCATAGAGCTGCATCACTGCACTTGGTGACACGTTTATCCACTGTGAAAAATATGACGTCCGTCTTTTGTCAAACGAGCTCCAAACATTTTTACAGTAAGAAAGACACAATTGCGTATATGTGTGTAATATCTGCTCTGTTTAAATTTCTCTTACTACCTTCTTATACTACATATAACATTTGATTTCAGTCATTTGACAAATTTACAATATCTGGTACAGAGTATGATGCACAAGAAGAGATCGTCAGATGTGATGATTTCACAGAACCACACTTGTTTGAGCTGGAACATGCTGAGAGGGAGGGACTGAGAGCAACACGCTGATAATCTATTGCTACTCTGCAAGTCGCTCAAACTCTATTTCAACAAAAGATGGATGTTTCTGTAGTCAGACATTTAGCATATTCAGAACATTTCACTGATGCAATTTGAATGGATGTTTATTTTTAACCACCACATAATGTATATTAGTACAACCTATTTAGCCACAATGGCCATCAGACTCAGATATGTACCAAATTGATTATTAGTCAGGCTTCTCCGTTTTCCTTTTCTTTTGAAAAAAATATTGGCCCTTATTGCTTCAAAGTGGTAATTGTAATCATGCTTTTGGCATTTATTTTGACTGTTTCCTTCTTCTAATTTGGGGTATTTGTTAAAAGAGACTTCCATTTCTTTTTCTTTTCTTAAGACAGCACGTAGGTGAGCCTGAAATCAGCGCAGATGTCAGATGCAACAGCAATTCCACCACTTAATCAAACTTCAAAGGTCAGGCTTCTGTGATGCTGCCGGTTATTTAAGTTCACATGTGGAGCATACTTTCTTCTCAGAGGCAAATCTTCAGCTCGTTAAGGCTCCAGGATTTGTGTCTGTGGTTTGGAGGTTCTAATCCCGATAGTTCCCATAATCTTTTTACAGCTACTCTGCTCCATTTTTCACTGCAGCTTTCATGTTTTCCAGAATGTGAACATAGTTTTTCAACAGGTTTTTCCAACATGGAGGGGGACACCAACTAATATTTTCTTAAATCTCTCTGGCTATTCTTTGTGTTTCCCTGCAGTTGAGTGTGAAGTTTGTCTCTAATGCTTCAGCCTAGTGCATTAAAATAATCTCTGTGGATTTTCACACACGTCATCTTCTCATGTCTCATCGTTCTGCCAGGGACACTTGAGCGGGACTGAGGACATAGATATAAGCTAATCTAATAGAAAACCTTACGTGAACTACATCAGACCTAAACTGTGGTTGATGCCCTTCACTGGAAACCCATAGCTGTAACCACAAAGCTCTTAAGCTGTCTTTCAAATTGAGATTTAAGATAATCAGTGTCCAACCAACATGATACGACACCACTCTCCAGAATCTACATCTCTAGCACCACAAATTGCTATTGTTACATGAAAACCTTGTCTGACCTTGTTTCAGAAGTTTAAAATAGCATAGTGTAGTGTTGTTCTTGAAAATATTATCTTTTGAAGTTATTCCACTTGGTTTTGAAAATGTTTTACAAGCCTGGGAGTTACATACACTCCCCAACCCACTTAGGAACATGTAACCTTTCGATTTCTTCCCTAGAAAACCCAAACTCCCACTTAACCCTGCACAGAAAAGTCAGTTTTATTTGCTCCTGTTGTGAGATATCCACTGCTGAGATTTATGCTGCCACCACAGTACAAAAGATGTGATTTGAATTGTGTTTGTTCTGGTCAAAGCATTGAAAGATGACATTTAAAAAAAGCTTAAACACTTCAGTGAGTTCCCAGAAACAATATCTGCATTATCCACAGATTCCAGCACTTTTGATCATTCATCTACTTTAATCCATCACTTTTTTTATTTTTATCTGCCTTTGGAAGAAATAAGTTCTTAAAAAAATCCTGACAGTGACCCTTAAAGTAAAACAAAGTCTAAATCCCCAAACATGAATTCATGAGGGTTTCACAATGACTGATGGAGACTGTCAGCAGCACTGGACTGCTGCCAGCGGACAAACCGAAGGATAGTAAAATGTAAAATCAACATAAAAGACTGTGGAAGGGGCTGTTGAGTCAGAGCCAAGGAAAAAAACTGCAGTTCCCTGAGGGTGGGTAGTTGGCTCTGACCAGGGACTGAAACTTTGAGAGAGATACAGTAATTATTCAGTACAAGCCATACAGAAACACACAGTCATGTTGTACGCCACGAAAATCTGTGCATGGTCTGACAAGCAATGGATTTGCAGAGGGAAAGACTGAACAGTACGGCAACAATGAATATCCTCAAAAAATTAGTGAAATAGATTCAGGATAATGTTTTAATGTTTTTGTTTGCAAATATGTGTTGCATTGTGCAGATACAACAGTTGTTGTACTGAATGGACTGGATTGGATTTAGCTTTATTGCTGTGTTTTCCCTTTATTAAAATTTAACTGAAACTTTGATCTTATTCACAAATCTTACACGTCCTTGCTCCTTTTGGTATTTAACCAAAGTATAAGAAAATAAGAGTATACAGCTAACCTAGTGTGAGGCTATATTTAGCCACAATGCTGCATTTATTTACTATGTTCACCATGTTTTATCATGTTGACATTTGCTAATTAGCACAAGATGCAAAGTACAACTAAGGCTAATGGGAACTGAATTAGTTTTGTATACATTTGTAGCAGACAAATTGAAGGTTTTTGCCAAATTGTGACATCAGGAGATTAACAAAGTGATTACAATTCATTTTTTAGCAATATTGAAATTGTGTAGCAAACTTCATGGCAATCCAGTTATTAGATATTATTGTTAGTAAGATATTTCACTCAATTTCATGGTGTTGCTGGAGGAAAGGTCATGGGATCACCAAAGTGAGTAGGATTCATCCTCAGGGGCCCCGATATGTCTGTACAATATTTCATGGTGGTCCATCATATAGTTGTTGAGATTTTTGAGTCTGGACCAGACAGACATCATCATCTCTACAGCCGTGCCACAAGCATTAAATAAATAAATAAAATGCAATCATTTTAGCATTTTGGTTTAAATGTCTCCCACTCTTGCTCCTCTCTATTCCAGATAACTTTTACGGCACCCCGAAGCCTCCGGCCGAGCCCAGCGCTCTGCTGCTGAATGTAACGGACCAGCTGCTGCCGGGCGCCAGACCCAGCTCTGAGGGCAAGAGGAGGCGTAACAAGTCAGTCAGCAACATGGAGAAAGCCAGCATTGAGCCACCTGAGGAGGAGGAAGAGGAGAGGCCCGTTGTCAATGGCAACGGCATTGCTGTCACCCCAGGTTAGCCCTAATAATGACCTCCACAGACAGACAGAGGTGACTTGAGCTGTAGAGCCCCATCATGAGAGCTAAGTTTCAATGTCACGGTCCGGTTCAGGCTGATCTGCAGGAGTTAATGGTTCTCTCATAGCAACAATCTCTTCTATTGTGGTTGCCTAGCAACAGAGAGAGTAACAGATTGTTTTTACATGGATTTCTGGGAAAATTATTTTATGGCAGATTATTACTTTTAATTGCTTACACAAATATCTTCATATGCAACTTAATGGCATGATAATGTAAACTGTAAATTAAATTTGACTCACACAGTCACTGATTGCCTCTGCAACACAAACTATTTATGATTAAAGCATTAGTGCCATTGCGCCCTAGAATTTGACTCATTAGGTATCATTATTAAGCACTGTCTCAGCCAGATAGCCAGAGGGTACACACATATTGCTCTCCACTTCAACAGGAACCCACGGGCTCTTTAAAAATCAACAAGGACATTTGTGCTAAGTGTTTTCTCCCTTGTGAATCAACTCTGTCCACGCTATTACTATCCCCACTGAAAATCCTCAAAATAAAATGTCAGAAGTGACATTTCACATGACACACAAAAGGCCAAACCTTTTGAGGTTGTTCAAATTCAGAACAAGGTACAAAAACATGTCTTTGTACAGAAATCTGCCCTCAGTAGCAACACTCCGAATAAGGTACCTTTTATTGTGCGCATTATATAAACATAAAATTGTGCACACAAACTCACACCAATACACACAGTCATACACACAGAAACCCTTTTGAATGCATCCCATGATCACATGAAAGGACAATCATAAAAGAGGCATTATGAATTTGATTTTTGTGATTCCAAATCCAAAACCATACTTGGGTCCTGTGACTTTCTAAGCTGGTTTTATGCCTTCAGGACAGCCAAGTCTCTCGCAGCTCAGCATCAGTCAGAGCAGCACAATAACTCGAATAGTTCAGTTACTGGTCCTTATTTGTGCCTGCAGATACTTCTTTTTACTACCTTATTGCCATTTTTAGGCATATGCTGAACATTTAATGAATTTTAGTGTGGAGAAAAGAAACTTGGTAGAAGGATGAGATTTTGGTTTTCTTACCGCAAGGAGCTTAAACAAGGTAGGATTCTTAATTTCCAGGAGAAATACATATATATGTTAGAAAACGTATTGTATCATGTATAACTGCAATACCAGTGTGATTTTTTTTTTAATAATACCACCTTTCTTAACAGCTTATGTGCCTCACATAATAAAGAGAATAAAGACTATTTATTTTAAAAACATGTTAAAAAAAAAGGTTTTCTGTAAATATAAAAGGAAAGTAATATTTAAGTGAATATATAACCATAACACTTTATATACAGTATCCCCTAGTGTTGTCAATGTGTGTTATGCCATCATATATTTTTTTTCAATCTGATTTGTAGGAAGTCAGATAAAAGCAGCGATAAAAGTAAACAAAAATAAAACATTAGGTCCAGTTACTAAACTGGTTGTTTAACTTTGGACTTTTTCATTGTTTGGCGTGCCGCTGCTGAATATTGCTGTAAATTCTTTATCTAAGAATTTAAGTAGTGCACTGGTTCACTGGGGGTTAATATCAGCATAAAGTAGGAAGTATCCCAGTGTAACTTTTTCATGTATTTATCAATGATGACACTGAATGTGACTTGATAAACCGAGAGAAAATACAGCAACCGAAACAGTTTTAACAGATTCCAATCTGCAATGTTGAGATACTCGATAACTTCAGCTTCGCTCGATGTTAAAGTGGGCTGCTGCACTCAGCTCAGGAGGAGTTTTTGCTCTGTAGATGACAGAATGTGGGTTGACCAGCAGAGCTGAAGGGGAATCAATACAGCACAGCAGGCTGTGTGATCTAAGCAGATAGCTACCTTGCTCTTTCCCTCCCATAGATTATCTCTCAATCCCCTGCTCTCACTTGTCCCGTTTTCACTTCCCTCCACAAGCTATCTCCTTTGGGAAGCACACTCTTGCCATCATCTCTTTCTCCTTCTCCCATAGACACCATGTTCCTCCTTCTAACACATTCACACATTTCCACAACTCGCACTAGGGCATCACAGCCATCTTCTCTCTCTCAATCTGTATTGTCTCGTCTGTTTTATTCATCTTTCTGTCTTGCTAACCTCAGTCATTCTCTTTCTTCCCTTCACCTTGCTCCTCTCCTTCCCCTGAGTCACCGTTCCCCTCACCTTTTTCTAATCACACGTTTCTTTTTACTGTCTCCACCCTAACACTGACTCTCGATCAATCTCTTCTCTTGGCCTCCTACATCTGCTCTTGTTCGCCCCACCTCCCTTGTCTTTTATTCTCATCCCCCTGCTCCTCCCTGAGCGATAATGTCATGCCTGACTCAACCTGCCCTGTTGTCACCTCAGAGTCAAGTGAACATGAGGACAAGAGCACAGATGCTTCGGGGGACATCGCCCCACAGAGCAACCCAGCGGAGGCAAACACAGAGGGGCCCAAAGATGACGGACAGTCCCCAGAGACTACAGTACCCAAACCAGAGGAGAATGATGAGCTAGGGCCACTGCCAGACAACTGGGAGATGGCTTACACCGAGAAGGGAGAAGTCTACTTCATCGAGTAAGTGTCATGGTTACATCTAACTCTGATGTGTTGTCATTTAACTAGGCACATTTTGTCCTCTCCATGTCTATGTGGCCCAGATGCAGATTTTTAATTCTTTTCACTGCGAACAAATCACCATATGTCTCCTCCCCCAAACAGAGAAACCTCATGCTCCCACATCCATCAAGCGAATTACACAACTAATGCAGTTAGCCTTCTGAATTTTGTTTTTTTTCTAGGTGTAAATTATGCCGTGCCAAAGTAATAGTGGTTGCCAAGAGGATGCTCGCCTTTGATTGGTCTCCATATGAGATCAATTCGTTTACCTACAGCCCTTGAAGTGAGGTGGCTCAGGAGAGGAAAAGAAGGGATAGAGGGAGGTGGGGGAAAAGTGATAGCGATTAAAAATAGTAACAACTGGAAAAAGAGAAGCTGAGAGCGAGGACAAGAAAGGAAGAGTCGATTTTTATACTATAAATAGTGATAGAGGGCAAGAAAGAAGAGGAAGAAAAACATAGGAGCAAGAGAAGAGACGAGGTGGAAATGGAAAAGAATCAAAGGAAGAGTGAAAGACTTTGAAATGCACTTTATTTGGCTTGGTGTTTGGCAAGGGCTTTAATCTGCCTCTTTTAACTAATTTTATGTGACTCTGCTTTCTGGTCGTACTGCTCGAGATGCCAGTGTCGGTCTGTTTGCCACTTCAGTTCAGACTAAAATATGAAAAATCATTTGGCAGCATTACCATGAGATTCAGGTAACAGGATAAATCCTAAATATGTTGGCGATATCATGGCTTCTCTAGCACCATCATAAGAATTAACATTGAATACTTTGTAAGGTGTAATGTAAAAGTTGTAACTCAGCAACAAATTCTACAGCTTTTAGCCTCTTTTAGCTCATTGTTTTGGTGTGCAAATTGGCCAAAATATCCAGCCATATAGGCAGCTATCATTCCAAAAGTGCTTTGATAAAACGACTGCTGGATGTGTACAAAGGCACCTACTGGCAAACACATAACTTTATCATATGATGATGTGAGCATTTCTCTTCCCCCAAGTGGCCAAAATTTAATATTTGCATATTTTATATTCACCATAGCTTTTCTTTTTTTTGACTATTGATTGGTTCATTGCTATATCCTCTGTATCATATGTGTTTCCCTTGGGTAAACAAATAATTTAATTTGAAAGTACTGAGAACAATAAAATACAAGGGGGCCTCTTCCCTGCGTCTTTCCTTGATTTTCTTTTAACTGTAGGCACTTCCTACACCTTCCTTCTACTGTTGTTCTGACGTCATGAAGGGAGACTATTGTGGCTCCACATCTTCAGACAAGCTGTGGAGATGCATCAAGTTTTCCTGGCACATCATCATATCTGATCTAGATCCAGCTCTCTGCCTGAGGCTCTGAATGAATCTGCCCAGCCCACAGCTGTTCCCCTCACATCACTCGCTCTGTAACCCCTCTATACTTTTCTGCACCCTCTCTTCCCCTCTTCTGCCTGCTAATGACAGACAGTAAGCAAATTAAAAGTATTGATTGCTGTTTTCTTAACCTAAAGCTTTTTCCCCCCACCTGTTTAGCGGCAGACACACGTCTTTCCTCTCTGAAATGACTATCCTGCTGAATTAAGAATCCACCAACCTCCTTCTCTCTTTCTGCCAAGTCTCCTCTCTCTCGCCATCTATCACACTCCCTCTCACTTTCTCTCTGTCGTCTCTTCACAGCCACAACACCAAGACAACATCGTGGCTGGACCCGAGGCTAGCCAAGAAGGCAAAGCCGCCCGAGGAATGCAAAGAGGATGGTGAGTACCGTGTCTGTGTCTCCTCTATTTTTCCTCTTCTTTTGCTCTTTTGTGCTTCTCACAATTCTTCATTTTAATTACACAAGTAGCCCACAGCAAAAACGTTGCCTGTTGATCTGATGAGATGCGTAGTTAGTGTAGTTTCATTTGAGATTTTAATTAATTGAAGGAACTTTCGCAGATTTTTGTGTAGGATTTCTATTTTTTAGGAGTTATGCAATGACAATGTTCATGTCTGTGTCAATCCTGCTAACTGTAGAGAGGAAGCACTGTGATATGTGTGTTTAAAGCCCAGGTCCAGAGAGACTGGAGGTTACAAAGACTTCTTTATTCCCAACTGAGAGAAAGATGCGGCGTGTCCTTCACCCGCCCACACACACGCACACACGACAGACACACAAAAAAGAAAGGAGAGGGATGAATTTCAATGCTGCGAGCGTTTATATAGACGAACGTACATATACACGCGTGTGTCATCTATCTCTTTCGGCCTCCCCCTGCCTCCCAACCTCCCCATTCGTCTTTCCTTTATGTGTGAATCTGTGAAGAGATTTATCGCTGAGTTATAGGCAGGGAGTTGGTGGAGCTGGGTAGAAGGACTGGAATTGGAGACGAACAGAGACAAATGATGAGAAGACAGTGTGTGTGTCTGTGTTCATGTCAGGAGTGTAATTGTGTTTGTGTGCATATTCCTGCTAAATTCATTCACAAGTAACTCACAACACATGTAGATGGAGAAACAGACAAACAAGTGCACCAAACAGTGTTTTCAAATTTCTCAGCGTTTGTTTTAAGCAGCTTTGTTAAGCTTGGTTTTTAGACAAGTCTCACTTGTTGATTCTATTTTTGGACTGTAAAATGCTCTTCATATGACAAAACACTATGAGAATGTCCACCATTAAAATTATGCCTTCAAACTGCTTAGTCTGTCTGACCAACTATAAAACAAACTATAAGTTCAAACTGGTCTAAGCAAAAATGAATTGCCATAAAATGTTGTACAGACATTCACAGTTTCCAGAAAACTAATTCTTAATTTTAATACCCCAGAGACTTTTTCTCTAGTGCTGTGTGGTTTTCAGTGACATGTTAACAGCATTGAATGGACTGCCATCAATTAGATACAAGTGCTTTGATCACCTGATTTCTCAGCTATTTCTCAGTATATAAGTATGACTAGGTTGCCTAGACTTTTTAGGTTTCAAAAACTTGAAGTATGTTTCCAGCTTAAGGGCTCTGTGTAAGCAGCCATATATCAGAGGTGTGTTGTTCACTCCGGACGTACACAACCTGGTGGGGCACCAGACACTCCTGAGAGCTGAGCTCAGTTAGGAAGAGAAAAGCTGCCTCTGTAAATTTGGTATTGATTGGTGGAAGAGGTACGTAGGTGTGTGTGTGTGTGTGTGTGTGTGTGTGTGTGTGTGTGTGTGTGTGTCTGGATCTCAGTTATGCTCTGATAAGCACTAACAGGATTGCAGGGTGGAGTCTGTGAGCTGTGACGGAACAACAGGCTGAGAGCAGGAGAAAAAGGAGGATGGTAATAAGTGGGACATTGGGACTTTGAGTATGGAGGGAAACACTGATAGTAAACACCAGATGTAGTACAAGTACTAAGATCCTTGACTTACGATAAGTAAAAGTGGCAATACCACATTATAAAATTACTTAATTCCAAGTTCTGTAAAAAGTAAAAAGTGAAATATTTCCCTGTGAAAACAGCCTAAACTCGAAATATGCAAGTTAAGTATCTCAATTCTGAACCTAAGAGCAATACTTCAGTAAATGTTTTCACTACTGGTAAAGACAACATGTTCCTGTTTAAAGTCAGTTGCATATTTGTCAAAATATGCAGAGAAATGTGTGTTCTGTTTAGCGCGCTCTTTCCTGCATGTTCAAAGAGCGTCTGCTCCAGTGAAGACTGAGCAGTTGACATCACAGACGCCTTGTAGTTACATAAGTTTCTATATTTCTCTCTTTCTCTCTGCTTCTATCTTTCTCATCTTC
>JAUMHL010000016.1:12599753-12658647 GCA_032362345.1 Sandelia bainsii | reverse complement strand
TTTCACTGTTTGCTTTAATCCCCCCCCCACTCTCACCCTCTTAAAGTTGTTTTTTTTTTCTTCCCGCCCTGCCAAATATTTGTTGGCTGCATAAAAAGGAAACCAAGCAGGCCCTGCTGTTGTCTCACTTGATTCTTTACTTATTCAGCCTGTTTTTCACCTCAGTTATGCCAACACAGGTAGCAAGAATCCCCCTGACAAGTGAATTAAAAGCAGACAAAACTGTAAGATGCTGTTCGTCACTATTTCAGGATGTTTCATCAGATGACGACGTGTCCTATCCGGTGAAGCTAAGCACATACAACGCCGCAAGTACAGTATATGAATGTAGACAGATAGAGGAAGTGTAACTTTGATGATGCTCAGGTTTGAAGGATTTTAATCCTATCAGAAAGCTCCTTTGTCTTTTAACTTGGTGTATCTGAGCAGACGGTGTTTGTGTGAATACAGAGAGCAACAATCCCAGACATGTAATTACATGTGGGTCATGTGAGGAGCTTCACGGGCAACAAGACACAGTTATTATCGTCGCTCGCAGGCCAGCATTGGGCTTCTTTCTTGTCCTCTCTCCAGGGGAAATAGCAGGGCTGGTGTTTTACTAGCTTTTCTCTTCTCACAACTGCAGTTTAAAAAAGCTGTCCTGTGTTTGTGGGTGGGTTTGTGTTTGTGTGTGTGTGTGTTCTAGCAATACTTCAAGACTTTAGTCTATGGATGCTGCAAAGCAAAGCTCCTCCAGCCCGGAAACATCATCTCTCCTATTCACTCTGACCTTAGAGACAGATTTTGTGGGGTTTTTTATACCATGCGGGACGTTTTTTAGGGGGCACTGAACATGAGCACACTTTTTCCACTGTGGGTACAGTCCTACAGGTGAGTTATTATAGACGAGAGCCGCAGCGCCCTCCTTCACCTTGAGACTCTTGCAGCGGTTGGGAATGGAGTAGCGGGGAGGGGAAAGGTGTAGCTGTCTGAAACATGATTGATGGGTGTATTTTGAGAACATCCCCAGCAGAGCAAGCCTGAGGCCTGGAGATTGGAAGGAGGATTTAAAAGACTCTGTGGCAGGTGTGTGTGTATGTGTGTGTGTGTGTGTGTGTGTGTGTGAGACGTGTGTGTATGCTGAATTAGCTGTCAGCGAGTGGGTATATCAGCCTCAATGTATTTTTTAACTGCACCCAAGTCAGCTGACAGACTTAGTAGATCTGGGTAATAAATCAAAATAACACTGATATTGTGATCTTTATCATTAGCTTCATTGTGGTCTTTTTGTCAACAATCCCATGAAAAAATTCTACTAAGAAAGTGCCTCAGCACTCTATTGTTGTCAATACATATAAAGTTTTAAGACAAAGGTTTTCCTGGTTTTCCACATATATTGGTCATGAACTGTGATCTGATCTTCACCAGCGTCACAAATAACAAACACAATGTTCCTAAGCTGATAAAACACCAACAATCATGATCCTGTGTGTCTTTATTGAACACACCCATTAAACATACCGAGTGATGGTGGAAAAAGTAAGTGAAACATTACTTTTTCTTGCACCTCAGTAAATGCACATACTGTTGCACCTTCTCTATTATTAATGTGGGGCTGTAGCTTATTTTGAATCAGTCCCACATACAGTACACCCTCAGTGTAAGCACCAAATGTGTATCAATCCCAGGGAAGTCAGAAAGTACTGAAAGTCTTTTTGTGGGGTAAAGAGAGTGCTCTTTTTATGCTTATCTCACACTAAACATTTTCAGATCTTAAAAAAAATCTAACCTAAGTGATAATGATATTTAATGAAGCAAAAAGGAAAAAAATACCTACATCACCAGCGTGAAAAAGTACACTCCTTTGTGGCTAGTTCATTTCTAGACTTTTGACTGTGCCACTTCAAAACTTAGGATCATTGTTTTGCTCCAAATCAAGTTGTGCTTGTGAAACTTACAGACTGATAACAATGGAAGACTGCAATGGAAGATTTCATCCATATATCCCACCTCTGCAACATCCCTGTCATCTTAATTTATTGCACTGTTGCAAGATGTTGATCTAGCTCAAATTAGCTTCAAAATAATGCAACATTACTTCCAATATGACTCACATTCCAGTCTTTTTTTCCATTTTTATTTGTCTGTTTGGACTAATTGAGTTAGAAATGAGTTGAATCTAATTAACCTACATAGTTTTACACCATCCAGAAGCCTATTATAAAACAAGCTACTTTACATAATTATTCTTTTAACACCCAAAAAAAGGGTCTCACAAAATAGCACTTTCTCTGCTCCACTCCTGACCCCATAGGGAAGAGACGAGAGTTTAGCAGAATAATATGGCAGATAGAAAGTAGAAGAGGAGAAACTTTGTGTTTCTGTGTGCAGCTGTACAGTAAGTGTTTTTTTTTCACAAAAACTATCCAAATAAACCAGAACTTTGGAGGCAAAAGGGAAAAGAAATGCCAGGTCACAGTCCAGTACATCTCTTGCTGTCCCTGGAATGTCCTGATAAGCTACAAGCTGGTGAATTTTTTTATCTCATTTTCACTCCAGCGCTTAACTATTGTCTGTTCTCTCTGAGACAGAGACCAGTGGGACTTTGCATTGGATTGGAGGGAATATAAGGACATAGATTTCTCCACACAGCACAGGTGCAGTGAATAGGAAAACAAGTTGTGGAAAAACAGTAGCTCATTGAAACGGAGCATAAATACACCAGAGCAGAGCAAGTGATGCAGTGAACTGATTTGTTGTCAGAGCCATGGCTATTGTATTGACTTTTCCTGTCACAGTGGAGATGTATTGGTTTGTTAATCATCTTCTAAAAGACTTGAATTAATAATCTTTTCCCACTGGGGGAAAAGTACCCATGGTTAATGTCTGTTGGTCTTTGATAAAAAAAAACAAACATTCAATCTCAGTTCATCATCAATCTGTGTCAAACCCTGTCGCAGTTTGTGCAGCTTTATCACATTCTAAACAAATTCAGACATTTGATTTATTGACAGCGATTAGTATGACTGAGCTTGTGCATTTCTCCTCAGGCCTCCTTAGCATGTTAATTATGTAGGTACAGTAGCATAACTGCAAGCACATGTTGACAGCACAGAGATGCTGTCACTGGAGCATTTCTTTTTTATTATTCATCTATTTATTTTTGTAGCTTTGTTGATTGTGCTTTTTGTCATGACAGGCAGGACAAAAGTTAGTGCTAAGGAAAAAGTTTATCAGCACCCTGAAATGTCATATTTAATATTTTGTCCCGAACCTATAACATAGGTAGATTTCAGAAGGTTCGTCAAGCACTTACATGTACATTTTGTCCAGTAGCGATTGTTAAATCTCTGAGTAGGTTATCTGAGGTTTCAACCACTTACAATTCTGCTGATCTTCACAGTAAACTGGGAACCCTGGATAATTTTAAAATAAATTGCTTATTTTCTTTCACAAACACCACTATTTATCACTTTGAACATGGTGGGAATTGAAATCACGGGGTCTGTGGGTGTGTTAATGTTCAGTTGGGCAAGTGGGCAGCTAGTTCTGTCCCTGCTTGTGCCTACATCTGATACCGTATTCCACAAAGTGAGCCCTGTTTGCTTCAACTTAACAGCTCAATAATAAAAGGACAAAACATGACAAGCAAAAAACCCAAGGGATTAAACTAAATGCAACAGACCTCTTCTTCCAGTCAATGCGGATTTGTTTGGTTCTTTTTTGTCTTTAATTCAGCATCTTATGAGCATTTTTCAGATTTCAGAAATAGCATAATTCAGTAACCACAGCAGTGTTTACATTCTCCCCAGAGCTGAGCTGTATTTAGTTACCACACTTATTTGTTCATTAGTGCATGTATTGTACATGTCATTTGGATTGTGCTCCTCACTGAATGTTTTCAGATCAGTGTTTTAGAGAACATTCACCTTGGCTAGTGGATTTTGTGCTCGTATTGACCAGTAGAAGGAGAGACTTTCATTTATCACTTCAAGGGAAGTTTTTCACAGTAAGTACAGGGCTCTAATGTGCGCTGCATTCAAAAGTGACATGATAAATAAATGAAGCCCAGTATAGTGCTGTATCGAGCAGAAAGGGACTTAATATCTGGTGACTAGTGGAGGCTTGAGGTTCAGTTCACCCAGTTTGCTCCTCAAAAGACAGAAGAAAAGAAAGAATGGAGAAGTGAAACAGTACATGGCTAAATCCCTGCAGTGTGTAAGGGTTTGTGGTTTGCCACCCTGTTCCCGACACCAAATCAAAAAAAGCTGAATAAAAAATGCACAAGCTTGTGAGCATGAAACTTCACTTCAGAAAAATGCCTTTTTTTCTGTGAGGCTACAAATGAGAAGCTGGGATAAGACCATGCTAAAGGAGGGAAGAAGGAGAGATGGAAAAAGAGAAGAAAAAGGGGAAATAAGGCGAAGCAGAAGGCGAGAGAGAGAGATATTGTTGAGTGCCACTGAGAGAGAGAAAACTAAGCGAAGATGCCTCCTGCTGGTAGTAAGTGGCCCTCCACCTGTGACTACAGGGTGAGTGTTGTGGCTTGACTAGAGGTCGCAAACATTTTTCCCACTCACTTCAAGGCTCCATCATACTGTACCAGCTCGTACCTGACAGTTTCACACCAGTTTGACATTTCCTTCTAGGATGCATGCAGCATAGAGGTAATAAGCAGTGTGGGCTTTATACCGTATAGTGTGTACACATGCACACACACTTTCTCCCTCCTTGTCCTGAGGAGTTAGCACTCTATTGCAGGCTGCTGACAGAGAGGTTATAGACGGCACTCAGTGGAGCCAGACAAAAGAGCGAGCAAAGAGACAATCCTCCTACATTCAGCATTTATCAGCTCGTGAAAGTAACAGCATTTCTGTGTGTCTGTGTGTCTGTGTCTGTGTGTGTGTAGTGCTGTGATATTGCTGATACCAGATAAACACCTTAAAGCAAGGGCGTGGAGTGGCCACAAGAGCCGAGCCATAAAGTCTGTCATATCTAATACTCATTGAAGAGCCCGTATTATGCATAACTTTGATATTTTTGTTCTGGTGCTCTACTGAAATAGTTTTGGATGATTTACAGTTCCAAAAAACAGTTTATTTTCTTATAATGGGCCTATGTCATCTGACCCTCTGTCCACCCCCTACTTTGCTTTCTTTCAGTGTAACATGAAAAGGTTGAGACAACCTCCATGACGGACTGAGCATTAAAATGCACGTAGCTTTAAAACAGCACTTTCATTCTCTCACAAATCAAAGGTTGTATTGAGAAGCTATAAAACTGCTTCATTGAGGATGACTAATAGTGAGTGATGGATAATGTTAGCAAACTTTACACACCGTGTAGCTAATTAATGCTTCCGATCCGGTTCTCCTCTCTACTTTCTACTGTTATCTCTCTGCCGTCACTGTATTCACAGTGGCTGTTGTGCATCACAAAAGTCTCCATTAGTATGTAGCACATGTGGAGCCAGGAGACAGTTAGCTTAGCTTAACAGAAAGACTGGAAGCAAAGGAAAGAAGACCCCCCGGATCTGTCCAAAGATGGAAAAATAAGCTTTCTAGAACCTATAAAGTTCCTTAATTGAAATGTTTAGAGATGCTGGTAGATAGTCACTTGACTAAACTTCCTACCTATCCTACCTTCTTAAGACGTCTGATTATCTATCTGCTCTTCTTTCTTGATGTTTCCATATTTACAATTTTTACCATTTAAATAAGTACAATATTACTGTAACTCATAGAAATTATTCCTAAAATTACAGAAATGACTACCAAGTTATACTAACCACTGTTATTCTTTGAGTGTTGTCAGAGCTTGGCTTGTGGTCCAGTTTTCATCCTGAATGCAGAGACATTTCAGGTTTCCTGCAGCTCCTTCTGTGGACATTTTAATAGAAAAGCTTTTCATTACTGCTGAGATACATGACAGCCCTTTGATCTCCTGTATTTGTGATTGAGAGGGTGTGTGCGTGTGCATGTAAAGTAAGTAACATAATCTGTGTGTGTGTGTGTGTCTGTGTGTATGCACGTTTGTGCATGGCACCCCTTAAAGGTGAGAACATGAAACACTTTTTCATATTTAATGAGTGGAGATGGGGCTAAGGAATGTTGCGGTGTTCACAGGAGGTATTCCTGTGGGCTGTCTACCTGCTCGCAGCACTCTATTAGATCACTGTGTATGTGTAGTGAGTATGCATTTTAGTGAGTGTGTAGGCGCAAAATGGTGCATCCTACTGAAACTTTAATAATTAGTTTTGGGGGGATGGGGGCAGGGGTTCAGAGAAGCATATGACACGTGCATGAGTACTGCACAAGCATTGTTTGATATTCCTCCTCTGTGTGGAGGGACTATGAGGGATGGGAGTATGCACAACACTCTCTTAAACTAGGCCAAGGAGTAATACCACATGTATGCATTGACCATACAGAATAGAATCTTTTGTGTACAGCTGTTGATATGTGCTTATCTCTGCTAGGTGCTCTAGCGTTCTCTCTGGTTGCTTTGTTTTCTAAAGCATTTTTCTCTGCTGTTATCTCTGCTCTCATCCTGCTTAACTTTGCGTTGTCATGAATCAAAGCTATTGTGGTTCTTAGCTGAGCTGCACTAGCTGCACTCTCCCAGCCCCATGCTACAGTCAGCTTAGATGCTATTTTTACAGGAGACACTCACACTATGTACCTAACTTGGTTTTCAGTGATCCTGTTGTCATGCTAAGTCTACATGCGGGAATATGCTTTAAATGAAAAGCAAACAGGGAACTCCTTCTGGACATGTTTTTAAGAGCAACGTTGTGTCAGTGAGCTGTGGGCAGAGAAAAGAGGAGAGGGTAACTTTGAAAATCTTGTCTAGTGTGACTGATGACTGTCCGGGGTTTGAAGAAAGAACAGCTTTGATCACTGGGCACAAATGCAGCACGTTCTGCAATATAGTCCAAATACAGTACATAGAAGCTGAGAGAACAAAAATCACAATGACTGTGCATTCATACAGAACTATCAAATAGTTAGACGCCGCTTTGAAAACGCAGAGTTAAATCTCTTTACTGCATCCACGTTATTGGTGTGGCTGTACAGACCCTGTGTTGCTTCGTCAGTCCATCAATCTCTGATCTCAGTATCTCAAAATGATTTGCACCTTAATGACAGCGATTCCCCGACTTGAGGTTGACATTTGACATTTGTGGTTTAGAGTAAAATGCCAACAGCTATTGATCAATTCTCACTAAATTTGAAGACATTGAAGGACGAATAATATATATAGATAATATAATAATTTTGTTGGTCAAATTAAGAGTTCAGATTGTGGAATTGTGGTTTGTGACCAAATATCGTTTAGTAAATATTACATTTTAGCATTTTCCCTGTATGTCGTTTATTTCAAAACACTGCAGTGTAAAGTATAGCCTCAGGCAGCTGCTAATGTGGCTGTAGACTCGTAGTCCTGTTGTAACTTATTTAATATCCAGACCAACCTTTTATAACTTTGGGGAATGCATTAATACATTTATCAAATTAATATTAAGATACTAATGTCATGTAGCCTTTAAAAAACGATTGATTCACAGTTTGGGCATTGACATTCATACTTTAAAATGTGTCTCATCCAAATCCCTCTCACAACAGCTGTGGTGTTTGATTTTTTCAGTAAATGTCTGCCACGTGTTATTTACCTGTAATTGCAATACATCTTTAGCTTGTAACATTCATACAAATCAAACTAAAATATACATATCAGTTACCAGATACTGTGAAGGTTCAACACCCTAAGGGTTTGTGCATGTTGTAGTTGAAGTTGTTAATCTATGTAAAGTTCTCACATCAAAACACAATATTTACAGCATGAAGAATATGCAGAGCATAAATATTTTACTGATTAAATTCAGCTACTAGATGTATCAATTTTTAGTGTTGTTTTGCAACTTTTCTCTTGCAGAGAGATGCATTTTAAAGAGCCAGTAGCCTTTTTTAAATCAATCATTTGAGAAAACATATAGTTATGTTTATATCTCATGTCCTGTCACCATCAAAATTTTATAAAAGACAAGATTTCAGAATATTACCTCGCCCACTCAGAAAAAACATCAGTCTCTCCAGGTAATATGCTATTTTGCCACCAACAAATGACTGACAATCCTGACAATACTGACAGTAAAGTAATCCTGCCAAAAAGATGGGGATTTTTATGCGAGATCAATATAGTGCTGCAAATTCATTGAATATACAAGCCCTTCATTATTGTTGTCTTGCTGCTGTTGTTTTTTTTACAGAGCTTCCATACGGCTGGGAGAAAATCGATGACCCCATTTACGGCAGCTACTATGTTGAGTAAGTCTGGTACATCTTTAATATGTAATGGCTTGCTTTTGATTTTCAATGTAGCCTGCTGGCACTGTATTAATCATATTTATTAGGAGCAGACTGGCGCTGCACACAGCAAGCAGTCGTTCCCTTTGTCTGCCTGCTGATGGATTGCTGTTTGTTTGCAGGGGAAAAAAGTTTATTTGTCTGTGCTTATCCACCTTTTTTTGTTTGTTTTTCTCATGGTGCACTTGTATCTGTATCTGCTCATGAGCAGAAATGTATCTGCATGTTTGTTCACCCATATCTATCTATATATGTGTGTCTACATAGCAACTTCTGCAGTAGACTTTTTATTGAACGGCATGTCCCCTCATCTTCAGAGGTATCATTTCTTTGGCTGGATGCTCTCCACTTTGGGACATGGGGACAGGACTCTATTTTTAGACAGGCAGGGAGAGTCATTTGGCTTGACTTTGCTTAAGAATGACACTTGACTACATGACTACACACTGCCTTACATACTGTGCTCGCCTCTCAAGATGCCCTTACTGTGCTGTTTTGTCATCCTGCAAATACCATAAAAGAATCTGCCAGACCTTGAAATTATATAACTATGTAAAAATATAGTCAAGCTGTTTTGCAATTAGCACAGTGATACTGGGTTGTTCATGAAAAGATAAGGAGAAGAGAGAGAGATGTTGTCTGCCTGTGTGTGTGCGTGAGTGCACAATAGTCTCAAAGAGTAAGGTGAAGTGTCTAATGATGACTAATTATTTCACAGTGGCAAATTACAGTATTTGTAGTCACTGACTATCTTCCCCCTCGCAAACTAAATTAAGAACGACGTGGGACGTTAAAGGAAATCACTGTTTTATTATGTGCAGATTTCCTCCCAGCGACTGATTCACATAATTCTGGTTATAAGGCGGAAGAAAGGCTCCTAACCAATCCTCCGTTCTGCAGTTCTGTTACATAATCGGTGGACTGGCCATTTAATTAATCATCACAGCGATAGCAGGATAGCGAGAAGTCACAAATCTCTTCTGTTTTTTGTTTTTTTTTAATCATCATAGTCATATAAACAGAAGGACCCAGTTTGAGAACCCAGTCCTGGAGGCGAAGAGAAGAGTCCAGCAGCAGCAGCAGATGCAAAGCCAGGGTCTGTCCTCACTGCCCCTTCCTACCATCTACAGAGGTAAGACGTCCTTGCTGATATGAAAAGACAACATTTCTTTGCCTGTGCTTTATAGCCAAGACAACTTTATATAAACAGTAATTATGTTGTTAACCCTTTCAGTTTACTGCCAAAAATTATTTTTGTTTCCTTCATCCATGTAACTGCTTCTGAATGTCTCTTTTAAGTTATAGATGCATAGTGATCTTTTCATTTTTATATTTGTATCACGTACACTGCTACAGTATAGGCTTGCACGACACCGCAAAGTCATAAAGCTAGTGCTGTAAAGACATTTCAGTACAAATTAATTATTATTTTAATAAAGTAGCAGCAACAGTGCAACAGGTATATTAGTCAGTAAGTTCACCCTGCCTTGGCAAAAAAAAAGTGGGTGGTAATGTTTTCATGGGACTGATAATAAAACTTATTTCTCATGTACATAGTGCTCCGCCCAAGTGAATATATGTGGGTTGAAATGTGATTCACTGTTGTGTTTTACTGGTTTGTTGCTACCTGATTCCAGTGCTCACTCTCCACCAGCCATAGCAGTAGGATGTACTGCTAGAAAAAGACTGTCTGGACTGATGAAGTGGAGGTTTGTTTCCGTAGTAACGTAGTAGTCCACCGCTCTGAGCCGACAGCCTGTCTCCGTGGTTACACTTTGTGGACATTTCAGTGAGGCTCTCTCTCCTACCTCTCCCTACCTCCACTCCCTCCCTTCTCCTCCTTTTCCCTCCAAACTTTGATGCCAGTCGAGGATGCCAGCCCCTGTGCCACCCTCCCCAGATCCCCCCTCGCACAGGTTGGCCCAGTGCCCGAGCGCTGCCACAGCCTCGGTGACCTCTCCCACTCGCCAGCTCTGGGTCGTAGGGCTGCTGCATACGCTACATCCTCCTCCGCCGATGTCTCCCCACTACGGCGTGTTCTGACTCGGCAGATGAATATCTGCCCCAACCAGCAGCAGCAGCAGCATCCACTTCACACCTCCACCTGCACTGTGGTGCTAGAGCAGCCTGTCTGTAGCCCCTTCTCCCTGTGGCACTTTGTCAGTAAGTAGGCCAGCAGAGAAGCAAAGGAGGCTGACTGCCGCTCTCATGGCTGCCTGCGCTCGTTTGACTTACTGTAAGCATGCTAGCTCACAAGCAAGCTTTTCCCTTGAGGCAAGTTGAAGGATTTGTGTGCCGAGCGTGTACCTTAACATGTCTTATTATCTGGCATAAGCAGGCAGAGAGTCTAATCACATAGTCTCTATCTGGACTGGTGATGGCAAACAAAGGATGTAAACTAGCACCCAAACCACATCTCCTTTCTGAGGTGAAAAGATGGGAGACTTGGTTAAGTGTGACTAAGCTTGTTGGCTGAGATCCTCTCATTCCTACACACGGCGCTTCTCCTCCAGAAATCTCCCAGCTCTCCCTCCTTCTGAAATCTCCCAGCTCTCCCTCCTTCTGAAATCTCCCAGTTCTTCCCTAGCCCTCCCAAGCATCTTCTCTCGAAAATGATCCTGACTGACAGCATGTCATTTTAAGAATTTTTGCTGCTTCCTCTGTAGCCTTTGGGATGAGACTCAAGACCTGTACCACTGATGATGTCTGCACCCCTACTGCCCACAGAATCCTAGCATGGGTGGAGAGGAACTGATATTAGTTTAGTATGTTTCGGTGTCCAGCAGGAATTTTGTTTTGTTACCTTGCACGGGAGCCAGAAATGTTGAACCACACCTGCATCTTTCAGCACCACAGCCCCATCTCTGTCCAAGTTTGCTGTGTTCCAGTTAAGATCATATCCTACCAGTGTTCTTGTTGCTACACCCATATCTAAATGGATAAGCTTTACCCATGCTCGAACCCTGTGAGCGCTGCCCCACGCCAGCTTTAATGTGCTCTCTGGCTTTCCTACAAAAGCTTATAAAGTATTGATGTTTGTGTTTGGTTCATTTGTTTGTTTATTTGTCCTTTATAGAGAAGCCGCTGTTCACGCGGGACCCCACTCAGCTGAAAGGCAGTTTCCTGTCCACAGCACTCCAAAAGAGCAACATGGGCTTCGGCTTCACTATTATCGGAGGCGACGAGCCCGACGAATTCCTTCAGGTCAAAAGTGTTATTCCCGATGGGCCTGCAGCAGCTGACGGAAAGATGGCTACAGGTAAGCCTCAGGCATGACTGCAACACAACCAGGGACTGTGTCCAACCGAGTCAGTTCACAAAAACAACCCAACAAAAAACACACAAATATCGTATGCACACAGCATGCAGTTCACACACATTAACAAATAATGCACATGTGTTAATATGTCTTGTGTGTTTGCAGTTGCAACTCACCAAGCTTGCATATATGTGTGCACATGTGCATGCACCAACTGCAGAGTTCTGTTCTTTCATTAATCATAAAAGGGACTTCGTGAGCACCATATCTCCTGGCTGTGGCCACATGGGGGTGTGACTGCAATACCTGCAGTACACATATACACGCAAACACACACACACAGAGCAGCTTTACTAAAGGTCAAGAGAATAGAAGAAGCACGTTTGTTGTGCACTCAGCATGCAATGGTGGTTCTGTGTGTATACTCTGGAGCACATACAGAGCTTATAGTGGTCATTAATCACACATTAGATAAGCTAGTCATTGAGTTTCCAAACCTAGTCCTCTTATTGTAGTTTTGTTGACTGACTTCTTTCTGAACACTGGGTCAAAACCTGTTTTTATAGATGTGTGGGTGCAGCAGCCCAAAATAGATCCCTTGATGACTAGTAAAGGTTGTCCTAACCGTACTCCATATAAAGATTTTGGGTCTCAGTCCCCATTCTGCTTCTTTCTTTTAGCATTTCCCTCTTATTTATGTATTTTCTCCCCGGAAATAACAAAAAATATCCTTCTCACTTCTCTGCTCTCCCACCCCTTCTCCTCACCAACACTTCGTCCCTTCAGCTCATTTCCATCTCTGTCTCATCATCCACCCTCCTACCCCCCTACCTCACCCTCCCAGACTTTGTGTCCTACTTCTGCAATAGCAGAGCTAGCTCTGTCACAGGGCCCACACTCAGGAAACCCAGACCTACAGTGGTGTGAAATTCCAAATTCCAGATACACATTTTGGGCACTTTGTCCTGTGTGACTCCTCTTGGACGTCTCCACTACGTGTTAACACCACAAGGGATGGTTTATAACAATCAGAACCAGTGCAGTCATGTCCAAATGTAGGGCTTTTTGTGGAATTTATTTTTGTCCACACACAAATGTGGGATAGTGGTGATGTTTTCTGAAATGCAGAGCAAAGTGTTCTTAGCTTGAAGTGGAGCAGCTTAGTTTGGATGCCAGAGGCAGCATTTAATGCAAAATGAAGTGGGTTTTTTGGTAAAGTATGTTTCATAGTGGGGGGTCTATCTGCTGCAACATTCACTCAGCACCGGAGGGGGATTCTGCGGAACTGTATACGTGTAGTACAGTGTGTGTTCTGTTCAGATAAGACACTGGGGGAAAAAAAGCTTCAACACTTGGCATTTTCACTGATTCAGTGTCATAATTGATTATACAAACACACAGTTTGAAATGATAAAGACCTCGTTAAACGTTCCAGGTGGCGGCGACCACAGCTGATCAGCTGAAGCCAGTGCTGAAGTAGCTTAAAGTGTTACTGAATCCTTGCTTCATTTGACTCCAATTCAAAAAACTTTAACTTCTTTCTAGCAATACTTTTTTTCCCAGAGGTCGTTATTGTCTGAGTTACTTAAGTCTGGTCCTCTAATAAGTATACTGTTGTTGTTGTTGTACAATTAATGAGATTTCAGGGTTAATAGAGGTTTTGATGTCTGTCTTGTAGGTGTTGATTGACAGATGTGATTGACAATTCACTCCCCTAATGCTCTCTCCAGCTGCTGGACTTTCAGAGGTTCTGTATATATAATAAACAGTAACTTTTCTTAGAGATACACTAATTAGACCCTCAAAGAATGCTGTCACACCATGTTTTGTTACTTCATTACCAAATCTGCTCTGTCAGCATAGTTTAGTTCACAAATGTTAGCATTAAGTTGGTGAACAGGCAAATTTCATATGATGCACATGCATTGGGGGCAAGAAACACATTTTCACAGTTTCACTATTTCCAAGTAAATATGCTGCAGGAAACAAGTGAAATTGCTGTTTGCATGTGAATTTGTATGTGTTACAGATCCCTACAAAGTAAAACCTTTTTAATCACTTTGATAGATAGTAGGATCTCTAACAGCAAGCGTTTTCTTCATGGTAGCAGGGCAAACACCCTAAACTCATTATTAGGAAGATCCTGGGCTCGTTCCAAGCAGAATAAATGATGCGAACAGCTTCAAGACTGACTGCAGAGATGTCACACTTCTCTATGTCCATCTTTACAGTATACTAGTCAGTGGTAAATTACTAAAGGTTTACATTATCTTAGTGGTGTCCTACATTGTTTAAAACACCTTATTTTATCTAATTTCACAGTGGCAGCATTGTGAAGAATATTCAGGTGATAATTTTTAGATATTTCTCAAACCACTGGTCCTTTATTTTGAACAGAAGCAGACAGCCAGATAACATGACTTGGTTTTATCAGCTTTAGCTCTCCGGCTGAAACTCAATGACTGACTTTTTAAGGTGTCCAACTGACATTTTAAACTTCAGAATTGCGGTCCTAAAATGCTCTTGTGATGGCTACATATTGTACAATAGATGCTAGAAAGACTAAAGTTGAAGCTGTCCAATGCAAAAATCCACATCCTGACCAGTTCTACCTTACAGAGGTGCCTTGGTCCTGGGAGTAACTTAGTGCTTATTTATTGCTGCTAGTTAGTTAGATAAAATATCAATTGAAGCTTATGTTAGAGCACATACACCCCTTTCACATTTGCTGCTGTCTTTGCATTTTTTAAAAGCTTAAATAAAACCTCTCTCTCCAAACTGTTACTGTATGTTAATTATCACCCGTTCATGATATTTCAGAATGTTCAGCATTTTAAATTCTTTCTTTATATGTCGATTTTAACATTATTTTAAGCAAACCTGCAAGTTCAACACAACTGTAATGCACTTTGTACTACATGACATCCTGTTTACCCCAGCACACAAAAACATGCACTGATACACAGCAGACTACAGGCACCTAACAAATGCTTGCACCCTGCTGAGAATCTAAAACGCTCTCGTCTTCTCAGCAGGGCCACATAGACCTCTCATTATGTTGACAGGCTCTTGAACACACCATTAGCCGGAGATGAATGGTGTCATAGGGTTATGCAAGGATGGGACAGTGAAAGATGAAGCAGCTGGGAGCATAGGCCTTGGTGGTGTTTACAGTTAAGGTCAATGTGATTTGGAATATACAATACAAGGGACCTGCAGGAGGTTTTAATAATGGTTGGAGAGAAAGCTATTTGGTGGCCACAAATGTGTGTTTTTGTCTCAGATCTCACTGCAGATGTGTCCATTTCTCTGCCTCTTCATCCACAAACATATGTTTTATTTACTGACATTTTGGGATATCTTTCAATTGGGTTTTATTTTGGTGCTCAAAGCATTGAAAAATTATACTTGTTATACAAAAAAACTGCTTCCCCTTTACTCTAAATTATACACATACTTCCATGTTGAGATCTGGAAGTTGTGTCGTGGCAACTGGACTTCTTTCTTGTTAGGTTGAAACGTTTCACTGCTCATCCAAGTTGCTTCTTTAGTATGAGGAAAGTTGGTTGGAGGCCATCTCCTCAGACTGAAGAAGCTACTTGGATGCGTAGTGAAGCATCTACCTCTGTGATTACTGTGATTAAAGTTCTTATAGCTAACAGAAATTCTTTATTTAAATTGTTTTAGGCAGAGTTATTTCTAAGCCTTGACACATAAAAACACATCTGTCTGCATGGCGAGATACCAACAGCATAAGAAAAGAATTGTATAATTTACTGTAAGTGAAGTGACCCTTCAGGTGTAAGAATGAATCGTAGGACTTGTGTCTTTATGTGAGTTTATAGCTTTGTGTCTCAATAAAACAAGTCGATACTCCCCATCCTTCTGCGTTTCCTCTCTGCTCATAAAGAATGAGATCTGCAGGCATGGTGAGGGCACTATGAGGTCGTGGCACCATCATTTGTTTTCTGCCAGTGTCCTCAGCTATTGATTCTGACACTGATGCTCAAGGCAAATGTCGGCCACGTTTACCCAGATTAATTAAAAAGTCCCTCACATCACATTGCCTCGAGGTGTGAGCTGGCTCTGTTAGTACTGGCAGAGTGTTAAAAACAGTTTACAATAAGAGAAAGAACATGTCGGTGATATCCTAACCTCTATTTACCTCATCTGCTGTCACTCAGAGGGGTCAGCAGCTTGGCTGCACTTCGACGGTCAATCCAGAAATCAGTACGAACTGCCATGTTGTTTTAGAAAATGTGTCTTTGACCCAACCATTAGTGCTTTTATAGTCTCCTGCTCACGTATTAAGAGAATTGGACAGCATAGAGCTTGTGGTTAGCAAGGTGAGGGCCAGTCACCAAAGCGCACATGCTTTGCTTATGAATTATAGAGGATCTTTGTTTTTCATTCTCTCTCTCTGCAACACACACTCATACTGTCACTCTGCCCTCTCATTAAAAAGCATGACAATTATGCTTGCAATTAGAAAATAATTGTTTTCATTATCAACCCAGGTAATGCTGTTTGTCGGATGCTAATATGAATTGTGACTCATGTTCCCACTTCCAGCGTTTTAAAAACCTGCATGGTGCCTGCACAGAGGAGCACATAACGCTCTATTTAGTAATCTCATTGAGACAAAGATAAACCTAGATGTGAAATGCCTTTGTGTGGGAACATTTAACTGTCAAATAGGTTTTATCTACAGTGCAGTATATTGCAGGGAGGCAGCAAATAAAAGCAATTAACTCCATAAAAGGTAAACATTTTAGCCACTTTGCATCTAAACTATTTCACTTGTGAAAGATAGATAAGACATTATCTGAGGTATCTGTTGGTACTTACTCACTGAGGGTTTGTTCCACTGCTGTTGCTATTAACAGTCGATCGTTCTTATCCACACTCTATTTGCTATTACAATCTGATTTTGTTCAGAGTCATTATGTTAACATTTCAAACTTGAGTTGGAAGGTTCAGTATTAGCATTATTAGTAATATTGATGAGTCAAATTAGTTTTCTTACTTTTGATATAAATCCTTTTGTCTATGGATCATCCCTTCTAAGCTTATTATTTTTTAATATTCCTTCGATTTCACCATATTATCTTGTTTCTCTCTGTTCATTCTTTTCTCTGCAGGTGATGTTATTGTCTATATCAACGACGTGTGCGTCCTGGGTACCACTCATGCTGATGTGGTTAAACTCTTTCAGTCTGTGCCCATTGGCCAAAGCGTGACCCTGGTTTTGTGTCGTGGCTACCCTTTACCCTATGACCCAGAGGAAGCTGCCAACAACACCAACAACAACACCACCACCATCATGTCCCCACTGGGC
Organism: Sandelia bainsii; assembly: GCA_032362345.1. Taxonomy (NCBI): domain Eukaryota; kingdom Metazoa; phylum Chordata; class Actinopteri; order Anabantiformes; family Anabantidae; genus Sandelia; species Sandelia bainsii. The sequence continues at coordinate 12,641,705 of JAUMHL010000016.1, read as the reverse complement.
ATCATGGAGCAGCGACCCATCATGGTGAATGGCAGGGCAGGCTACGATAACTACCTGGATTATCTCTCTCGTACAGCGCGCTTCGTCACAGACCCCAGTCAGGACCACGTCAATGCCCAGCAGCAGCTGCTCCCCCCTCACCCAGGTGACACCCACTTGGACGGCTCCCTTCCTCCCATCACCGGCACCACACCCCCTGACAGTGTCTCCATGGCGTCGTCAGGGGCAACCCAGGGGGAGCTGCTGACGCTGACCATGGTGAAGGGTATGGATGGTTTTGGGTTTACGATCGCAGACAGCGCCACGGGCCAGCGTGTCAAACAAGTCCTGGAGCCTCTGGGCTGCCCAGGCCTGTGTGAGGGTGACCTGATCGTGGAGATTAACAAACAGCCTGTACAGGGATTCACACACACCCAGGTGGTGGAGCTGCTCAAGGAGTGTGCTGTTGGAGCGGAGACCAGCCTGGTGGTTCAGAGAGGTGGAACAGGTAAGAGCAATGCCTGCAGGTAGGGATGGTGTGAAAGATTCTTGGCTCAGCAGGAGTGCTTCAGTCCTTTCACCTATCTGTATATCTGTCTGCTTATTCACCTGTATCATCTTTTGCTGTTGTAGCCAAGTGTGTCTGTCTGTGTGTTCAATCCACAGAAGCACAAAACCTGCTCAGTGCTCAACAATGACTGATTGATGTGCAGCTACTGTCAAAAATGCCCTTTTTGCCCTGTTTTCTTTACTCAGGAAGAAAAACATATTTTATTTACTTTTACTGAAATATACTAGAACACTTCTCTGCTAACTGAGCCACTTGGTGGTCAACAAATACCTTTTGATTGATTGGAAAGTGCCTGCATCATGCTGTGCTGAGTTATTCCGTGAGTCACATACAATTTTTTTATCATGTCAGTTTCATATATATCTTTTGTGAGCCACAAGTAAAAGCGCAAAATTAAAGTGTGTCAAAAGTGGCAGTTTTCCTCAAAAACTGGTACACTGCAAGTTGTAAAGTGCTTTCTACCTTGTGTTTTTGGAATGTGTGGTCCTCTGACAGTCATAATTATGCACCATACTCTGTAGTGAGTCACACACAGGGTTTTTATTTGCAGAATCAACAGGTAACAGACTGTTTTTGGCTCTTTGTGTTTGTGTGAGGTACAGTATATTGGTGTATGTTGTTTATGGAATGTGTATAACTATCTACATTTACTTCACTTAAAAGGCTGAAACCACTGAGTGGATAAGTTTTGGCATTGAAAGAAGAAGAGAAATTCTCCATAATGTCTTCCTTCAATGTATACAACACAAATGACAAAACATAAATTGTGTGTAGCCTACTGTGATATGCTTATAAACTGAGATTGTAGTGCCAGCGATGGCTCAGCCAAACCAACATTAAAGATTAAAATGTTAGAGATTTAAATTAAATCTAGAAACAGCAACAGCAGCTCCTCATCAACCAAGCAGATAGTATCTATCTCTGAAACAGTGTTGTTAAAGGACCTTTTTTTTTTTTGTTTACCTGTCCTCGATTTATCTTAGCATCCTCTAATTGATGATGTGAACTGATTTGTAGTGCGAAGCCAAGCCAACTGAGTTGGGAAACCAGTATTGCCGTTGCTTTTGTGTGGACTCAGTTGGTAGTTCTGAATTTTGCCAGTTTCTCTTCTGTAATGTCACATACCAATCATAATGCCAGATGTGTTCTGCCACAGACACCACTGAGACTCACTCACAAAGGTCAGCGGCATCCTCTGAATAGATTTATTGCCATTTATTTCTTTATTAGTCTCCCGATGTCTGTGTGTCAGTGACCAGGGAGCCAAGAAACAGAAGGAGAGAAAGTGAGTGAAGATAATAAAGAAAATACTAATAATATTAATATTTTTAATACAAAATGAGAGAAAAATAACACATTTTAAGTTGGTGCTTCTAAAATATCATCTGTCAACATATAAACAAACAAACACACATGGGGGATGTCAAAAGTTTTGTGCCACCATCTCAAAAATCTCCAATCTGTCAACCCACTCCCTACACACAAAACATAAAACACACACTCTGCCATCTGCACAGGAAGCTAACGGTGAAACGCTCTCGCCATCTGTCCGGGTTCTTCACTCACCGCAGAGCTTCAGAAGGTCGAAACAAGTGCTCCCATCTAAAAAGCAGCCTGATGGCCCGTGGAGAAATTGGCAACCTTATTTACATCCTATATTTCATCTCTTATTCCAAATCTGGAGGTGGCTTAGTGGCCCTAATCAACAATACGCAAGGGTGCAGTGTCACATCTGTGTGTGTTGATTTCCTGTGACATGACAAGCTGTGGGTGCTAGAGGTATATAAAAAAAAACATCAGTGCCACCCAGTCTGCTCATACAGTAGCATGAGTACCATAAGAACAGATTGGGGGGCACTGACATATGGCAAATGTGTGTGTGGAAATTAATAAGGCTAAGAAAAGATTTCAAAATATCCCAGTTGGGTGGGGTTTTAGACATTGAATATCTCTTGAGAGTATTTTAGGGGTTTAATCAGAAAAACACTATCAGACTTTAAGCTCATTAAGATCAGAGTCTTCAGACCCTCCTGGGAGAACATAGTCACAACAAAGTCTTTGAATTCTTTTTTAAACTCATTTCCTTATGATGGAGATAAACAAGTAGAAATGGGACTAAGGTTGAAACCACACATCTCTGTTTTCCATGTGGCAAACTAATGATCTGTTATTTTTGTTAAAGTCTAGTGATGTTGGCAGGGTTGACCTTTACCCCTTTAGTTTACTCTTCACCTCACACACTCTAAAACACTATAGGAAGGAGGGGCATGACGCTGTTTGCATGCTAACAAGCACAAATTACAAAGTATTGCACAATTAATTTAATGGTTCAGATTATTGCCTTAGTAAGAAATGTCACATTTGGGCTCTGGAAAATTGTGATCAGCATTAAATATGATGAAATTGCAAAAGAAATACCAACAGAATACAACAGAAATACTTAAAAAAAAAAAAAAAAATAGATGCCCATATATGTGGTGTGCATTTAATTCTCTTTTCCCATCTAACTTCTTCAGAAAGGCCAGCTCCAAGCATTTAGCCAAGCTATTATCCACTGTAATAAAACTGCCACCATGCTGCTGGAATGATGTTCCACCTTTTAACACACCACAATTTGGCCTACTCCTTTGGACCACTGGACACTGGCCATAGAATCTAAGTGAACTGGCTGTTTCTCTAGTTAGGAATTTGTGAAACTATCTAGTGTAACAGAGAGAGAGAGAGAGACCACTAACTGATGTCATCAAACAACTGTCACGTTTGTGTTTGTGGCCCACACACATATGCCACTTCAGGGGCGAGCACACAGCTCATCACTTTCACTGACAACACAATCAGAAGCGGAGGATTAAATGAGAACCAGAAGCTGACTAACTATAAGCATGCGAGTGTTTCCTCATGACTAAATTGTTTTTAGTTTTTGCATCCAGTCTTGGAAAACAATCTCATACACACAACAAATAAAGTAGAAGTATTACTGACAGCATTTACACCTTCATAGCTTTCCCATATTTCACAAACTCCCACAACCACAATCCAGCAATATTTCTATAGCTTTTTTTATGGTGGTGTTGCCATGGCAACAAACTCCTAATGTCCAGCATCAGAGATCACAAATGACTGGTAAGGCGAGGGAGGTTCATCTATGATTACAGACCTTTCTCTTTGATACACACACCTCTTGTCTACGCCAGTCATCTCTTCAGGTCTATAGGTGCAATGTTCAGAGGAACAGAAAGGAGGTAGAAGTTGGGAAAAGTGACTCAGTGATGTAGAAACAAAAAAGAGCGGAGGAAAAATGATTTCAGAGTGAGAATTGAAAACAGAGAGAGCCAGCATGCTACAGTGTCTGTTCAGCAAGGCTCGTCTTGCTTGGCTTGGTGTTGTCATGGACACAAAAAAGAGTGAAGGAGTGCAGCAGTTATTGTTGTAATGGAGAGAGTGTGTGCAGCTTTTTACCATAAATACATCACTGCCACAATCATTCTGAGACATCATCATTAACAAAGGAGACAATCAGGAAAAAAAAGTGGCAGCTTCTGGCATCGTTGACACTGCTTTTTACATTCTGCACCGCGGCATCAGACTTGACGATCCTGGAGACTAGTTTCAGTGCAAATGGAGCAGAGGTCTTAGAGTTTGTTGTGAGGGAAGTGAAAGGTGACATGTTTATTTTTTTTCAGTAAGGAGATCTTTAACTGAAAAAGTAGAGCTCCCACTTCCTATGAATGCAGTGGCTCACAATAGCAGACTCTTATGGATCATCCAATTAAATGTTTTATCAGTTAATTATAATAATTATTACAGCTCTGTGAAGAGTAACTACAAGTATAGTAACTTGATAATGAGACTAAATTTCACTTCATGCATGTTGACATTTTGCCGATTTCTTGTGCTTTCAGGTGACATATCTGTACCACCCATGTCATTTTGTCATCGACATGGAAGCTACTGCAGTGGTTGCCAGCAGCATCTAACTTAAAAGAAATATGTCAGAATTTAATAGCTTATATTTCTGTAGTATTGATTTTGTGTGCTGTATGGATCTCATCCTCTCTGTTGCCATTTTTTATGTTGCTATTTTTAGTGAATGAAGCTGGTTACTATAACCCATTGTTAATCCCACCTACAAGGCTGTGTCTCCAACCAATGAATCAATCAACAAGCTGGAATAAAACCAGGCCTATTTGTACTGCTGAACAAATCAGAGATCTGGGCAGTGACTGAGACATCTAGAGGTATACTAAATTACATTAAGCTATCAAAATAGCAGTTTTCTGAACCGATGCCCAAACCAACTTAACTAGCACCTTCTAAAAAAAGAGCACTGGCTCTATTCCTCTGGATGTCTAAGCTCCTTACCCTGTCTCTGTCTTTTGGTTATTTGTATCAGCAATCTCATTCTTTCTGTTACTGTCCAAAACTCATAAGACATAGGCGAGGGGTGGATTGGTAAATTGAAAGCTTTGCTGCCTTCCCATTCAGCTCCGTCCTCACCTTAGCAGCCCACATTAATGCTGACAGCGCACCAATCTGCCTTTCAGTCTCATGCTCCATTTTAGTCTCACTTATGAACCCAAGATTCTTAAACCCCTTCAAGGAGAAGGAGGGGCAGCAACTTACTCTCTACCTCGGGAATCAATCCATTACTTTACAGCAGAAAACCATGGCTATAGACCTGGAGAAGCAGTTCTGAGGTCCCTAAACTTAACACTCTCCTTGCCCCTGCTGTACTTGCCCCGATTCTCCCTGATTCCATTTTTGTTCTTAAGGTATACTAGTTAACTAGCTGCCAGTGGTACTTAAATATTACCTGTAAAGGCAACAGAGTGGTATCAATCTTCTCATGTAACTCTCGGAAAGAAAATTTGCATTTTTCCTCAAATGTCATAATGATCCTTCAAGGGCAGTAATTTTTGCTGAGTTGAATCCATAAACTGTGGTCAGATGACTATATTGCTCTAAACATTATTATCTTTTAGATGTCACTGTAATGAAACAGATTTCGGTACTAAATGTGTTTTATTTTTTACGCTCCCCATGGCATCTGTCAGGACTCCCAAAGTACCCACTATCAAAAGTGAGACCTTAGAGCAAAGTTGATCACCAATTCGCTGGCCAAAAATGAAGCCATTTATGATCAAACCGTCCAGTCAATTAAGTCCCATCACCTTGAAAAGCCCATGCTTGTAATATAGTTATGATATTTAGCCATCCCTTAAATTTGAGTTTGACTCCCAAACTGTTTTTCCTTAACAAATGGGCACTCAGTTTCTCATCACCTGTAATTATTGTGCCTGTGTGTGCACCGGTATACTGTATGTGTGTATATTTATTTGTGTGTGTGTGTGCGCGCGTGTGCGCGCATGGCACACAGCCTCATTAGCGGCTATCTAGACCATTAACAGGCTGTGTCCTCGTTGCCACACTAGCAGAGACGCAGGGCTGTAATTAGCTGCAGAGACTTTCCGCCCGTTCTCATGTATGCTCACCCATTTAGCTTCCACTAACGTGCTGCTTTCTTTCTCGCTGCCATCCACCTACACACTCACACAAATGCTGAGCCACATGGTTTGAATCACACAGGTTGTACACACACCTACACGACAGCCAGGCACACACTTGCTTCGTCTCATTTGCACACATCCCAAGGCTGGCTTCTGCACACAAGTCTCCACATTCTTTCTTGTACTATCACGGGTAAATTGTACATTGTGAATAAGCTCTTTGGTTTCATCTTTCACCTGAGTTGGTCATGTGCACACAGATGAGCAGTGGACACTTTCAAAACTGTGTAGACTCTAGTTGAAGGTCTGCTTTGTAGAGAAAGAAATAAAAAAGAATGTTTTGATTCACTGAGCCTTCTCCAGCATCCCAGGGAATAGGTGTGTAACTAGACAGTGATTCATTGGATGTGCAGGATGGAATAGTTGGAAACAAAAGAAAGAAAGAGAAAACTGGGAGGGGATAGCAAGAGAGTGATGAGTTCGGCTCTCGGCCAATAGACCACAGACTGTCAGCCATGTTCACACTTACAGCTCTGTCCCCACTAGCTCCAAACCTAGAGGAGCTGCCCGCCAGGGATCAATATCCCATCCTGTCAGCCTCAGGAAAACAGCCAAGGGGCTTGTGCATGAAGGATGAGATGCTGAGATCAGATTATAGCGGAACTGGTGGGGGTTAAACAAAGCTGATGGTGTTTAGCCTTATTTTCATCAAATTAGATCACAGAGGCAAAAGTTTAGCTCTCATCTCCTCCCTGTGTGCAGGAGGAGTAGAATTACTAACCTTGGTTGCCTCCTAAACAAATCAAGCTCCTATTTGGGTTTTAATGGGATGGAGTGATTACCCAGTGATTGCATGAGCATGTTAAATAAATTGTGCTGTTTTGCGCTTTAATATCATGCATATTCAAGCGTGTAACTTGCAAATCATTTGTTTTGCACACATCGTGGCGCTGGTTTTCAAGAACATCAGGTGAACATGGAGCAGGCATTCCAATAGAAGTGGATAGAATTAGTTTTCTGCTGTGGATTATGTGAAGCCTCCCAGCCATACTCATGGAGGGCTGAAAGACTCATGCACATGGGCTTATGGGTCACTGGCTTTGAGTCTGATCACAACAGCACCATTGTTTCCAGAGAAACTAGACCACTAGTCACCCTTGGAGCAGAAAGCCTCTCCGGAAACACTTCCCAGTTCAGAACACTTTTTGGACTTTGGCAGAAATTGAAAGTGAGGCACAACTTCCACCAAATCCGTTCATCACTGAAGATTTTCTGGGGCCAGGGTGGGGTATGGAAATGTAAGAATAGAGCATAAACAACCAAACATTATGGATTCAGGAACTGTACTCTGATCCTAGAAACTTTAAGTGAAATATTCTGCCCTCATTGCTGGTGTTGGATTGGACACCTATGAGTTAGTTTAGAACCTTAGTGCAAGTTGGACACTGCAGGGTTCATGTAGCTCTGTGCAGCAAACCTGACAAGTCTGATTACAATTCAGTCTAAGGGCTTTCAGCACCACGGACAGCTCCCTTCACACTCTCTTATACTCTCGTTCTCTATTCCTCTTCTCAACTTTTAGCCATGGTGCACTCTGACACCCACGTCCAACTAAATGTCTGGTATGCCTGACTTAACAGTGACTCTACCCTGAGGATCACCTCGGTCAGTGATGCCTGGTAGTGTCCCTCCTTCTGTCTGTCCAGCTCAGTTGGGGTTGTGGCAAACACTAAGGGGACTGCTCTGTTGTTGCCTCTTTTGCTCAGTGTGTGCTTTACACTGGCTCACATTTAGGTATTCTAGGTCTTTGATTGATTGATATTCCTTGGGAATAAAAGCAAAAATCTGTCCCTTCCTGTTATCATATTTCTCAGTATATTCTTTCTTGTTTTGGGCAGATAAATCCTTCCCATGTGCACTGAATGTGGAATTAGTTTTGAGACAAGCTGTCACAATCTTTTTTTTTTTTTTTTTTTTTTTTTTAAAGATTTTATTTGGCTTATTTTGACTGAGAGGAGCTGACAGTCTGAACAACATCGCTAGATTTCTTTGTGTCGCTTTTGTTAATTTCAATGTTGTCACCATTCCACTGGCAGCTCAGTGAGACAAATGTTTTTACAGTGCGATTGGAGCCCCGCCAGGCCAATACTGGGAAGGCTGGCACATAATTCGAACAGTCACCCCATAATTCGATTCCTCCATTTGCATATGCTTGTAGCTTCCCAGAGGGGAGATGTGGCAGCACTTGAAAGACAGGAAGTGGAGAAATTGAATCAAGAAGATGGAGCGTGCACCTTTCTTTACATGCTTCTGTGAATTTGACTATAGAAATTGTGCTGGAGCATATGTTTCATTACTGTGTGTGTGCTTTCATGTATGCACGTAGTGATATCAGCTGCTACTGTTTTTACTGATTGGTTTATTTCATCACCCGAGATCGATTTCTGGGTGTTTTGCTTGAACAGTGCTTGTAAACAACAAAAAAGTGAGGCGTACCTTTTTAAAGGTCACAGCAAAAAGAATGTGAAAGTCAGAGGAAAACATGTGCCCTTTACCTGCAGGGCTGCACTGTATTACAAGCTGAAATCATTTTATTGTGAGGTACACAAGGGCTCACTCATGAACCCAGAGAGAATTATCACCTAAGTTCCCTGCAGCTCTTCTGAGAGTTTTAACTTCAAGTTCTTTTGGTTTTCCAGGCTCCATTTTTATTGTTTCACATCACTCTCACCACTCTTGTTTACAGCTACAACCTACCCAGCACCCAACTGCACTCAGACAAAATTAGCAGCTAACTGATTAACACAGTGGTGCTTTTAGCAGCTAAAAAGCAAGATATTTTAGTTAAAAAGTGACTAAACGTGTGGCCAAACACACAACAGGTCTGACCAACGAATGCTACATTTGATTAATTTCTACTGGACATGTAAAAAGGCAGTAGCCACCACGTCAACTTCAACTATCAAAGTGATGTGTCAGTGTTGCGTTTTCACTTTGTTTCCACTGACCCCAAGTGGCAAATAAATGAATTCATGCAGGTTTAAAATCCTAATATTAATTTATTGATAGTTTTTTTTTTATCTCTGTGTGGAAAATGTTACAATGCCTCAAATTATAACATAAATTCACACTTTAATTAACAGAAATCCAAAGACCTCTGAAAATTCTAACCACTACTGGAAGAGATTCATCTTCTTTTAAAATTAATAGTTTCATTTTTTTTTTAATCACATTTACCATTGCAATGTGAAGACACCTCGTATTAAAGCATTTGTTTTAGCAGTGCTTAGCCTCTCAACCTTCAGAATACGTTTGTGTCTAGTATACATTTATTCCCCATCTGCTGAGTGAGTTGTGTTTTTCTTTGCCCCCTCTATCATTCACAAACACTCGTTCTACCAGTATGTTGATAAGGTTATTATTTCTTCATTTCATTATCCTCAAAATCCTATGGAATTGGCTTTCACAGCTAGAAATAAACCTCACATCTCATGATCTGTTCCTACCATCTTTTTCAGTCTAAAGCATTTTTTGTTCTCTCAACATTGCAGGTCACTATTCACCCTGGAAGACCCCTAAGCAGGTAACATACATCAGCCTCCAAAATCTGGACTGTCCCCACTTCTGCTTTTTAATCATTAATATAGATCTTAGTACCAATGGCTGCAGTGTGCATACTGTATGTGCTAATTTACTTTATAAGATTTGGAAATGACTCATCTCTCCTTCGTTGTACTAACTCTACTGATGATTCACTATATGTCTGGAGCCCCTTACAGCAGATAGCCTTTCATATCTGGCCTTTTTTTATTGTTATGAGATGACAAAAAGGTCAAGTAGCCCATTCATAACAGCACTAAACTCTTGATTCTGTAAGTCAGACTTGATTCATAGTCTGACTCAGTGCCATCAGGGTTATCCACACTCTAGGGATTTAAATTACCCTACAGCTGTAGTGCTGCTATCTGTCTGTGATCACAGAGCTGTGGCATGGCCTAGATGCATATTCATCCCTCGTTTATCTTCATTTTGTAGCATTTGTCCATTCTTTCAAATTTTTTTAAAAGCTTTGCACTTTCATTTCTAACATATGTTTTGTGGTCATATATCTTTCACCTTGTCGTTATCTCCTTTTTCAGGTTCACATAATCTCTACAAGTATTTAGCCTTTTGCATTCTCTGCTTTTCTACTCTACTGCTTTCACTGCTATAGTATCTGCAGTCCCTAGGTCCACTAACAAATCTATCCACCAAACATCCGGATTCACTTTGTCTTCATGTGCATTTGTCACACTCACGTGCCTGCACACGAGTGTTCCTGCCCATCTTTCTTTGTGTTTCTCTTTGTGCGACTATGTGTGTAATCAATTTTGTGCCTGGACTTTCTCTCAGCGCTGCTCTGATCAGCCCCTGGCCCTAGCTCATGTTGTCCCTATTCCAGAGCACAACTAACAATACAGGAAAACCGCTATTGTGCATTTTTTAAGGCACGTGTCCCCTGAAATCATTTGTGTTCCATCTCGGTTTAATCACTCTCCTCCATCTCCCTCAGAATAATTGTCATAGTAAGCTCTGAAGAAAAGCTTTGAATGTCACAAAGTAGCAAACAGCTTGCAGAGCCTCTCTCTCTCTTGTCTTTTCTGTTCACTGTTGCTTTCTTTTTTTACCCCCTAGTGTTCATTTGTTGGCTTCCCGCCCTTCCCTGGCCTGCCTCTCTCCCCAGGCTGCTGAACCCCCTGCAAACCACAGTTCAGTCTACGTTTAATTGGGTATCATTTGTTACAGGAAGACTTCTGCAGTTCTGAGAATGAAATATTGAGAAATTTGGCTAATAAGGGATGAACGGGGAAACGCCTAATGCAGTCGAGCCAAAGCTCAGCCTGCAGCTCCAGAGAGTTAAGTTTGTAAATGAGCTTATCGAGATTTGTCTGTCAAATCCAGCCAATCCTGTAGGTAACAGCTACTTAATGTTGGAGCATGGGCAGGTGTTTTCACTCAGTAACACTGTTTTTGTAAAGGCAACTTGCCCGCAGTGTTCTCCATTCATGTGACCAGCTAGATTATAGTCAGAGTGTACATGTTTCAAAAGTCTTCAAACAGACAAAATGAGAAAAAGAGTGAAAGAGAGATCAGAATGCAGTAGTCTAATCCAACCTTTAACAAGGTCCCCAGTCTCAGCAGACTTCCCTGTGCAGACACGACTGAAACCACAAAGAGCAGAAACACTTTTGATTCAGCACCCTTTTATGAAGCTGTTATTTATTCTCAGTACATGTTGAACCAGATGCCCTGTAATTGTCATTATTCAAGTGTTCCGTATGCAGCCAGTCACGCCATCTCAGTTTCAAAAAGCTTTCCGTTCCCTCTGGATCCATCTTTCACACTTTTGACATGTCAACATGTCATCTTGGCCGTGCTGCAACTAAAGCGGCCCAGTTATCTGACACATCAACTCTGACACTCTGACTGACTGGTGTTGTCAAAACTGACGGTGTCACCTTAAACACTTGACAGGATTTCTAAATGTGTTTTTGGAGGCAATATATGCAAACTGGGTGTAATGTGCAATATACTTATTCACAGTAGGAAGCACACTGGGCAATAACATGATTTAAAAATGGTCATCTTTTTATAATAATCATATTTTAGATTTGCCCTCATCCCCTACAAATTAGGGCCACGTTTATCTATTATTCACAGTCTTCTGTATGTTTTACTCTCCATACACACATCCAATCTAAATAGAAATTAGAGGCTTGAGTTGTTCTGTTTCTTTCAACTACTAACCTTACTAACTGTCTGACTTCCCATCTATCCAGCTTGACTTGAATAAAAGCACACTCTCTAATTCAGTTTTGTTATCATGGTTACCGAGCTAAATTCAAGTGTCAGGAGTGGGGAAACCTGGAAGGGAAATACTGACCCCTCATGCTGCTGTGCTTTACAGGTGCTGGAGCAATGGGAGTCCCAGCAGGGCCCGAGCAGCCCTGCTCAGACCAGCCTGTCAGCCCCTGTTATCCCACACAGCGCCCCCTTCCCAACACACCATCTTCACAGGGCCTCAGTCCCAGACTCTGCCTCCGAGGCCTTGGCCCTGGCTAAACCAGACCCCTATGACCTTTATGAGAAGTCCAGGGCTATCTATGAGAGTAGGCGTAAGTACCGGTGCTGATACAACAGGTGTAGTGCTGTGAAAAAAACACTGCCCTCTCTCTAGCACTAAAGCAGGATGGAGTCCTCATTGGAAGGTGGAGTAGCGACCAGTTCTCACTCTTTCTTTGTCTCACACAAACACATGAGAAGCATTAAGTGTTCACTTTAGCTGCTCCACAGAAGACTTAAAAAGCTTGTTGAGATGAGCTGACCTCTTTCTATCAAAATGAAATATCCATTGCTGAATTTCCAGCACAAACTCCTCAGCTTTAAACCATCATCTCAGGCTTTTCAGAGATATTCCCTCATTACCATTTGCAGCTACTTATCCTCCTATTATCTCTTTTGATATTTGTTCATTAAATGCCCACGTAAACCAATAAACACAGAGAAATGAAATCTCCCAGCAGCATCTGGAAGTATCTTTACACACAGACATCGACATTCTGCCCGCTCACATCATAAACTGAAATGTGTTTGTGAATAAATACTTAACACAGCCGTTATATCTTTATACTGTTGGAATATAATGCTTTGGTGCTGGCAATATTACCACTTTCTGGCTTATAAAATGTGTTTTTTTGTTATGATATCATTACTCTTTTGCCCCATGGACAAACTAGTAGAAACTAGTATGTATAGTGTGTGGTCTATGTATTTACAGAATGTGTATGTGTGGCTCTGGAGACAGTACTTCATGCTACTACAAATACCCTTAGAATTTTTTTTATTTTTCACATATTTTAGTTTAGTTTTATGGAGGTTTTAATTTTTCATATGAATGAAAACTCCACATTGCCTGGAATAATTAAGTATTTTATTTGTTATCCTAAAAGTGGTCTAATTCAATTATGCTAAGTCTGCAACCATGTGTTTTTAGTTGTCTAATTTACAGTATATTTCCAACAGGTTGCAACCCCCCTCCACCCCAAATTCTCAGAAAAACTGAAATACTGAGGACATGACTGCAAATGTGAACATATTGGGTCTATAAATATTGGAATCATCTTATCAAACACATATTTTATGAAAGCATTTCATTGAATTTATTGTAGAGTCTCTCCCCAGGTTCATAAAGCCCCAAGTTGGCACAGACAGAAAGTACAGAGGACCTTATTGTCCTTGAGGATAGCTACAGCCATGTGTATGTGTGTCAAGTCTGATGCTCCACTCATGCTGTTCAGGACGTTAATAGCTGCCATTAATATAATTACAATTAGGAATGTAGTGTGTTATGTGGATATGTGATGGTTTCTTCTGGTGTTTCTTAAAGTGGCCATGGTTAACATGAGATAGTAAAGGTGTCACTGTTAGGATTGTTATTCACCTGTTATTCAGGAGGACACGGATGTCATAAAGTCTCCTTATCAGACATCCTTGTCTCTATTTCTTGTTCAGCTGTGGATGCTGATTATTATCTTTGCAGTGAAAATCAGGGGTTTCTGGTGAAGCTCACCTGAGGAACAGGCATTAACACATTTTAGTGATGTTCCATTTGCCCCTCTCACTGGCTTGAGTGAAGGAGGGTGTTTCCCTTTAATGTACAAGCCAGGACTAGTGGTGTCCTAATGTTGGTTAATTGTTTTGACCCTTTATAGAATGGATAGTGTACATTATACCTGCTTAGGCTGAGCTGTTGTGACCAACCCCCACTGACTTGGGTGGCAGTCATTATCCATACTTATCTACCTTTAGCTCCACTAGCCCTTCTAGTAGTTATATCAGAAAACCACAGTACCAGTCAGTTCTAGTTCAAATGTTATTGAATGTTATCTACATCCATGCAGACATCTGACAAATCTTACCAATAGCCACGATTGGCCCTTGAGCTGTCTTAGCAAATAAAAAAGATTGGTGTCAAAATGAAAAATAATGTTCAATTTAACGTAAAATAATACAAATATTTGCATGAAGCCAACTAAATCTCAATAAGAAGCAGTCAGTTTGGTTTCGGCTCTTGTCTGTAGTCGCGATTTTTTTTTTCTCCCCTCATTCCTGCTGAGTCCCAGCAGAGTGCTCAGTGTGATTAAAACAGTTACAATTGGAATCAATTTTTCATTCGCAGCCACTTGTCTGCGGTTGAGTTCATTTCACTAGTTTGCAGATCATGCTGTTGTGTGAAGCCCCCGATTGCAGATCAGCTTGTATCCCAGCTCACACTGTAAATAAGGGATAGGCATATTACACACTGTAAGCACTTCCTGACGTTTATGGATGGTGCTGAATTTGTGCTGTGACATTAATGCTGAGACAGGGCCTTTCTGCCTTGTTCTAGTATCTGTGGGATCTTGTGTATTTTCTGCCGGTGTGTGTGTGTGTGTGTGTGTGCTAATTGTACATTTATTATTGTTTATGGCGCCTATGCTTTTTTTTCTATCTAGAACCCAGCCTACCAAGGACAGTGTTTCCTGTAGACTCCTCAGGTAAAAATCTGTTGTCTGCAGGGACTCTATTAAGAAACTAACTTTTCTTGAACTCCAAATGTTGTAAGCTAACAGAATGTTAATGTTGGCTGTTGTTGTATTGCTTCAGGAGCAGAGTACCAGGACATCGAGGTGCACCTGCGCCGACAGAAGTCTGGGTTTGGTTTCCGGGTGCTGGGCGGGGACGAGGCCGGGCAGCCTGTGAGTCCGGAGACGCGTGAGAAGGCTCGTATGGCAATGGGCGTGGAACCCTGTCATTTTCTCCTCTAACCCACTATACACACCGTGTACACCTAACCCTTGACCTTTGACCCCTGAGAGATTGATGGCTCTGGCTGCTTTGGTGTCTTTTGTTGTTTGTTAAAGTAACAAAACAATATTTCAGTTAGTTATATGTTATTTGGCAAATTATTAATCACCATAACAACCACTTTAACACTGCATGTGACAGGGCAAACACTCTAATCCAGTGTCTAAACCCACTGGACCCCTGCTTCCTATTTATAACAGTCTACACTGAATAACAGATCTTGATCGGGGCGATCATCGAGAAGAGTCCAGCAGACCTAGATGGACGCTTACGGCCTGGTGATGAGCTGCTGTTCGTGGATGGGATTCCAGTGTTAGGGAAGCCACACAGATACGTTATTGACTTAATGCACAGCGCGGCACGTAACGGCCAAGTCAACCTGGTCATCAGGAGGAGGGTGCAGGCAGCAGGTGAGAAAACTTGAACGGAGCTGAGCACTGGTCCACTGTGTTTTGTTCAGAATCGTATCATTTGTGTGGTGATCTTTAACAGATTAATTGTTAGAGAATATATTATAGGAAAATTACTATTACAAAATAGTATCATCACTTCCTTAATGCGATATAATTCCCTTTAAAAAAAGAATGTTGAAGCAGAACATTAAACCAATGGGTTGATTTTGGTTGTTTGATTTGATTCAGGAGCACTTCTGCAATTGATAATCACCATTCTGCTCTGAGCACTTTGGAAATGCAACTGACCTACATTCTATACAGTCCCTGAACGCCTCACATCGAGTGAGCGAAGGCTTTGCTGTTCATGTTCTTGCACTTGTTAACGATGCTCACATTTTTTTTGTTACAAATGAATATGTTCAGTTCGCCATTCATTAAAAACATGAGCACATTCAGTGAACGGCATTCTTTTAGCGCATTCATGCACAGCAAGAAAACTGACAGTGCGTCTGAATCCCCTGTTCCATAGAGCTCAATAGTTGTCCAAAACCTTTTAGAAACACAATAATGAACCACAATGTTGCACTGTTACACATTGTGTGTTTCCATTTTTTTTCTTTTGGACTCAAACCTACATAGACCATCCAACACACTAAACACCAAAGACATTATGTATAAATCTGTCACTGAAATAGTCCCTGACAAATATACTCATCAGCAAGAACAACAGACAGGCTGGGAACACTGAAGAGTGTTCAGAGGTTTTGTTACTTTTGGTCTTTGCATAGGATTTGTTATCAGTTAGTAAAGTAGTGACTTATGTCAGTCTTATCTTATCCTTACCATAGGTAACAGATGAAGCAAGTTATAAGTCGAGGTATACTGACTGCTCACTCTAGGATGCATATACGTGACCTTTGAAAGGGCATGGTTAATCCTTGCACAGAACAGCTTTAAGATAGTGGATTATAAAGCAAACTGAACTCCTCTTTGTCCTCAGTTTCATTGGATGCCTCTGTTATCTTCTTATTTCTCACTTATCTTTTTTTTTTTGTTCCCCACTACCATTCTTGTCCTGTGATTCAGTAAAAAGGATTTAATCAGTCAGAAAGCGGAAGCACTAATCTCTGAGTAATTACACTGAAGCCTTCCTAAAAAAAAAAAACACATGAGCACTCTCCTGCTCTCCCGTCCTTTTTCAAGCATCGAGATTTGAGTCTAGAAACTGGGATGGCACTTCCTCCTGTGATCTCCAGCCTCCTCTTTTTTCATTATTATTACTGCCTCACACACACACATGCACATTTTCTTCTCACCCATCCACTTCTTTCCACTCTATTCCGCCCTCTCTGTCAGTTTCTCCTCACCAAAGGCTACTGTCTGACTCATGCCTGGCCTCTTCTGTGGCCCTTCCATCCTAATTGTCTGACTCCCACTGGCTCTTTGCAGGGTGTCAGCCTGCACTCTCTGCTCTGCTCTTGTACTTCTGCCTACACCTGATGCCCCACATTTTATGCAATTAATTCTCTTTTTTTTCTGACAATATAGTTACCTCATAAAATAATTGCGCACTTGTTTGTGTAAAGAAATACTACATGTCTGTAGTACTTACAGTAGTCAAAACGACACCATCAGGTTTGATCATTCAGCGTGCATAGACACAAAAAGGTAGAGGTGCACAAGGGTGCTGCACAATGCTGCATTTAGTGATGTGTTTTACCACACTGTGACTGCTCTTTAGTTTTTTTTCTGTTTTGCGTTGCTGTCTTATGTTTGTTTCTTGTTTCTTTAATCGACTACAAAATTTGACAGCTGTAGAAGTTATTTTTGCAGATTAACATTGTGTGTATTTTTTTAATATAAAACAGACATTATGATAATCATATGAAGTGCAAGACATTGATTAAACCAGTGGTTACTTAACCTTTGCGACCCCTTACAGAAAGGTTGTGTCTAGCTGGGGCTCCTTGTTGTGTTTTAGGTGGCTATGAGTTGTTATCTGTTCTATATCTTCAACAAAAATAATAGTTGCAATACACTCCTCCTTTTCTGACCTCCTTTCTCCCCAATGAGTCTGTTCTTCCTATACCGTTTTACAGGTGAGTCCTGTCCAGAGAACGGCCGCAGTCCGGGCTCTGTCTCCACACAGCACAGCTCCCCACGCAGTGACTTCACATATGGCAACAGCACCAGCGCCACCCAGGCACCAAACATAGGCATGGGCAACACAGCCACTTTAGATGGGACGTCGACGCCCAACACACAACCGAGTGACGTCATCATCAATCGAAAGGAGAGTGAAGGCTTTGGTTTCGTTATCATTAGCTCCCTCAACCGGCCTGAGGTGGCCGCCAACAACAGTGAGTCCAGTGATTGTTTTAGTAGTGTTTTATGGAGTCAGGTAGATACTTCTGCATAATCATCCTCCAATCTGTATAACAACTGCTTCCAGTGTTAAGCCTCATGTCAAGACACTTAGATGTGTAAACCACTAGTTGACCTTTATATAGAGCCAGGATAAGTGGCAAACTTAAGTATAAGAAGAGGTTATAGCTCAATAAAAGAATGAAGCTTTATTTTATCTCCTCAATTATACATACATTATACATGCACTCCCACGGTACGTCAGTCACACACATCTCTGATATGCTGTTGTGAGCATCAGTACATCGCCCACACACAAGAAAAAAAAAACCTGGAAGCCTTACATAAGCCTAGGGTGAACAGCAAAATGAGAAAGACGGAGACAAAGTCAGTCAGTGAGTGGTAAACAAACAGGCATAATCCTCCAATTTGCTGCTGAGTGTGTTTTTACCTGCAGCGTGTTGCGTTTGAATCCTCCAACAGCTGTGCCCCATAAAATTGGCCGCATCATTGAGGGCAGCCCGGCTGACCGCTGCGGGAAGCTGAAGGTGGGAGACAGGATACTGGCAGTGAACAGTCAGTCCATCGTCAACATGCCACACGCCGACATCGTTAAGCTGATCAAGGACGCAGGCCTCAGTGTCACCCTGAGGATCATACCGCAGGAAGGTGAGAGAGCATTTGGACGCGACACACAGACACAGATGAGGCTGTGAAACTGCAATACATTGGGTAGACAACGATTTCTGACAGTAATTGAATTGTCTCTAAATGAAAGTTGTAATATGAATTTCACAAAATGTGACTGTTAATAAATTAACTGTCACTTGTCAGGAGTTGAGTTCTTTTCTTCTGGTCTAGAAATTCTCAGTGACAGTCAGTCTCCTAGCGTTGCTTCCTTTATGCATGAAATCATAGCCATGTCGCTCTCGAAAAAGAGATTTTAATTCCAAAGAGAATTTTATCTGATCACCGAGAACAGGTGACTGGCTGAAAATTACGTAAACAAGAAAAAGTGAGAAATGACTCCTGACTTTTACCTACTTTTTCTGTTTTTATGCTATGCTATTTGAGACATTTATAGCCTTGTTATTTAGAGCTACATTAAAGGTACCCTGTAGAGTTTAGACCACTAATGGTGCTGTTGAGCAATGCTGGGTCCTGTTTTATATGTGCTGTGCAAGGCGCTTCACATCCTGCTGATGGTGAACATTGACTATTAGCAGCAAAAGATGCAGATATTTCCCCCAGAAATTTGAAAACAGGGCTTCAAATTAATGTTAATGTCACTGCGTGTTAGTTAAGTCTCCTCTAATACATTTGCCAAATAAATTTAAAGTTGAAAATGTGTCTGTGTTGTACTTGCACGTTGTTACACAGAGAGCTGCTCTTGCAGCTTTAATGACATGAATTAGAGAAGAGTGACTAACATTCACTAGCTGAAACGTGACATCAAATAAATGATAGTGCTGAGGAAATGTGTCTGCTGGATGTGTAAAACCACAGATATTTGCTAACAAATTAGTCGTAACTTTATAATAAGCTTTCAGCACTGTTTGCAGTTAATGCAGTGTTGCACTTTAAAACACGTTGACCTGGCTAAATAAACTTGACTGAATTAGATTCTTTATGATCTTTCCCCTTTCCTGAATGACAGAGATCAGTAACCCTCCATCAGCACCTAGCTCAGAGAAGCAGAGCCCCATGGCCCAGCAACATAGTCCAAAGACCCAGCCCAGAACCGCAGCCTCCCAGCCCAACCCAGCAGCGACGGAACCCAGCCCTTCTGTTAGCCAACCCAACCCTATCCCCCACCAGAGCCCTGTGACCCAGCCGCCCGTCCCGCCACCTCAGACTTACACCTATGAGAGCAGGTAAGATATACAGCAGTTTATGAGGAAGCCATCCTGCAGAGCATGACAACAGTGGTAGCAAAAACACTTAGAACGAAACCTGTTTTATCCACTTGTTGTGTTATGGTGTCAGATTTGCAGCTGTCTTGATTTTCTGGGGCAGTGAAGCATTTTTATAGACCAGCCCTCTATCTGTCTCTACACTGTTCTTCTGACAATACAGTTTCATTCCTGTCTCCATTCTCTCTTCCTCTCTTCTTAAAGTTTAGGCTTCTTTCTTTCACCTTTTTCTTTTTCACTATCTCGTCTCCTCACTCTCCTCCTCTCTCTCCCCAGTTTGTTGTATAACATCACTTAAACAACTGCTAAATTATTGACATAAACTGCTTCTTTATCGAGATCTGTTGAATATTTTACCGAGAACTACAGAGGTCCAAAATCTACAGTGTCATCGGCTTTTCCCTCAGGTTTAGACAGTATCAGGATCTATTTGTACTCAGCACCAGGAGTCTCTGAGAGAACTTGTTTTGTTATAAACATTTTATGTGATGTGTTAAGAGAAGCAGTTTAATTTCCTCACTTAAGTCTTGTTTAATGGTTGTCAGTGCAAAGCAAAACAAGCCATCTCTGTCAGCACAGTGTGACCCAGCGGTTTGTCGGAAAGCATCATTTTCACAGAACACTAAGTGCGCCACAACATAACACAAATGATGTAGCATGTCCAGAGATAATTAAAACACTACTAGAAGTCCTCATAGACGTTTGTCCTTCATTTTGATCGGTCTGTTAGTTACAGGTCTGAAGTGAAGGCGAGGCAAGATGTGAAACCAGACATTCGGCAGCCACCTTTCACAGATTACCGTCAGCCTCCGGTGGATTACCGGCACCCCCCAGTGGCAGACTACCGGCAGCCGCCGACGCTGGACTACAGGCACCCGCCGCTGCTCGACTACAGACAGCTAGCCACAGATGCCAGGCAGTTCACCATCCCAGAGTACAGAATGCCACCATTTCAAGTAAGAATGTTTGTAGCTGCAGAAAGTTGTTGTTAATTTTTCACAGTTCAGTCTCTCAGACATTTTTCTAATTCATGACCGTTACTGGATCAATGAGGCCAATAGCAAGATGAATACTTCAACCCCTTAAAGTTGCAGTGATGAGTAATCTGCACCTTTTTGTTTTATTGTATCATATTTGAAATTGTGCTTTAGTGTTGAGTTTGATGTATTTTGAGCCCGTCTAGGGACAAGAATATGCTGTAACATACTGTATGCTCACAGTCATCCTTCATCTAAACTGCTCGTCCTCATATGCTGACATATGCTCCATAAATTAAATCCATATGTTTCTAGTTATTTTCCAACCAACTGGGAGGTAGGAATAGAAACTGAACTGGAACTGTGTGTATGTAAAATGCATTTTTATATAAAGCTTGACTCACTAGCACTCACTAAGTTTTGCATCTTTTTCTTGTTGTTGTCATTTGTGTCAGTAATACTGAGCAGAATAAGTGCACAGCTGACACATTAAGACATATGCTTCTGGATAGTTCTGAGCAGCCCTTCTTTTTTAACTTTAATACAACTATTTGTTGCATTATGTTTACCTTGCATTTGCTGTTCCTTTCTTATTCAATCACTTCTCTTTGCTGAGTGCTGAGATTTCATGGAATCTAATCATGTTTGATCTTTGCTTGTCTCAGCTTTCGCAGGACTTTGACTTCTTCACAGTGGAACTGGAGAAAAGTGTGAAGGGTTTTGGTTTTAGCATCCGAGGAGGGCGGGAGTACAAGATGGACCTGTTTGTTCTACGTCTGGCAGAGGATGGACCGGCAATCCGTAACGGGAGGATGAGGGTAGGTTTGATGTTTGTTGTAAATGATAATTACATTACAGATGTTCACTGTAATTGTCAAATGTTTTTAGGGCTTCTACAGCAACTTTCTAGCGCTGATTTAAGTTGACCAACTTGAATTGCACTTAATGTTTGCATACTGTAGCAACATAGCTATTCTTCCTTACCTGTAGATGCTGTTGTACTGTGTTTGGTCACAAAAGCACAAACACGTTTTCTTTTCTTTTTTTAAGGGGTAATAAAACATCTATGGAAATAAGGCATAAGACTTCACTTTTCCAGCTCTATCACTGCTTTGTTAGTAAATTCCCCTCAATTTCACCATGTGCTTTACTGCTAGCAACATAAATTCCTACCTCCATAGTAGTTTTTCTCTATTTGTCAGTGCAGATTTAATCTTGCAACCAGTTTGTCACTCTCAATCTCCCTTCTCTTTCTCTTTTTCTCTTACTTTTGTGTTTCTGAATCTTTATGTGTAGCACTGATAGCTTTGGTGTGTTCTACATTCCTTATCTGTAATGAACCTGTCAAAGATAATGTGTGCAAAATGCCCCAGAGGGAGGTATTACTTTTCCTTCTCAGTGTAGTCGATGGGGTTCAGTGGGCCCAGATGCAGGTGGAAGAAGAAGAGGGAATCCCTCTCGCTGTGAAGTAGATGCATGAAGCATAATATAAAACACAAGTAAAGTAGAATTGTATTTGAGTAAATATTCTTAATAACGTTCCACCACTCCACTCCAACGAAGTGCTGTTGAATAGATTTCAGAGAACAAGGTGCAGAGACCACTTTGATCCAGCTTTCAACACTCCTCAATCCATATTGCAGGAAGAGGAAGAGAGGAATCAATCTATGTGGTTAAGATATATTTGACATGCCTGTCACTTTAAATTTGAGTAGTGCTTTGACATATACTAAGGTGCAGAATCCACCTTGCTCTCTGACTCCCTACAGTTACTGTGACATTTTGAGTTTAAGCCAAGTAATTTCTCAACAGGCACTTAGTTACATCTTTACAAAGAAGGGAAAAAATCCACATTGACCCACAGCCTAATGAGGAACAAGGGGCACTAATAAATTCTAACAAACTTTGTTAGGTTCAAGTGGCAGTGTAGAGACGTTTAAGGAAATTGTATGACGTTATTGGTTAATACAGATAATCATTTAGCACATCTAATTACCTCTCTAAGCTTTAAACCTTCAATAAAAGACTGAGTTGTGCGTGGGCTTTCGGTTGCAATAGAAGCAACGTCAGATTCATTTCCACCGTGCACTCTCTGTGCTCAGCATTTACATGTCGTCCATTCAACTTTAGTTCCCTCTTTTTTAAAGGTGAAAATGGAGATCACTCTCTTCTGCCGTTAGGATGTGAGGATTAATGAGCAAACCGGCTTCCCTTCCACCTCTCTTCACACTACCGTAATGACACCTAATGACTCCCCCTCTCTTGACTCAAGTTTGCTTCTGACTTTCAAATTACTCCGGCCATTACGGGGGGACTTCTCCATTTGTTTGGGTAATTGGCCAGCACGTTTTGTCCTGTTCCCCATGAATCCTCCCCATTAGTCGACCTCAGAGTGTCTCAACAGGAGCTGGGAAGTGAGAGTCTTAAAGGAGGGAGGACTGCTCGCTTATTAGTCCACTTATTATTTACATTGGCTCATCTACCACCATTATGATCATTTTTTACATGCAGGACATTGGTATTCATCAGGGTGTCCTGACATGTACATATATGTAATATAATCATATTTAATACAGTTCTAACATTATAAAATTGTCATTCAGTTGACTGAATGACTGGTGCTGCTTATTAATGCTTACTGAAGCTCACGACCAATTAATTATAGATCCATATTGATCGCTGTCATGCATAATAAATGAAGCTTATTCATATTCTATTTGATATTTGCTGTGCTCATTTCCAAACCTGCCAAATCATAATTGACTCTATTGCTGGTATGCAACACCTTCATTAATTTTCCCATCTCATTTGTGCCGTGCAACAAGATAGCGCCTAATATAAATGTGGTGTTATTAATTTTCTCATTCTTTTTTTTTTTTTGTCTGTATTTCATGCCCTTCATGTGCACAATACAGCACAAACATGCACAAACATTTTAGTCTACAATTTAGGTTTATACACAAGTTCCATTGTTCAAACACAAAATTGCTTTCAATGTTTGTTTACAGTGTTTACATGCTTCACAGTTACTGGAGTTTTATTGGTACTCTAAAATAAAAAAAACACAGCTTCAGTCTTGATTCAACATTTTCTGCACTTGGCTACTTTAAACTCACAGGTTTTATCAGTCACTGAACAAAACTGTCTAAAGTTTGTAGCAGATGAAAAGAATACTTCCTCCTTTCAAGACACCGTTATCTGAAATGATTCTACTATATAAATTATAAAAAAACAGATTTTCATTCTTTTCTTCATACTTTTATGTTGCATATTTTTGAAACTATTTGACGTTTGCTTGATCTATTCTGAAAAAAACATGACAGTCTGCAGGTCCACACACAGTTTCACTTTACAAGCTGTTTTGTTCTCTGTTCTGACATGCAGGTTGGGGACCAAATCATTGAGATCAATGGAGAGAGCACCCGGGACATGACCCACTCCAGGGCCATCGAGCTGATCAAGTCTGGAGGCAGGCGTGTTCGTCTCCTCCTAAAGAGGGGTACAGGGCAGGTCCCAGAGTACGGTAAGTATCTGCACTTCACAACATTCTTTGTCTTTAGGATCATGTTTAACTCTTACACTTGTTTCATTGTCTTAAAATCACTTTAACTTTGAATAACATATTTCTGGCATGCATATTCATTTGATAACTTCTGTCTTGATACTCTGTTTTCACTGTATTCTCTACACAGTACTCCTTACTCTGTATTTCACTGTATTGTAAAAAACTAATTATTTGTCTCTTCTGCCTTGACTAACACTAGTTTATCTTCTGTCCATTTCAGTTCTCTATCACTAATTGATTGGTCTAGGTTGTTACTTCCCCTTATATAGGAATGGTATCTTCCAGTCTCTCCATGTGCATGAAAAGTGACACGCAAGGCTCCCCCTATTTCTTCCTAATGGGCCACTCTAAAGACACGGTTTGTGACCATACTAATGTTCTTCTCTTCACTTAACCCTGGATTGCTGTGCTGTGGTTTTGTGTGTTAGCTTAGTGCATAACTTAGCTCAAATCAGTTTATGACCTTAACTGCCTTTCGACTTGTGGAACAATTTGCAAAAGTCACGCCAAGCTGCAGGAAATTGTAAAATTACTGAACATAACTCTCCTCCTGACTGAAAGATAAATCAGCACCCATCCAAATATATAGCACAATGAGTGTTCTGCATGAGTCAGCCAGAGGTGATGAATGTGAAATATTGCAGCAGATTATTTACCAAGTGAAATCTCAGTGCAGCACGGATTGAGCCTGGAAGGGGGCATTTATTTGTGTGACACCGCGGGTAATAAAGATCCAGTGCGTCACTCATTGCTGTGGCTTGTGCACTGGCATGACACACACTTTTCTGCATCCTCCCACTTGGGAGAAAGCTGTTTTAGGAATGTCACAGCATTAAAGCCGTCCTGACACACATTCATCAGCATTTAGCCTCAGCGCTCACCCTCCAGCACTTAAAATCATCAAACAGAGGGTGATGTTGCTTCTCTGTGTCGACCCTTTTCTCCCAGCCCCCTTTCTGCAGGGATTTAATCTCACTGTTTGGAGAGCTTTTCTATCACTTGCCTTGAGGTCCTTATACAGCCTTGATATATGCACACAGACACACACTTAGTGTGGTCTTCTAGAAGACACAGTGCTCCATCATTACAAGTCTTTTGTGTTCTTTCTGAGTTCCACTGCTGCCTAGTAAAGTATAGAACAGCATTTTAACCCACATGTTCTGTTCTGCGTGGGCTTGATTAAGCATTTCATCACTCCTAGTTTACAGGTACTGTATTTGCACACTGGAAGGTTATGCAAATCATTTACAGTGATTAATTTGGCTATTTAAAACACTAGCATATGGTGTTCATGGTGCTGGTTATTTTTGTTTCAGGTTCTTGTGCTGTGCTTTTTAGGAAGAGCTGAAACATGAAAACTAGAAAAACAAGAATATAAGCAGTATAATGCTTCAATTAAAACACAAGCTTGTGGGCATGTGCATGAGTGTTATTGTATGCCTGTCTGTGTGTGGCATTGTGAGATTTTGTGCTTTTACATAGCATAAGAGCTGCTTCTCCAGGGCATATATTTGTCAAAGTCCTAAGAGTTAACCTTTCAGGGCTTGTTCTAAGAAGCCAACTTGGCAGTACAGGTTCTTCACTACTTATATCAAAGTGACACTAGAGCAAACTAGAGAATAACATTCAATAATTAATCACACATACAGCATGAGAGGAGAAGCCAGTCAGACACTGGGGGTTTATCCTACATCTGCCCTATTCTATATTTAAGAATAAAAACCCTTTGTGTTATTCTTTAAAAGCAGTATGATTTTTGACACTTTGTATAATATCTTCAGCCATTAATAGAATACTCTTTCAGTTCACTATTGCATTTCCTTAAAGTAGGGTGATCTTGCAAGAGAGAGATTAATATTTTCTAGCAGTTTAGTATAGTATTCTATCCTAAACTGATTACACAGACAGATTACTAGTCACTGTTTACCCAGTCTGAATATAACTTTCTATGACTAGTAGGTTGACTTTAACAATCAGTGAGGCTGCCTGTTAATGTGTGAAATTATGGATTTAAGTTAAAATGACCAAATTATTTTAAGAAATTGGTAAATGTAAACAAAGGACAACCTACACAATATAAAACAGCTGTTATCTTAAACTTTAAAATACTTTAAGTTGTTTATTTAGTATTTTAAGATGCCTGTAATCAGTGTTTAAGCAGTAATTCTACATATAATCGAAAGGGGGATTAATTATCCATCTCCTCTACCGTACCCCTCCTGCAGCAGCAAGTATTTGTCCCTAAAATCTAACACCATACAGCGTTAGAGACCAGCTAGCAAACGTTTGGTAAAGATCAAAAACAAGCTGCAACAGAACTGAATATTAGATTTACATTTGCCAAGTGAAGCCAAACTTTGACTTCAAATGAATACTAAAGTTTTACCACATCTGCTGGATGTGTAAATAGGCAACTGTATTTTATAGGTGGGTTTAAAGAGTGAAAGTCCCAACATTTTACTTTTACACAGTTTAATGAGGACGAGCCAGGACGAGTGTCCTGCTCTTCTTGTGTAGAACAAATTTATGTACGGTAATTTGTAATGTGTTATGTTGACTCAGCAGAAATGGAGCAGAGCAGAGCAGTCATTTACACAGCAGGAGACAGTCAACAGTTTAGTCCAACATACACACACCTGGGGACCTTTATGAGCTTTATATGCCTCATTGTTCCAGACATAATACACATAAAAGTCTGTGAAGTTCCAGTGTACTCAGAAATGAATGGGTACTCTCCTCCTTCTCCCTCTTAGTCCATGTTCTAAAATGCTACAGCACTACATGAGCTTCTCCTTATAATTGGGCCTCATGGTGTTAGTGTAGCTAGCCTAGTCTCTGCCCCCTGCCTAGCCCACTGAAAATGACTGATGGCCGAGGGACCGAGACGCATCAGTGCAGAAACAGAAGCTAACAGTTCGTGAGAGTGGAGAGCTGTGCAGGAGCACGTTGTAGAGTCACTGCAGCTGCTAGACTGGATACAAACTTCTCCAGGCTTAAGAGAGAGAGAGGGGCACTCAACCCCTGAGGTTTCCATTCTCACTAAAGCACCACACTATTGAGCACGTCATCCATTTCATTAAACCTGTTTTCGATTTTCCGCCAAGGTTTTAGATTGGCTGAGGTTTTAAAGAGAGCTATGGGAGGCAGATTGATGCCTTCTAAAAGTAGAGTTGCCCTGTGACATGTTAGGAAGTAGGTTGTAGAGCTGATATTTACTTTAATGCTTTTAGCTTGTAGGATAGGAATGATTGCTGTGATTATTTTTGTTGTTTGATTTAGTGTTTAGTGGTTGTGCAGTGGCATGCATGCAAGCTCTTAAGCAGAGTGTATGTATGTGAATGTGTGAGTTTCATGGTAATGACTGTTTGTATGTGTGTTCCAGACAATGCCGCCCCATGGGATGCTCGTCCTTCAGCCTCCCCAAGCCTGTCGGAAGTAGTCCCAGCCATCGACAGCCTTTCCATGTCATCGCCTTCATCTCATCTGGCCCTGGCCCCCGACCCACCTCACCTGCCACCTCTGGATGTCCCGCGAGACTCGGTGGCACGAGACAGCAGGACAGAGCGTTCAAAGAGCCCCCAGAAGGCCGAGCTGCTAAACCCAGATCTGATCAGCCAGGGGAGGAGACTGCCTACAACCGGCGGTAGCAGCAGAGCTAAGAAAGAAGGTGGCAGGTCCACCCATAAGGGGCACAGGGTGCAGCCCACTTCTGAGGGGGAAGGGGGCAAAGAGGGTCACAGTGGGGACCCCAAACATTCCAGGAGCACCAGAGGGAGGTCCAAGGAGAGAAATACTGGGGACAACAGAGAATCCACCCACTCTCCCAGCAGCTCCAAGCTCCCACACACAAATGGGAACAGCAGGGAAGATATTGAGCGTTACAGCAACATGCAGCAGCAGCAGGTGGAGCTGGAGCAGAGCAAGCCCAGGCCCAGGGAACTAGACCGGAGCCTGGGAGAGAGCCGACCCAGCCTGCCCAACAAGAACACCAGCAGTGGCAGCGCAGCAGGGAGGAAGGCCACGGTCTCTCCTGGGCCTTGGAAGATCCCTGGATCAGACAAACTGCCCAGCACACTGCGCACAGGCACATCCTCGCTGAGCAGATAACACCACAGCTCCAGCAGAATACAGTGGCCACACTCATCTGAACTAAACCACGCTGTCTGGATGAAACTACCACCTTCCTGTGCTCCTTTATTCCCCCTTTATTCCCGTTCTCCCATGGACCACAGAATCCAAACCAAGGGGGGCAGGGTGATCTGAACCACGTGTTTAGAGTTTTATTTATGATACTGTACTCTAAATTATTTTGAGAAATATCTTACACCCACCACCTTAAGAACTGGGAAATCATCCACTTTTTGAATGAATGGAAAAGCAAGTAGAATGTGTGTGTAATGTGGCAGGGCATCCATTTGGGGGGTACAACCTTGAAGAAGAACTTTATTTTGAGTTCTCCCCAAGCAGAACTTGGTTGCCATTTGAATTTTTTTATATAACTACACAATGGAATTTATTTTATGAAATGGAATGTTAAAAAGAAGGTTTGCCTGTTTTTGACGAGAGCAAATGGAACAAAGAGTGACAGCAGAGATGAAATCTACTCATCAACAGAACTTTGCCTTAACAGAGACTGTGTGGGCCTCAATCTGTCTTGAATAATCTATCAGATGATTATAGACATAGATATATTATAATGAATATGAATATGTCGGATCACTTGTAAATAAGATCATTTTTTAAGTGAACAGAATCTTAAAGTTGAGCCGGTGGAAATTCTAGTCCATGATTAGACAAGCAAAGCAACGCAGCATGGACCAGAACTTTCAGCACACCAACTTCTCTCTCCTATTCTCCCATTCAACCCTGTGTTAGCAGTTTGAGGTCTCCACAGGCCTGCCGCGGTTGACTGCATGGTCTATTTGCGCTCAAATCATCCAGAGTTCAGTGGTGGTGTCGCGTCAAACCATTTCTCTAATTTCTGTGCTTAACAAACAAAGCAATCTGTAATGGGGGAGTCCAGCTGGATGCCGAGGGAAACAGCTCACATGATACCAACCAAGGGGCAGAGTGCCTTAGACTGATGGAGAGGTTGACTTGTAAGTCAAAGGTTCAACTCAAAAACACTCTAGAGAGTTCAAAACAGGCTGCTATACTATACCAACTTTACAGATATAAATAATAGACTGTATTTTTTCAGATAAGAGTGTGATATGGTGAAATATATAATTTATCTCCAAGCTCATGTATGGAAATTAGTCCATTAACAGAGGTTTTGACTTTCATTATTTCTGCAAGCAGTTCATTTTGGGTCATGATACTTTTCTTAAGTACGATTTCCTAATGAGGTCTGGACCTAGTAATTTCCATGAAGAATTGCTTGTATCAGATGGTGTGATCAAAAAGTCACCACAGGGTTGAGCTTTCACCCAGTCCAAACTGAATTAGCAAAACGTGATATTGACATTGTCAGAAAGTCAGTTACACTTGTCAAAAGCTCAATCACCTAACAACCTGTAACCCGAATGAATCAACACCCTTGATTTGAAAATGAAGCATTTCATGTCATTTTTCAGACTGGCTGGGAACAGGTTGCACCTGTCACATCCACTGTCAGCTGCCGAATTTGATTTGTTTTACTGTAGGTGATTCTGTCTTCACTGTGTGATGTTAAGAACTCCGTCTCCATAACGAATCTCCCTGTAGGTTTTATGGGAGTGGGCATCAGATACCTGTCAGAGAATTTGTCAGATGTTGAAGGCTAAGTTTGAACATTTTTATACAATAACCAGACAACTGTCTTTTTAGTTATGTCTGTCAAGCTTTAAATTCTTGCACAGCAGGTTTGCAGTTTACCATAATAACAGCAACAGATCTACTCCACTGTTATCACTACTTCAATAACACTTCATTTTAGACAGAGGTGGACGAAAGCTGGTCTTTAATTTGGTGTCTGCAATTGATAATTTTGGCTTCAATGATTTATCACCTATAGCTACCTAGATAATTTTTAAAATATGCAGACTAATTATAATGTTTCTTCTTGTAATACTGTAAAAGGTGTCTTACATATGCACTTGATTTCTACATGTCATTTTTATTGTATTGCAGTACAGAGAAAGTGAATCTTAGTTTTATAAGAATGATAATAAAAATGTAAGATCAGACTGTTAATCCATTTTGAAATGCTTATCTTACTTTTGTTTATAATTTAAAAGTATGTTTCACTTTTAATTTAGCAAGAGAACAGACTGACTAATGATGTTGGTAAATGTAATTCTGTCTTGAGTAACATTGGCTGGAGTTGTGGGAAAAATAAACACTAAAAATCAGGACAGAGCTGCTAACTTAACCGACATACTAACAATCTCAGCTCAGATTAGAGAACACAAACACAGTTGAATCTTTATTGATGTTACTACAGCTCCATGAACATCGCCTTGACGTGGAAAAATCCAAAGCCTACTGTGTCTAGTTATGATTGCTAAGCTGTAAAAGAGAGAGCTTTAGCAAACTGTCAGTTTTCAGGCAACAAATAGTTACTGGTATCTGTGTCTTTTAAATGTCTGAGTGGTCATTTTCCCTCCAAATGAGCCAACATTTAACAAAAAAATAACTTCTTATCCCTCCTCTGCTGGGCGTACTACAAACAGTGTTTAAAGAATAAAAGAGCAAAGGGAGACAAGTCCTTATATTTGCCATTGTAATTTGTAATTAATGAATGAGCTTACTGACTTTAAAGCACAATCTCACACAGAGGGTTTGGAATATGAATTACTATGTCAGAGAAAATCATCAGCCAGGCACAAACAGCCCTTCGCTCGTAGATGATGCGCAGGGTTGACATCACAAAACTAAATTTTAAATTGATCAAGACTAAAGGTAGCAAATGCTGCCTGTATAGTGTAACACCATGCCCATTTTACTGGACTGCTCCTTTATTTTTGTGACTTCTGTTTGAGGCAGAAACAAAAATATGTGTGTAATTCTTTTGCTCAGCCTTTGCACATCTCACTGCTTTCCACATCTGAGCTGTCTGCATTGAGCCAAATTGTAAGTAGTTTTCTATGAAAAGCAAAAAGAACAAAAAAAGACATCTAGAGATGTATCTGCAAAGAGTGTGTTGAAATAACAACACACGTATAAATCCCAACACCCAAGCGGCTCAGCATCACTGTGTAGTGTTTATAGCAGTGTGTAGACCCTGAACAACTATCTCTATAAATATGACTCAGTGTACTATTGATGGTCACAAAGACTGTAAGTGCAGCAACTATTTTTATGAAATGCAACACTATGGATATATTAACTTTTGCAAAATCTTGTTTACCTGTATGATATTCTGAAACGCTGTCAAAATAAAATCTTGACACAAACTAAAAGATCCATTCAGGATGTTCTTCTGTGTGATTTATTGTGGTTTTATTTTTCCATTTAATCATACCGTATGTCTAGATGAAGCATTAAAGGACATACAGTATAAGGCCATCTTAATGTGCGTTAGCTTAGCGTTAAGACTTCAGTACTTAAACATAATAAACTAACATGCTATTGTATGTTAATGAGTGAGCTTAACAGTGCTGGTTGTCACATTGTGTTTTCAGTCTGTATGCTAAGCGTAAATAAGCAAATAACCATATTTTGGAAATGTGGAATCATTCCTTTAATCATAAATGAATAAATCAACAGTGTTTTACAAAGGATTTGTGATGACAGTTATAAAGTTTATTTTTGACCCATGGGAATATCTGTTTGATAGAAAAATGAATGCTCAGTGTCCACTTGGTAGATTTCTTCTTGAACTTAATGCACAACAAATGGAGTTTGTTCTGTTGGCAAATACTCGAAGCAGTAAATAATAATAAATGCGTATAATTAATAATTCATTGACAAAATGTAGATATGTATGTAATATATACAGTTCAAACCCCGGGTGATTATTCTTGACTTAAGTCCACCTGTGGCATATTGAACTGACGAATGATGAAACTGATGAAGCTGTTCTCAGCATCTTCCTTAAACTGTGCAGTGATGTAGTGTTTTCATTTGACCACACGGTGGCGTCTGATAAATGAGATTATATTCTGCAGGTAATCCTACCTGTAAAAGGCATTGTGGCTAATGATTTAAATTTCTTACGTTTATATTGGCCTCAAACTTATTCAATTTAATCACTAATAATTTCCAGACAACCTTCAGCAGGCTCAGCAGAAAATCTATAGGCCTCGCCTTGTGTGCACATTCTCCATGTCTGCACTAGAGGTCAGTGTAGACCAGGCACATATTTTTATGCCACTTGATTTCATAATTGTTGAATTTACAAAGTTAAGTTGAATTTATAAAGATCTTAGTCAGACATTTCCTTTTATGAAATGATATAGGGATTTTACAAGATCTAATCATTTGATAACCTATAGAAAATTATGTTTAATCTTTTTGAATATTATTTTGTGGCATTTTAGCTTTTATATCGTATTTTAATCCAGACACATTCTGTGACCAGTTGAACAATGTACCTTTGCTCTCTCTCTCACACACACACACACGCACACACCCCTGTCAACTTCCTCCACTTGATATTGTGGTTTTTACTTCATACATACTTTCATACACTACATCCTGTTGAAACACACACACAAAACATGACGTAAACATTGCAATTAGCATTTTCATTCACTTAAGATCAGATCTGACATTTTATCACACATTACATTTGATGTAATGTTCTACGTGTGCTGTCAAATATTTTTCGGATGCTTTGGCACTGACCTCTGCAAACACCCGTAAACACCACATGTGTACACGCAGAGGTCTGTGCATCATGCAGACAGAAAGGAAACGCAGGGTGAGAGATGAAGCACCGCAGGAGCAGGACAACGAGCTCTCCTGCAGGTGCAGCACTGTTTGGAGCTGCCTGCAGACAGCTGGAAGCTGCCAACTGGTGCCTGTATTCTCCACAGGAGCAAATCAATCCAGAGCTGTAGTCTCTACTGGGATAATGACAGGCTTTAACAGGCAGCTCTGCTCTTTTTGAAGAGACACCAAGGACATTAGAGTTTAAGCATTTTTATTAAATGGCACTCAAAAGCATCACTTACATTTTATAGACTGGTGGGCTTAAATCATTAATAGTATTCCACTCAAACACAGTAGCACTGATGAGCAGCACGTTATATATATAGTAGTTGTATTAGTTGTTAATCTAAGCTGCACAAATGACTGTTTAGCAGTGTGGCTCACATTGCTGGATCCTGGTTACATCTGATAGCACCACACACATACTGAAGTATCTCCCATGCACACACACACACACACACACACACACACTAATGTTATTGGCCATATGCGTGACTCAGATATTCACAGCAGTATTTGATAGATTGCTCTACCTCCTCCGCCAATGTCTCTGGTGTCATCCCTCTCGGAAATGCTTCATGTAGTATCTCATCAACATTAAAAATACTGCCAGTAAGATAACTGCAGTGCAGAGACATATATATACATTTATATTTAATTATCTAGTTCTCAGATCATCTCACCTTAGCCTGGAGGAACTTAACTCCTTTATTTAAGGTGAGTCCGGAGATGCTTTGCTACATAAAAGCAGATTCCTTCTTATCTCACTATCACCTCACTACATGTGTTCCATGCTTCATGTGGGAAGCCAGACAAGCTGTGCAGATTTACCAAACAGGAAAGGTCTATTCCCTCCTCATTTAGCTGCCAGATTGTCTGTTGAGAGTTGCAGGGAAAAGAAAAATCAACAAATTCTGAAGCAACACAGGCTTTGCAGTTTCATGCTGAATAATCATGAAACACACATTAAAGTCATGACAAAACATTTAATGCAGTAATCTGCATAATGTTTGTTTACAAATGCTCCTGTGGAAGACATACGTTTTAAGGTACATCAAATAACATGTTGTACTACGAGGATTACCTGCCAAAGAGGCTGATGTTGTCCTTTTCCCGTGTGCCTTCTATTAAAAAGAGAGATTGTCCTTTCACAACTCATTCAACAACGGCAGATCCCGTCAGCATGTGAGGGCCACTTTGAGGTTTGTGGGTCAGAGCCCAGTTTGCAGCCTGCTCTTTGTGCTTTCCAACACACAGTTTTTAAGTTGCACTGCCTTCAAATTGTGAGGACAAAAAGGCACTAAGCTACTGTTCCACAGATGTTTTAACACTCACGAGTACGCCCATACGCATATCCTATCACGGGCTCGCACTTTCTCTGCTGAATGGAGATTTATGTTGCAGATTTTTGATAGTCTGTGCCCTCCAGCTACACAACTGTGATAGACTGTGAACCATAATCAACGCTGTAAGATGTGGAATAATGGCATCATCTGGTGGTTTAAGTGTACTCCAGGCAACAAGCTGGACCAATATGGTGGTATTTGATGCCTGGTACTTGAAAATTTTAATTATACTTGAGTGTTGTGCAACCATGGAAGGAAATGATCTGCCTTTCATGTTTCTGTGTAAGTATCAATCGTGCGGTCCAGACCTGACATGAAATTTTATCACCTCAGCTCAGTTTAAGAGTGACAAATAAAAAAATTTTTTAAGTAAGTGTTGTTTTCAAATAATTGACAGACACTTCCATCCCTGAGTGAATATAGAGCATATTCATTAAATTAGTTTTTTTTTGTAGTTTCTTACCTTAAATCTGTCCATTGACACGAATGAATCTCACTCAAGATAATAATTCAGCGGAGGAAAAGTGCAAAAACAATTAATATAAATAAATATATTTAATATTTTTTAAATTATTTTTAAATGTATTTATTTGGAAACGACTTATGACAAATTTAAACAAGGAAAAGGGCTAATATGTAAACATTACTGTATCACAACTAGAAAAACAAATGCTAACAAATATAACTGCTCCTATTATGAAAATGATATGATTTAGTAGTCATAGCCATGAAAATGTTGTGTGTTTTAACAAAATTACTGGTGTCTAAAATGTACTTTTTATAGCAATAAAAATCTGTGATAAAATTTAATGACATGGGCAAATGTTTCGCTTTTTCCCATACAGGTACAGGGTCTAACTGAGCATGTGCAGAATGAGAATTATTGCTACATCTTCTTTCTGATTGGTTTCAATTTAAGTGTGACAGCTCAGCGTTACAAAATTGTTCCTCTAGTTTCTAATGTAAACTATTCTAACGTTGTATTTCAAATTATAAAGCACCATGATGCTGATCTATGTCATTAGCCGAATGTGATATTTTAATAATTCCGAAAAAATCCTTCTTTCTACGACAACAACTGTAAACATTTTTAAGCGGGCAACGTTAACTTCACAGATTTTTGAATGGAGTTTGGTGTGGCGCTCGTCTGCCCACGACAGGACAGCGTGTACCGGCGGGACTAGGGGAGGGCCTACGGGCGGAGTGACACGCCCTGCCCACCTAGAATCTCATATCACTGAGGCAGTCTGTCTAGCTGCTTTAGTCTGCGGACAGACAGGCAACCGGCAGGGTAAGAGCAGGCGTTTTTTTTGACGGTGAAAGTCGGCTTTCCTAGCAGACACAACTCAGAGGCGGACGGTGGGAGGAGGTAGAGAGTCTGCAGCTGCCGCACCACACATCGTCTTTGACAGACGCAAGAGGAAAGCGCCACCCGCGACAACCAATGTCCACGGTAAGAAGCGTTTTATTGATTTTTTTTTTTAACGTTAAAGCTGTGTGTTTTGTGTGTCGGCATTTGAATATAGATTTTAGGAAGGGGATGTCTGTCGTGGTACGCCGCCACCGGAGCATCTTTCATTGGTTTTGTCGGCTGTGTGGTCAACACGCCGGCGGTTAAAAGAAAGGACCGCCTCTTGCGCAAATGTGTAATGTTATGGCTTTTTGTCGTTGGGTTTAGTTTACTTTACTTTGGGTATTGGGTAGGAGGAGGGTGTGTTAACGCAAAGATGTAGCCGCGTCCGACGGCAGGGCGGCGGGCAGCAGCAGGGCTGTTCGAGCCGCAGTCAGTGTGGAGCAGCTGCGGCGAGTTAGCGGTCGTTAACGGCCACTACACGGAAGTAGTGTCTGTAGCCTTCGAAAGAAAAGCCTAAAAATAAAGCAGGAGTTTTAACGATTAACCATTAGCCCAACTATATAGCTAAGTGTAACTGTGGAGTACATTTGAGGCCTTATTTGATGTGCGTTTACGCAGTTAAATCGTCCTGTGGTCACCAACATGGCACACATTTTATTCAGGATTTCCCCACACAGTTTAATCACACCTGAGCTAAGGCTAATTTTAAACTGCGTTATTCTCCACATCTGGGGCCAATTAGCGTAATTAGTAGAGTAGATAAGTTGAATCTTGGCACCTGGATTTCTTTTTTGTTAGGTCGAAACGTTTCTCTACACAATAAGGTGCCTGGATGACTAGTGAAACACTAGATTTAAGAAAAGTCCAGTTATCATAATTTCCCTTCCTCATAATGACGGATGTAGCAGTTTACCTGTTTAAATTTTCATTACTAGCCGTAACTATCAAATATTGTCTCCCACCAGTGCCAATTTTTTTCAGAAGCATATTAATATGTCGTTTTATGTGTACTTCATATCCCCCTTTCATTTTTTAGAGCTGAAACTGTTAGTCAGTTATTGGAGTAGCTGACAGAAAATGAACCACCACTATTAATTTCAACCAAAATTATTAATCAGTAACTTCATTTGATTTTCCAATGTGAGGATTTGCTGCTGTTAAATGGCTACTAATATTTAGAGTTTTCGCCTGTTGGTAGGTTAATTATATTATAATAATAATAATAATGATAATATTAATAATCTGGTATTTGGTAGACTTAATTGCGTAGCAGACCTAATGTTTGCCTCACCTTTTATTTTTGACATGTAGCCGGAAGTAACCTTAGAAACATCTGTCTTGACGCTATCGAGTGAATGCACGGATTTGTAAAAATGTTCATTTCTTTATATTTGCTAACCATAACAGTGAGTGAAGAAAGAAGCTACTGTTATAAAAGTGAATCCTGCCATTTCTGTGTGTATGTATGTGTGCGCGCTTGTTTTGCCATGTGGAGGCGAACCGTTTGGTTCACCTCGTGGCTGATGTGGTTTTTGCTTGGCGGTTTGACTGAGATGACTTAAAGCCCAGCTGACTCTCCTCCTGGTCATGAATATGCAACTGGGCGGCAGCTTGTGTGCATATCAGGACTGCAGTTGAGGGACGTACACTTTGTCCTCAACATGAATGCAGACCATAAACCTCAAATTTAATGGCAGAACAAACACTCACAAATTGACAAATTGATCTTGGTTCAGCTTTGAAGAATTAGACAACCTTGTAGTGAAACAGGCCAGCTCTACAGTCTACTACATGCTTCTATCAAACATGCTTCTATCGATGCTTCTACTCCTGAGGTGTGTTATGACAGGCTTCAAGGACCACACTGCTCTTCCAGTACATACTGTGTTTTTTGTTTTTGTTTTTTAAGCAAAGCTAGAGTTAGTCATAAAAATGGCAACTGTTTTATCATTTTTATGCGAAATGACAAATATTTTAGGGTTTCAGCTTCTCAAATGTGAGAATTATCCTGCTTTTTCTGGTCTTGCATGTTATTTAATTGAATAATGTTGGGTTTTGACTTTGGGTCAAAGCAAACTATTTACAGGCCCAGGTGTGAGAGCACTTCATCGTCATGTCCTTGAACGTGAGTGTGCATGTGAAATTAAAATGTAATTTAATTTGCAGAGTACTTGAAATCTGATGTTCTTTAGTGTGTTTTTTTTTTTTTTTAGTTTTTTTTATTATAGTATTGACCTTTTTGGTAAGTGCAACCATTTAGGGCAAATTTAATAGTGACTAAGATGTGTAAAGTCATCGCATGATAAGCGATTTGTTATGGCCTTGAACTGTATCTTCAAGTACTTTTTGGACTTAAGATAGCTGCAGATGCTGACATTATTTGTTAATCTGCTGATCATATTCTCACTCGCCTTGAGAGAGAGAGAGAGGGAAAAGGGTGGAAAATGCCAATTTGTTTTGTTCAAAACGGCAGAATTTGCAGTTATATTGTGACATTTTAGAAGTTTGAACCAGCAAATGTTTTGCATTTTTATATGTAAAATTAAAATGTTGGCTAATAGCTGCACAGATTAAGAGAAAACTTTCTTTAACTCTATCGTCATCAAAACAATTGTATCAGTTTGTTTAAAATCTGATTCTGTAGATTTCTCCATTTTGACACAAACATGCGTAAGCCATATACAGTATAGTAACACCTATACTGTACAGGTCAGTGTTGGATATTTTGTCTAACAATTTCAGTCTTCCTGAGTGTGGACTTGAGTTATGAAACTATTCCTCTGCTCTGTTGTGCAAAGTTAAAGAGGAAGAGCATCAGTAATGTCAGAACATCGTATGGTGCAAACTGTGAGCGGACTTCCCCCACCTCAAGATGTTTGTGTAAACTGAAATATTGTCACTAAAATGGCTATAAGGCTCAAAATGAGAATAGTTTCTTGTGCGGATTCTAAATTGGATCTCAAAGAGCTCTAATTATCACGCAGTGACCTATATTTTGTTCTCAGATAAGTGTTCGGTAAGTGTCCACATCTTGGTGTATGTGTGCTCATTTATAGCTGCTCTAACTATGATCAGCTGCTGTCAGAAAGCAGTTTATTCCCTCGTGGCTTCAAAATCGTGGCAGATGAATTTCTGCTCTTGCAATCCTTGTGCATTTTCTAGCACATAGTAGTAGTGTGGTACAGTGAGTGGTGGCTCTCCCACCATGCCTCTGTATGGTGAGAGCAGTAAGGAGCCGTTTCTTTCTTGAATCATTGGTGCTGAAGGGAATTGCAGTGTACTTCAACAAGGTAAATGGCCACAGCAAGGACGGAAATCTGTATTGCTAGTTTTGTTGGCATGTGAGGAGGCAAAAGTCCTCTTGGACACTGCTACCTTTTAGATGTATTTTGAAGGCTCAAAGTAAGTGCAATTTAATGTGTCGCCAAAGATCAGTTCAGGGGAGGAGGAGTACATCACCTTTAAAATTCTGTGACATTTAAGACGCCTAGCATCTTCATCTTTAGTAGGGGTAATGTTCACCATCTTATTCTAGTGTCTCTGCATGCTAACATCTTCTAAAGCTGGTTAGCTTCATTAAGTTGCCATTCATATTACAGCCCAGGGTGATGCTTTTACAGCATGCTAACACTGAAACCACTTCATGTGACATGTGTTGAGTTGGATTGCTCTTCTGTGATTGTTTGTTTACCTTGTAGTCGTGCCAGAACTGCATTACAGCTAAATGACTCTCAAACATGCAGTAAATGTTCAGTCAATGCAGTGAGTGAGAGGGACATCAGGCATCCAAGCCCACAAGAAAAATGTCAATATCAATATTGAAAATCAAATGCCTATCCAATCCAGTGAATGAATGTAACTGACAAATCTAAGATTTTTTTTAAGGATATTAAAGATTCGGTAAATGCCTTTGAAACACTGCTGCTTTTGAAGCAAACTGCTTGACCACAACAGTCAAGATTAGTTTCCAACTTTATGCTGATTCTAGATTGTCTTGTGACTTTGTATACTGATAATGGTTAAGGGAGTGAAAATGAGGCTCCAGACTTGTTTCCTAATAAGTTAGCATATTAAAGTTATGTGATAAGTAGGTAGTTGATAAGACTACTTTCTCAGCGATGTTAGTCTAATGTTTTGCTTCTTCAGAAGCATGATACTGCAGGTAGTGCAGCACGTCTAAGAATTTATGCAACTCGGCACACGGGTAAATCCTTACAAAGCAATAGTTTCTAATGAATTTTGCGCGCTCCAGCAAAGTCTTGGTCATGCAAACAAATCAGCTGAAACAAGACGTGAGTTTATTGAAGATTTTGTTGCTCTGAGTCAGTCATTTGTTTAGAAAAAATGAAAAAGCTGCTCCCTTTTTGGTTAAGCACTGTAAACAAGGAGGAGCGCCGCCAGAACACGAGTAGCCTCTGTCAAATCCACTTACCCGTTTTCCCATCCACTCCATAATTAGACACTTTAGGTGAATAAATATGACTATAACTAGGGCTGGGCACGTTAACGCATTAACGCCAACAGTTATTTTATCGTGCATTAGCGCAGTATATTTTTATTATGACGATGAAAGTCCGTTGCTCACTGGCTCTGGATACACAGTTTAATAAAAGAACAAGGTACAGACCTGTGGTCACACACAGGTGGTGCTGAACTCTGAGAACAACTAGTTTTTCTATAATAAACTAGATAAACGTTAATGTCCTGGCAAATGGCTTTGGTTTTCTATTTGATTTGATTACATTAATGTTTTAGTTGAGATTTACAAGAAATATTTAACTGC
The DNA here is from genome assembly GCA_032362345.1 of Sandelia bainsii. NCBI lineage: Eukaryota > Metazoa > Chordata > Actinopteri > Anabantiformes > Anabantidae > Sandelia > Sandelia bainsii. Next base: position 12,601,209 of record JAUMHL010000016.1, on the reverse strand, counting down.
TACTGTGTAAAGGGTAAACTGCTGTTAAAAACCATCTTATTTCTTTAAAGTGTTTGCAGACTAAATATTATTGAAATTTTGTTCCTATTGCAGTACTTTTAAAATAAAAGTGCATAATAAACTACTTTTGAATTCATTACATTTTGCCCCTAACAAATCATGCGATTAATTGCGATTAAAAATTTTAATCGCTTCCCAGCACTAATTATAACGTACAATACGGAATTCAGAAGACTAAAAATGGAAAACGGAATTTAGGAAAAAATAAAACTGACTTTGGGGGGGGAAAAACAAAACTGATTTCATAGGGCCCAAGTGTTGTATTAGTGGTCTCTTAAGTCACACCTGTCACATGTAGAACTGAAGGGCAGAAACTACTATGGGCCTTTTTTTTTTTTTTTTTTACCATAAATTTATAGACTACAATAATTGAGACAATTGTCATTTTTTTTTTTTTTTTTTATATCCTGGTAAATTCAAAGAACTAAAATACTACAGCAAAAAGTGCTGTTATGTGAAGAAATCTCACAATGTTTTATAGATGTTTCCATTAGACTCTTTATTTATTCTTGGTTAATATGTCACCAAGAATTAAATGGTTTCTTACTTTTTGCTGCAGGCAAGTTGGCATTACTCACACTGCTCGTTTGCTTAAGAAGCCTTTGAAACAAGTGTATTGTCGTTCACAAAACAAACAAGGTTTTAAGTGTATTGTGTGCTTAACTGGGCAGACAGGTCTGAATATCCTGGAGAATTGGCCTAGCTGCTGTGAAGTTTGTTTGTTTTTTTCCTTCATATTAACATGTTATATATCCAGTCAGTGTTTTTAAAGTTGCAACAGGAAGTGATCGTTGTCTGGGGAACTTGTCTGTGGCATGGTGGCCCAACCTGGTTATGACTTTTTGGATGAATGCATAGTCCACCAATGCATAGACAATGTGGCCCACAGCCAAGGCTATGCATAGATTCCTTTTACACCTCACAGTATTTGCTTACCCTGAGACCTCAACATAAATATCTAACAGAGTATTTCCTCTCCTTTTTGTTTAGTTGAACGAATCAAGAGCTTATCGTCATTGTATCCTCCACACAGGCAACATAGTGCACGACAGTATTGACAGGGTGCAGAGGAGATAAAGGTAGCCACTCCCTGTGTTGCTTTGAAGTGAGCCATGAAACACACAAAATCTGATGGATCAAAGACCATAAATTGCTCTGTTTATGTATTATTAAAGCTCTTTATCAAGTTGTCTGCCTGGCCTCTTATGTCCATGTGTTTACTCTGCATGTCAAAGCCATTACATTTTGCTTTTTAATTTTTTATAGTGCTGAAAGAACTGGTTTCAATTAGTGCATTGACAGAAAAGTAATGAACACATTTCAATTCAACTTTATTTATATAGCGCCAAATCACAACACAAGTCATCTCAAGGCACTTTACAGTGTAAGGTTTAAG
>JAUMHL010000016.1:12564156-12594151 GCA_032362345.1 Sandelia bainsii | reverse complement strand
ACCTGTAAAGATTATAGTGCATTTTAGGTTCATCCTGAAATTTCACCCGAAAGCCGAATATCCCTAACTTTTTGTGACTAGTATATTTTGTACATTTAATATCTTTGGCTCATTGAAAGGAAAACATTGTCTCAAGCTCATTAATTGGGGGGGAAAAAGGATTCATGCTTAATTGAATAAAAATAATACTAAACTGTTTGCAATATTTACATCTCACTAAATTGCCTCTGCAGCACAGCCATTGCTTGTGTGCTAAGATGTACACACAAGATGTCAGACTGCCCCTGAACATGGTTCTCTATACATCTTTATATGAATATTCACATCATTTGCATACTAGTCGCACATTTCCTCAGACACATTGAAATATCTGAACAGATAACACGGCTCATCCCTTCTTGAAATGTTCTTCCTACCACAATATATCAAACTGAAGGAATTAAAGGCTGTACATTTGTGCATAGCTTTGCTCTTTGACATTACATTGCAATTCAGTTCACATTTGCCTTCTCCCTTCATGTTGCTGTGTTAAACTCTCCATGTATTCACACACTAGCTTCACAAGTACTTCCTGATGCAGTATTTAATGCCTATGGTTGCCAGTCCTCACTTCCATATCTTCCCCTCCCTCTACAGGAACTGTCTGAAAGCCAGGACCTTAACGGGTTAGAGCAGGCAACAGACGGAACAAGCAGACTGACAGACATCTGCAGTGGCACAGTGGGCAACAACATGGCGTCCATAGCAGAATACTATGCTGGCAAGAGTGTGCTGATCACAGGAGCCACTGGCTTCATGGGAAAAGTGCTGGTGGAGAAGCTGTTGCGGTCTTGCCCCGAGGTCAAAGCTCTCTACATCCTGGTCAGACCCAAAGCCGGACAGTCCATGCAGCAGAGAGTCACAGACATGATGAAGTGCAAGGTAAGAGTTACAGTATTTTATAAAGTGTAAACATTTATCTCCTTGCAAAAACTTCAGCATTTTCACTGGTTGACTTGATATTTCCACTGCAGAATTACTGCAACTGTTAGATTTCATCCTGCTTAAAACACAGGATGACAGTATGGGTAGCTGCAAAAGTAGCCATAGAAGGTGAGGGAGGATGATGACGACAGGTGGGTTTTAGGACAGAGTGGATGGGTACCAGAGAGATCAGAAATCTAGAAGAGAGAGGAGGTGGAGAAGCAGAGGGAGGAATACGTTTTTTTCGACATAGTCTTGTCTCGTCTCAAAATAGAACTGTAATGTGAGGAGAGTGGAATTTTATGCAGTCGTCTTTTTATTTTCTTCTTAGGCAATGTCAGGTGTCTGCTGTTACACAATGCTTAATTGCAAAACTCTTAGTTGAATTGTTGGTACAAAAGCTAAGCAACTGCTGGTTCTTTAATAAAATTATTGGTCTTCGTACACTTTTTCCAAACTACAGATCATGTTTAAAAAAAGTCATAACAGAATCTGCACCTGAAGTTACTTTTAAGTTGGTTTTGGATGAATTCGGTAACTCTGGAATAGTTTGTTTCAACAGTGTTTTGAACTGATTCACACTACTTACTGGCTATGTCTTCGTAACAGTGTTAGCTGAGGCTCATGGGTATCTTATTTATAGCTGTCCAGCATGCCAAAAGGGACCCTGCATCGTTATTTCTCAGAAACAAAGCTAAAAGCTAAAATAGTTTAAACTAATGGCCATAACAAATGTATATGCTCACCCTTGTACTTCTGCTTAAATTATATTGAACTCACAAAATTTTAATTTGGTTACATGTTCTGCCATCTGTAGTTTGACTGTGTTTGACAGTTACAGATTGTAGTGCTAGTGAGATTTCAGAGCAGTCAAGTAATATGGAGAAGCCAGGAATAAGACATTTGTTGAGAATGCTTTTTTTTTTTTTTTTTTTTTTAAACCATTACATCAGCACTCCTGAGACCAAACCAGGCGACATTGTGTATTGGTAAAGTTTGACTTGCAGGCTGTTAATTCAAATCACCATTCAAAACCAGGTTGTTTGGAATACATTGTGGTAAGTATGTTCATAGAGCAATAGACATTTGCCTGTGAATTATAGCAGCAACAGCAGCTGTTGCCATGGTGACACAAATTTAATGACCCCAGAAGGAGTCCAATAGTTCATCTTTGTGATTCAATAGAGAGACATGAGGAGGAGGAGGACATGCAAAATGAGGAGTCTGATCAAGAATACTAAGGTTAACACTAAGGTTAACTGAACTGAAATGTATTTCATTGAACATTTTCCAGTGTTCTTGAGCAGCAGGGCAAGGTGAGAATGAGAATAATGAAGACGGGAACATTTTACGACAGAGGAAGTTGTGGAAAAGACGGGTATCAGAGAAATGTAGAAAAGGAAGTGAAGTAAGGTGTAATGGGAATACGCTTCAAATATGTTGGGTGTATCAACGAAAAACCACCAAACTATGCTGGCCTTAATGAGGACCAAATTAGTTGCGTATTGATGTGCTCAGAAACAGCTGCTGCCCTGTTTAGTTCTTGGTGTTGGCCTCAAACTGTCAGTACACCTAAGAAAATTACACTTTCTCTATATTCCATTCTTTTTCTGTCTCTCAGTAATGGCAGATATTTTTACTGCTCTTGGTGCTCGATTCATTATTGTACTTGCTGCTGCCTTCTTTTTTTATTCCCCCCTCTGTCAAGATGAGCATGATCCCTTAGCCATCCACAATTCATAGAATACCTTTCTCACCATGCCATTAGTTCACTCTAATACAAAAGTACTGTAGAAGTACCATTAACACCCTGTAATTTCTTCACTGCAAGAGTAAGGAGAGTGGGTGGCAAAGTGGAATATTTTTTTTTTATTATTTCAAACGGTTTTGAATGTTCATTCTCAGCTGTGGCTTTTAGGAAGGAAACCCCACAATAAGAATGCATAATGGTCCAAAACTCAAGAATTTTACTACTTCATACAACAAAAGATGGACAAAGATGGTGGACTACAGATGTTGAGGTTAATCTTAGCCAAAGATGGCTGGGCAAGAAGGTCAAGTTGTTAGGGTTAGATAAAGCAACTGGTCACGCTAATAAGCCCCAGAAACTTGCTCAGAAGACTAACTTCCAGAACGTCGACAACTTCTTGCCAAGGTTAAAAGTCGAGCCTTTGGGACTAGCTGAACCTGGAGGCAGACTAACATTATCAATTGACCTATATGAATCAGTTGGCAATATAATTACTACATTGTATGTTAACTTGAATTAGTTGAACCATTAAGAACAGGACCCAGAGCAGCTGCTGACAAACCAGACAAAACCAAAACAATATCACGGGTGTATTTAGCAAGTCTATGTCACAAAAGTAGATGAGTGAAAATCGATGGATAAAATTTTATAATTGCTGTTGAACATCAGTTCTTCTATTCAAATATGTAACACACTTCATCCACACATATCAATATTTAATTTATTAACCAATAGTGTTTGCAGTATTCCCCCCTCAACAAATTTCCATTGGATTTGGCACTTTGACAGTGTCTATCAGGACATTGCTTGATCCTCTGCCAAGTACAGACTCACTGATGCTCAGTCCACATTCAGAAGTGAGGTCATTAAATTTCCATGACCAAGCCTTAAGTACCAATTGGTATTCATGCAAGTCTTCAGGTCAGTATTATAGTATTCAAAATCAAGATAATTCATGAAGGAGAACAGTGGTTTTGTCTGTCGAGTAGCCTCTCCTCTCATCCTTGAAGCCAGGCCAGTATCTTTCTTACCACCTGTTGCTAGGTAACCACCAAGAGATCTGTCCCATGGTGTTTTTCAAAGGATGCAATCAGGGCAGCTGCCCTGGGCAGGAAAAGGACAAACCGATAGGCATCTCATTGTCTGTGCATCTCCACTGACATTTACGCGCTGTGTCAGTCTGTGCACAGGCTACACTGATACAGTGGAAATGTTTAGATGTCTGCAGCCATTGCTGCAGTGCCAGGCACTGAATGGTATGTCAGGCACTTGATACAAGTAGGCCTCCGGGTACACAGTGCCTCTCCTGCATTGCGGCATGCTTTCCCTGCCCACTAGTGGACTGTTGATCCCAGTAACCATCCTCTATTTCATCCTTAAGGCTGTGTAACATCTTCATCTGTAAGGGATGGGCTCAGATGTTGGTTGCAGAGGTGGGAGATGGAATGCTTTGGGTGGGACAAGGGATCTTGTGAAATTTTGCCTACAGGGCAGGATCCTTGAGACAAGCTGGTTTAGTGTTTGCTCACCATATTTGTTCAAATGTGTCGCCTAATGCGCAGGAGTAGAGGAGAGCAGACGAGATGTAATTTACTAAGAAACTTGTGGTGGTGCAGCAATTCCTGTTCAGGATTTGTGTGCACATGTATTGACTTCTTTTACAAGCAAAGTATATTTTCTTTTTTTACTGTTGGTGTGGTGTCCTTTTCTCTTTGAGCTGACGTGGCATGACGTCAACTCAAGACTAGACTCGGACATGGGTAGTGACTACTGTTGAAAAAATTGTAAATGCTAATGTCGTGCTTTGACATGATGTATGACAGTTACAGGACTTCATGTTTGAAATACCAGAGCTTGGCTGAAAGCAAAGAAAATAAACCACACCTGTATCTTTTGTGTGGGGTTGTAAAAATACAGGAAGGTATTTTCTGAATTGATCCAAAATGAGAAATTTTCTTCAGCCAGGTACTAATGCTAGCAACCACACTGTTAGGTTGCTCATGCAGAATCGGATGCCATCTGCACCTTGATAAAAATGCAGATAATTTTTTTGTTCTTTCAGGTTGAGCCTTCCTATGAGAGATCACACATACTGCTAGAAAGATAATGCAACTTCTAAAGTATTGAAAGTAGTGAGTCTTGTGCACAATAACAAGTTTATGCATGTACATGCAAACTTGCCCAATTTTTGTGGTTGACGCTGCAGTACAAGCAGTTCACAAGTTAAGCTGGGAAGTAAAACTGCTTTTCTCCTCCCAGTATTACACAGAAATTTGTGTTCAGAGGTTGTCAGCTTCTGACATACACTGAAATGCAGCCCCCTACTATGAAGTTTTCAGTATTTCACCCATTATCATAGTCAAACATTCTTCATGCAACTTCAATATTGCATTAATTTCCTCTTTTTTTGCATTGACACCCAGGTGATCTTTTCAGCACTACATTTATATATTTGATTTATTGATTCCTGCTTACTCTAACCAGCAGCTTTTCTTCCACTTGTGTAGCTAATGAAAATCCTGCCTGAGCCATCTGTCAGTGCCGACACACCTGAAACATCTACCTCTCAACCCTTAAAGTGAGAACACATTATTCTTGACCTGCCATCCTGTAGTGCTTTTAGACCTCATAAGGGCAATTCTACACTTGATGCGTGGCATTGTGAATGTGTCTGAGATGTGTCAATCTCTTAAATGGCAACTTTTAGGGTTGAAAGTAAGTTGGGAGGTGTGGTGAATTAGCTGTGCTGAGTCCTGTCTAGACACACTGAGGAGAAAAGGGTTGTGACTGACAGTTTAGCACACTGCATTTGTGGTGTGATGCAGCAGGCAAGTAGACTGCGAGGCATCCTGTAGCCTTACAACTCTTCCCCAGAGAGAGGGGCACGGGGGAACCCAATGCTTTTGCGTATAATTGGGTTGCAAATTAACTCCAGTTTATGAAACAAATTAGCTCATTAGATGTTGAAGTCATTAAGGCCGTATGGACATGCGTAGTGTAGACCCATTTCTTCTGGGAACTCTTGTAGCCCGGTCTAGTGCCTCCACAGCATGTGGAGTCTGTCAGCCAGTTTCCTCTCTCCTCGCAGCCATATGCTTAGTTATCTGTGGCAGAAGTCCCTCTGAGATGCAATGCAATGATTTTTCCACACTATTGTATTCACAAAACCCTAATCATTAAGTGATCTTAAAGTCCACCAGGGGTAGGACATTTTTATCTCTGTCAGTTTTCATCACTATGCTAGAGGAATAACTGTCATTAACTCAAAAGTGTATTAACTAGGCAGAATTTGCATGTTGCTTTCTTTGTCATTTATGTATTATTTGAAGTCAACAATTTGATCTTTAATGAAGGATGGAGAATGTGGTTCCAGATTTGCTCGTTCTTGCAATTGTTTTTGTGTATGTGGACACTATTGATTGGGTCAAGATGATTTAAACCCCGCATTTTGCTTGGGTGTAGCTATGGGGACTAACGAGACAGGACAGATGAGAATCTGCTCTGTCAGGATCATGTTCATCAAGATTACAAACTGAAGCAACTCTTTCTTCAGAAACTCTCCATCAGTCTAATTCAGAGAAGCATTATGTTTCCATAGTGTTTTCTTTGAGACTGGTGTCTCTTGTTGGAACAAGTATGATTGTAGATGGTGTGAAGGCTGGAGCACTGTACTGTACACAGGAATGTTATAGTACCCTTGATCATGCACAGCTCTGGTCAGAGGACTGGCACTTTTCATAAGAACATAACTATTCAGAGTTTTTGATTATTTTCACAACTCCCAATAGGGGAAGACGACAAGCTGCAAAGCCATAAACCAGATTTTTTTTTTTTTGTGACAAATAAGGACTTCAAAATGAACTGTATAGAGATTTGATTTGGGGTAAAATATGGACTGGGTAAATCTTCAGAACAATATCAAAGAAAATGTGACCTTATGCTTAATGGGCTTCTTCAGTGGCAGTACTACAGTGTCAGTTATTTTAAGGAAATTGTCATTTAGTGACCTGGAAAACTTTGTGGCTTGACTTTGACCTTCACTCAAGAACCTGCAAGTCTTTGACTAGTATGACAACTTTATGTCGTATGTCGTTTCACTGATCCTTGTATATAAAATAGGTTGATCGTAGTGGCAAGTTCTCAAAGTTGGCAACTAACTGGAGCATTTAGTTGCTGAGTTGGAGAGCTATAGTACAAAGCAGAGCTAAAAGGAGATGGAATACAAGCAATCCTTGAGCACTCCCTTAAGCTCTTAAGAAGCTGTCTGGTTGAAAGAGTGGAATAAAGGGAGCCAGCTTTAGTGAACCACTCATGACATATAATGCTGTTTGTCAATGGTGTTTACCTGAAGACAAACAAGGACACCTGGGCCCACATACAAATCATGTTTTGTGCTTTGATTTATCTTCCCCCATTGAGGAGGGTTTCCAACTGAGGGTTTTCAGCTCAGGAACAGAGTTGTAATGTGTAGTCACACGGGCAGGTTAAATCTGTTTTTATGCCACTGGGTGGCTCTAAGGAAGGAAAGTATGAGGATGGATTGAAAATGGGTTGCAGATGACTAGAGTACTACGTTAACAGCCATGAAGGTTAGACATATCTATCCTTATGAGTCTCCTTGAGACTTCTTGCATTGTTACCAGAATGGATCTGTGCTGTTTCTGCTGAGAGGAAGGAGAGCATTGCTGGTGTCTGAGAATGTTACCTGCATCCTCCATGTATAATCTTTTATGCTTATGGTCAGTGTTGACATTGCTGGAGGTGTCATTTTCCCCATCTTTGCCAGTAATCCTGCTCACAATTTAGTCAACTAATTTAGACCGTGCATGTCAGGAAATGGAGGTCAGCGCTGAGGGTGCAGCCATTAATTGCTTCTGTCTGACACACTTTGTCAGGCCTTCCCTAGCTACAGTAAATTTCCCAGGCTCTTCAACTCCTCTTGGTGCTGTTTGGCTTACTCGGCAGAAAAAGAACAAACCGTGGTGCATACACAAGCTACCTTTCAGACCCATATGGATGTGAGTAACAGGGGAAACTGACGATGTGTACTTCAGGCATTGTCCTGGAACTGCACCAGAAAATGGTTTGTACATGTCTGATGCCTTGTGAGCCAATGTTTTGGTTAAGATTCTGATGTTTTGGCTTTGTAGGACTACCTGAGAGGAAGGCCTATTACAATCACAGCAACTGTATATGCTCTTCACATCATTTCCTCTTAAGCTTTCACAATGTTTTATTTTTGTACAAACTGAATTTAAAATAACAACCTGGCAGAGTCGACTTTTTGGTATCAAACATTTTGGACGATGCCAAAATCCTTACTATTTTCTCTTTCATACTTTAGCTTCAGGTAAATGTCTGAAGAGGCCTGTGAGGTTGTTTAAATGGTATCTCAAGTTGCTGGGTTGTTAAAGTGCCAGTGGTGTTGAATTTCTGAGGTCCACATAGTGGCTGCTTAAAGTACATTTAGTGGAGATTTATTTCCCTCAGTCTTAAAAGTGGCAATGACCAATACGGAGAACGGACAAATGTTTGGCTGACTACAAAATGTACTGGTATAACACAGAACACTGAGCAAATGCAAGCTAGTGGACTATTGTCATCTTGTACAAGGCATTTTGCTCACTGATGCCCGTGGGTCGGAGAAGGGAAGACTGGCACAAGGCCACTTGACATCCACAGAGCCTTTTACAAAAGAACAGCACAATGCCGTCCTCTGCCTGTGTCATAACAAAGAGCACTCTGAAGCCCACATTCTATGACCCCATTCTCCCTTCTGACCCTGATGCACTTTCTCCCTTCTGGATCTTTCCATAATTTAAATTTGGAAAACTGGTGCTTCACCTGGTACATCCTGGTTGGTACTCACTATTTTTGTGCGAGTAGTAGTCATGGAGTGAAAATGTACTCAAAAGTTAAATTAATAAAGTGTCCTAAAGTGAATCGGCAAAACCACTTGTCCTACTGCACCAGTACCAATAAAAATCAACTTTTGGTCACAAATATGATAAAATAAACTGGACTACCTCTGCTTGTATTGTGTAAATTTAGTGTACAAAACTATGTGCGCATAGGATTATTTTACAGAATTTTGGACATGTTATTGACTTTTAAACATTTGTAATTGTAGTATCATGTTCAGCATTATTTTACTGTATTTGAACATATTTTATTAGGTGATCAGAATGTTTCATTGTAAGTGTAGTCGCACACTTTTTTGGCAGGTTGCTCAATTGCTGCTATTGAGTAAATGCATCTCAATGTCCCATGTTTTGTTCTCAATCTTAAATCTTTGAGTTCTTGTACTTTTCAAAGGAAATGCATTATGATGCCAATTCTTTTTTTAATATCTGTTTTAGCTGTTAATATTACTAAAGACACTTTAGTAATAATGTAAACCTACTTCAGTTTGTACTGTGCAGCTGTATTTTGTGGAAAAGTGTTAATAGAGTAGGACTTGATATCACCAGATACTCTTGCAAACTGAAGGTAAAATCATCACATAGTTGAAATCCTTTGTGGGACTTCGCCTTTTTAATACCTGTAGTAAGCTTATCACAGTCAGTGTCACAAAGCTTGGGAAAGGTACACTACATATTGTGGCTCCTCATTCTTTCTACTATTGAACTGGAAAGTGATTTTCATCTCAACGGCAGTTGCAAACGTCATGACAGCTGCGCTGCCAAGTGTTGCATAGCTGTAGTGTTATGTAGAAAGTGTCTTTTTGCATATTTGAGTTATACGGTTGATTTGAAGCACAGTATGTAACTGGGCACATTTTAAATCTGGACCACTGGAGTTCACCTTTCTTGTCACACTCTCCAAGGTTTTTTTTTTTTTTGGGCTGAGAAAAAAATGGCTGGTTTGTTGCCAAGCTACACACCCTCAAGAGGAAGTTGAACTGAGGTCATAACATGACAATAGCTCTGTGACTCATGCGGTAAACATGGTTCTGTTTGTGCAGTAAAACACAAGGCTGATTTGGTATTTTTGTGAGAAAGCTGCACATTGAATCTCTTCTTCTGGCACACTCTGGCAGTAACAGACCTACAGTCTGCAGCTGTTGGCCTAGAACAGAGGGAGGGAACACTGTTATTTTTGCATTACATAATAGAAGCAGTGCTACACTATCATGCAGAAAATATTGCATGCATCCATTTCTTCCAGTTGAAAATCATTTTGGATTATGACTTCGCATACTCTACATTAGCATTTGTGCCTTATAAAGGCAACATTGGTGTATTTGGAGAGGAGATGCATAGCTGTTCAAAGCAGAAGACCAATGGGAATATAAAACATGAATATATAAACATCTGTTTCAACCTCCTGTTTTAATTTAACTGCTGTCCTCTTCAGCAAGAGTGCTCTGCCTGTGAGGGAAACTGACACACAGCAGCAATTTCATCATAGCCTAGCCGCTCACTTTGATGCCAGTCCTTCTACGAGTCCTCTTACTAACCCTTTTTCTCATGCCATTATTAATTTGGAAGATGTCTTTGTGTGCATCTGCCACACTGCCAGAGGCGTCAGCCATATTGGTGGAAAGGCATTGCTACTCTTTGACACTCCTCATTGGAAGTGCAGAGAAATTCATGACACAGGATGACATCTGACTGACTTTCTGCTGCTCGTTGTACAACAGTGGTCTCGTGTACAATACTGCAAGGGTGCAGAACTCGCACGTGGGTGTCTGGCAAAGGTTGTGAGACATGAGCTGGTAAATGTAGACAAGAGTTCAGTTAATCCTCCATGTTGGAATGTTGTCTGCAGCCCACAGTAAGCTAACAGCAGTGTAAACAGGTGTAATAATATCTCTCAAGCAGGGCTTGGTTTTTGGTTTCAATGTGAATTGAATATGTAGTACATGGTGTGTACAGTACACATCGAGTTGAGGAGTGACTAGAGCTCAGTGAGTAAAAATACCAAACATTCACTGTTTCAGGCCTTTTAAATGTAAATATTGTTACTGTAAAATGAATGTCTTGTCCTGTGGACAACATGAGCAGTTTGCTATTGGGTTTTTCTTTTTTGACTGTAGGGAAATTCTCTTATTTTTCACTATTTTCTAAAAATGTATAGACAAATACTCAATAGAGTTGTTTGCTAAAACCACTCCCATAGGGGTTTAATGCTCCACATGGCAGAAGGACAAATGTTTATTCTTACAGTGCTGGTAATATACTTGGTATGTACAGAGCCAGAACTGATGATGCTGGGTACACACCAGGGAGTGTACTTCTTCAATGGGGAGTAGCTTTCCAGTCTGACCGCTGATCTGTGAGTGCACTGAGTTTAGAGAGACATTCATCAGGAAACATGCCTCAGTCTGACTCATGGTACTGACTCATTGGTCCATGGCAGCAAAGTTTGTGCTGCAGACATAACCCAACCCGTGTCACACCCACAGCCTACCTGGCCCATGTAGCCAGGCTTCAGTGGATTTGGATTATGCAGTTTAACACATTTGCTGGTTTGGGATTATTTGCATTTCTTGATATGAATGCTGCTGAAGCTTGTGAACTTATGTTTTTTTATTTTTCTGTTGTCTCTGGCAGCTTTTCGACCGTGTGCGGGAGGACAACCCCGACTTCTACCAGAAGATCATTCCCATCAGCAGCGAGCTGACTCAGCCGGGCCTGGCCATCAGCCCAGAGGATGTGGAGAAGCTCAGTGCCTGCATCAACATGGTCTTCCACTGTGCTGCCACCATCCGCTTTGACGAGCCGCTCAAGTGAGGATCACATTGATTTTAAAACACAAACACTGATGTCCTTCGCTTTCTTTCTTGCATGCATACATAAGCACAGACTCATTTTGTATCCACTCAGATTTAACTTTCTGCTGCCACTGCTTGGATCTTCTAAAACATTTCAGAAACATTTGTCAATTTTGAGCCAACTTGCTGCTTTTTGCCATTTCATTGAAGCAAATTGCCAAAGACATGCACCATTTCACATTATTGTTGGCTAAATGTTTGTTGTAGCGAGAACTGCTTGAGACATCACTCCAGATGATATGCAGCTCATTGAACAGCTGCCAAAAAGAAGTTTATACAGTGGGATGAGGCTGTAAAGAAATATAGTAGTGTTACACTGGTCAAACAAAAGAAGGTAGCTCCTTTAATCTGAAATGAGATTTTAATCTCCCAGGTGCTCTGATCCTAATTGGTGTGGATGTGATGATGGTATCAAACTGACATGTAGGAGGTGATTCAGATGTTGAGCTGTCAGTTGTTTCAGTTATGTCAGCTAGTATGAAGTATTTTTAGATATAGCTTGAGCATGTACTTGGAAATGGAGTGTATTGTGTTCTGAAATTCCTACACTGTCTGAACTGACAGCTTATTATTGTGGATGTTGGACAGACAGTGCACCAGGAAAAAGACAGGTGCTCTGAGCAGAATCTGTTTCCCACTGCACTTATGTAGTGTTTAACAATCTTCAGGGACTGTTGACATGTAGATTACACACAGATCACACTTATGGGGTTTGGAAGGATAATTCTGGTGTTTTTGGACAAAGTATCTTTAGTCAATAGAATATTTCAATCTCTATGTTTCTCTTTTTAAATACACAAATTACCACAAATTCTTGGGAGCTTTAGTTTGAGGCTCTACTGAGAAGCTTTGGACTGATTAACATCTGATTACAATAATCCTAGATGAGGCCATATCCTGTTCAAGATACAAACTAAAATCACACTAAAGATCCGGTTTGAGTAACTTCTACAGATGATATTGGGAAATATTTTCATCAGGTTTCATTATAAGAGGAAGAGTGCAACACCATACAGCTTGTTGCATAACCTTTATGAAAACCACTTTTTAGTGTTTGACTGCAGCTTTAGGAAAGTAACAATGGATGACAACAGAAAACCATCTCATCAGTTGCATCAGCTTAAGAGAGGAAGCGGGCGTTGGTGCTGAAAAGAGTGTAGAAGAAGACTGTAATAGACATTTCATATGATACTGTTAAGGATTTGTGTTAAATATGTTAAGGGATTGGTCTTGGAACAAAAAGCTAAGATGAGTTTTTCTGGAAGCAGGACAGTTTCAGGTCTGAGTGACTGTTCAGTTAGTACAAAGCTGCTTTATATTGATCGGTTTCTGCTTTCACTTCTCTGTCCTGCTGTAGCTTTCTGACGGACTCTTCTCTCTTTAGATTGTTCACCTTCAATCTTTCTGTCACAGTGACCTTCACCTCCTTCTCACACCCCTCTTCATCTGGCTTTGACTGCCCTTGATCTGTCCAGTCATCTCTTAGTCATTACACTCGTGCTGTGTAAGTCTGCGTGCTGAGTCTTTGTAAGAAGAGCAGAGCATTGGTCAGAAACCTCTGTTTGACATCTCAGGTGTTATAGAAAATGTAAAAATTGGTTAGAACTGCTTAAACAAGACCCTAGATGTGATGAGGAAATGTAAAAGTTATCCTTTTGATAATGAGAGCTATGCAGTTCTATAGTTTATCATCTGAATCAGAAGAAAAACAGATGGGTGATGAGTCAGCTGCAGGAAGGGGCACAGTGGTGGGTCTGTGTTTTCCTGACTGTCCCGTTGATATGATGCCCTGCATATGGTCCCAGAAGGTGGTGGAGGAGAACACCCACTCGCAGAGCTTGTCCTCTAATAACTGCCATTAAAAACTCTTGCCACTCTTTTTGTTTCAACGAGCTGGCCCCACATCCGATTCATGTCAGTGGACTGGTCAGCACAAACGCACAGACTCATCCTGTCCATGTTCGCTTGTGCCGCCCCCTTTTGTTTCCCACACAGTGCCAGAGAGGCAGTAAATCTAGCAGTGTCCAGTTAAACTGACCCTCAGTGTTTCTTACGTTCCCTTTTGGCTAAATGTGCTGTTGTGCTGCTGCTTCAGAGCTGATAAAGATCTCCACTGGTTTATGCTGAGGTGAAATGTGTTGGTGTGTGAGCTGCTGCATATATAGGGTTTACGATTGTTGAAGGTGGGCGGATGACGCAGTTTTAGTGTTTACTGTTTCTACTTACTCAGAATTTCAGTACTGGTTTTATCAATCTCCTTGTTTTGTGGTTGTTTTAGTTTCCCTTTGGAGTTAAGTGTCTTTATCCAAGTATCTGCGTTATTCAGCAGTTTTTCTGATTGGTTATTAATGAAAATTTCCATAGATATATTCCTGGCTTTGGTAGTGGCCTGTGCATAGTGCAGTAAACCATTTTTAATCTTTCTTTGTAATGTCTTAAAACATTCTGTGAAAACACTATAGTTAATTATACTTATTCAAGTTTGTAATTTTTGCTTGACAAGTGACTTAAATTGCCAAACATTCTTTTAGTTTAATTGTAAAAATGAATGTTTGGATTTCAGAGCAATTTGTGCTTTTCACTCTGAGAAGTTAATGGACATTTATAGACTAAATGATTAATCAAATCCATTATTTTCATGCTGTTTGATTTTTAATATTCATTTGTTCTGGAGTTTCTTCTCCCGCTTCTCACTAACAGAAGAGTTGTTTTTATTCCCGTTCCTGACTGTGCACAATTTAAAAATGGGATGAAAATGAGAAATTGGAAACACTTTGTTGATGCCATGGATCATCCTGCTAATGCAAATCCAGCAGAACTGCTGACTTGGTCATTTGTATAGGTCACAATCACAAATTTGCCTCGGACAGCTTTACAATTTGAATGACAGTAGACACTATGCATAAAGAGAAAGCAATGCCAGATGAACGGGTACAAAAATTACATTGTATAGAGTTGAGAATCAAAATCAGGATTTCAAAACAGTTTATTGCTCAGCGTTATTCTTTACGGTGAGCCAGAAGTATTTTCTGATGTGGTCGTACAAGCTGAAAACGGTGAAAACTAGACAAACACATTTATGAGAATAGCAGATGTTTGCTTTGTTCCCTATTCTGGTTCTGTCTTGTCTTGCTCTGTTTGGCTCCATGTGTCACCAATCCCTTCTGTCCTGCTCCGGTTTATGATCATGTTCTACAAATTCATACTAGTGTGCAAATTCTCATTTGAATGAAACTCTGTCATCAGCAAACACAAATGTTCTACATGTAAATACTCTGGGATATTAGCCGTTTGGCAAATACACACGCGCGCACACACTCATATCCTTCTCACACAACACATGTTTAATTTTCAGAGTGCACACATGCTTTTTTCCTCTCTGCCAGGCACGCCCTGCAGCTGAATGTGATTGCCACGCAGCAGCTCCTCAGCCTGGCCCATCAGATGCACCACCTTGAGGCCTTCATCCACATCTCCACCGCCTATGCAAACTGCAACCGCAAGCACATCGATGAGGTCATCTACCCGCCACCTGTTGAGCCCAAGAAACTCATAGAGTCTCTTGAGTAAGTGGATAGCAAGGTGGTTTTTGTGCCTCCAGGGCATGGAATCCATTAGTTTCAGACAGATTAGATTGTTTCCAAAGGTGTCTGCCACACCTGACGAGCAAAGTTGTATGTATTGTATTTTTATAAAGCTGTTCTGTGTAGCGTTTAAGGCACTAAAACAAAGTTTTAATAAGGTGCCAAATTTCATATCACGTAGTTAATGTTTTAATATAAGCACCCATGCAAGAATTATACCTGAATAAATCTGGTCCAAAATTTGCAGGTTTCCACATTTTCTAATGTCAAATGTCTGATCAAACAAAAGACTGATCCAACAGGCAGGAGGACAAAAACATTTAGAATTTTATATCCAGTTATAGCCTGGTACCAAATGAGTAGTAGTTGATGCAATGGGCTATAGACAGAAGTCTGTACTGTGCACGTTGATCTGTATTCCAGTCGGGTTCCAGATTATATATCAGTCTGCTTAGGATAGACACTTAAAATCCTTTTTGCACACTGTATTCTGTATGCAGTTAATAAACAAATGGGTCAGTAATCAGTATTATATGACAAGTATATTTTTGATGCCAAAGCTTCTTAAATCTCTGTCTTGAGGTGGATGGATGATGGCATTGTGCGTGACATCACACCACGGCTCATCGGCGACAGGCCCAACACGTACACCTACACCAAAGCTTTAGCAGAGTATGTGGTGCAGCAGGAGCAACACAGGCTCAACATCGGCATCATCAGACCCTCCATAGTGGGAGCCAGCTGGCAGGAGCCTTTCCCTGTGAGTCCACCAAATGTTTTACTCTCCTCTCCTGCAGAGCTAAACCACTGTTGCACATTGTGCTGTAATACATTTGATTGCTTTGTTTCATGCCATATTTGAAGCCAGTTAACACCAGAAAAGACTGTCCTCGAAGTATCTGGAAGTTGAGTGATGGTAATTGGACTTCCTCCTTGTTGGGTCGAAATGTTTCACTACTCATCCAAGTGAGTTGGGGAGAAAACAAATTTATTTTCCAGGCTGATTTTACTTCATACCTGCCCTGAAAAGATGAGTTACACCTCTGACTAGCCCTCCTACCCTCATAAAGTGGGTCGTTAAGTGTGGCCAACCTGGTGGATGTGTGAATTGAACTTGACTTTTCTGGGGATGGATGAAAGGGCAGCATGATAAATTAAGAGTGCAAAGCTTCTCGCACATCTCTGAAACTGATTCTTTGTCCACAATGTGTACATCATTTTCATACATGCAGCAGATGAGCAATCTGATTGCTCCTCTACCTTTGGCTGATGTTGGAAACATGGTTTTCAGACTAAATGTATAGAATCGGGGGGGGGGAAAACGCCACCAAGCAGTGTTTTTTTTTCCCCTTTTTCCATACGTGTGTCGGGGGAGCTAACTGTGCGCTGTGAGACACAGACAATCACAGCGCAAACTGTCCAAATTAAACAAATACATGGGGAGCACTTTGTGTTGGTTTCAGTTTTAAGTGGATTTTAGGCGGTCTTGATTTTAAAAATGAGACTGCATTGCTTCGTGTAATTTCCCCTTTCGTCCAGCTGCACTTCTCTGCTAAAAGTAGTAGTGGAGAGAATCGGCAGTCTTTGTCATGCACATACACTCTTGTATAAAGCCAGTTTCGAAACCCGGTTACATGTATGCATGGCAGAATAATCAGATTTCTCTGGAGAAAAATCTACCTAGGGAGATCGGGTTTCTCTAATCCCCTACCACAATTACAGTAACCAGGTTTCCTGTTTAAATGACAGAGGTTGGGGTGATGGGGGCAGAAATGGGACAACAAGGACTGAGATGCTGAATGTCACAGTAAGAGTTGACATGTACAGAGAAGTTCATGTGAAGGCTTGCCTTAGAGTTCAGTGGAAAACACGACTCTTAGTCTGAGTTGACTGTTCCTACGTCCTTGTTAAGGCACCGGCATAAATCATTGTCTTAGTTGGAACTTAGCCTTTCTGCACGATGTTCAGTAGGATCATTTGAGGACCTTTGGTTCGGGATGATAAATTGTTTCAATTCTCCAGTATCTTTACTCATCCAAGTTCAGTGTCATCAAGTTTAGGTGTGCTGTCGTCTCTAATGGTATTAAACATTCTCTGGGCCTGGTCTTGGCACTGAAAGGATACTCCCAGTCTGTTTGCCAAAACAAGGTGTAATTTCTTTTAAAGCAAGATTCAAAGGGCACCAGGCAGTGCTTTAGCAGATTATAAGATGGTCTAAGTTGATAGTCTAAGAGGGACTCTGTGTTTTGAATAATTGTCGAGATTAACTTAAAATCGAGGTTCAAAACTTTGCAGTTATATAATCAAAGGTACTGGAACAGACTTGGACGAAACTGCATAAATAAATGTCAGACACACAGGGAAGTCCTTGTTTATCGTGTGTCAGGAAATGTAGGCCTTGTTTGTGCAATGGGACTGTGACAACAGTTCCTGGCTCTGCTCTGCCTTCAGTTGTAAGCTCGGCCTGGCAGCCACTCTTCAAAAGGCCTCACTCACGCGTGGCCATGCAATTGCCTTGGCAGCTCATGCCAGTGTGCGCTAAGAGGCGAAGGGGGATGGGGGATGGCTTGTTTGTGTGAGATGTGTTTACAACCACAATATGTATTAAAGTTCTGTTGTCTTTTTAGAAATCTGCCATTTAACTGATACATGATGCAAAATATAAATTTTATGTACCCCCCCACTTTAGCCTGGCATGAAGCCATCAACAGATAATGGGACTAAAAACACCTCTGGCATCAGTGACATGTCCATTTGTCCTTTTTATCAGCATATTATTGGACTCGCGACAAGAATCAGCCTTGGTCACATAATGGGTTTAGAGTCCCACACATTGGAAGCTGCAGCAGTCTATAACCAGTGGTTTCATCAATTTTAAATGGAGTCTAATTGAAGTCGACAAATAGTGCTACCCAGCCTCCCCTTTTCCCCCCTCTACAAGAAGTAACATAAGTCTGAATAGTCAACTCGACACACATAAACCCAACCGAAATGTGTGTTGCGGTTAAGGGTGCACAACTCGATGTCTTGCGGCTACAGTCGTCTCAAGAGGAAGCTCAGTTACATCTCTAAACGTTAACGCATCTCTCTGTCACACCTCAGGGTTGGATCGACAACTTCAATGGGCCAAGCGGAGTTTTCATAGCTGTAAGTAAATGTTTGCACTTTAATGTCAAAACTCAGACATTAAAGTTTTTTGGTTTTTTTTAATTGTACTCGAACTGTGTTGTCTTGTATCAGGCTGGAAAGGGGATCCTGCGCACCATGAGAGCCAACAATGATGCAGTGGCTGACCTGATCCCTGTGGATGTGGTCATCAACCTCACCCTGGCTGCAAGCTGGTACACGGCTGTTCACAGGTCAGTAAAAAAACTGATAACTTAAATGATAAATTGATAATTTTTCAGATCTGTAATAAAATCTCAGATCTTTCAGCACAAAATCCCTCATTTAACCACTGCTGGTTAAAAAGTCAAGTAATTACAGAATATTGACAGTCCAAAAATTCAAGGCAGCACCTTGTTCAGTCCAGACTGTCTAAAATCTTATCTAGTTTAGCAAAGTTTAACTGCAAGTTTAACCTGAGGAGCTGGACAGGAACATAATCATACAACAGTAAGACATTTTGGTAAAAAATATTGCATCAGATTTATTAATCCCAATGATGAGTAGTGGGGAAACTCATTGTTGGGAATGGATCCAAATGTGTGCAATGTCATCAGATACTGTTGCTAAGTCATGACAGAAGCTTTCCTAGGAAATGTCTTGCTCACTCGCTCCTTGAACAAAAATGTTCTTCGTGGAATTTTCCATGTGGGATGCATAATGGGGGGGGGAAACTCATTCTGGCTGCTCCCATATACTACGTAGATTATAACACTAGATGCTGGGGATAGACTAGGAAATTCCAAATTATGCTGTTGTGTTGGAGACTGAATTACGATCAAGTGTATCAAATGGCAGAAGGTATCTCAGAAATGTAGTAATGGAACATACACAATATATCTGATAACGTTTACTTATTTTCTGAAGGAAAACGGGAAAATGGACTGTGTTAAACCGCGTTAGAAGAGGTTAGAGGGTTAATCTAAGTTATTCCTCAGTTTCAGTATTGTCAACTACATAGGTTTTGAATTTATAAACCTCATAGCCTTTTTATTTCAGCCTTAAGTCTAGCTGTGAAGTGCAAAGATACCAGAAAATGTAGTCTAATAATTTTTACTTTATTATTGTGACCTCCCTGTCCCTCTCTTTGCAGACCTAAAACAGCTCTGGTGTACAATTGCACAACTGGCGGCATCAACCCGTTCCACTGGGGAGAGATCGGTAGGTACATTGTTTATTGTCGTGCCTAAAGGTAATATAATACAGTCACTGCAGGAGGATATTTGTAGAGCAATTTGGTCCACATCTGCTAATATCCCACAATATTGTTGTCCACGTTTCACTTTCATCCCAAATCAATCTAGTGTCGTGGTTTAATGTTCCTGTGGTGTAGTTAGGTTGTGCTGTGTGTGGGCAGGTCTCCTGTGGGGAGTGCCTGCCACCTGCTGGAAAGAGACGAGATGCATTTGTTGTTTGAGGAAATTGATGGAAATCTTTTTTTAAAGAGCTGATTCTGTACACTGCATGTTTTGGCCCTGGGCCATTGTTTCTGTCTGTAGAGTTTAGTACAAACATGCTAGCTTAACACTTAAACCATTTTTAAGTTAACGGGGCCACCTCAAGGTCACACTGAGTTGATAGTGTAATACTCCAACATTGTTGCTTTTACTGACACAGTGGTGCAGTAGTATCTGCTGTACACACTGTGCCTCACAGCTCAGGAGTCAGGAGTTTTAACCCAATTTTCTTTTGTGTGTGTGTGGTGTTTGCATGTTCTCCTTGTGCCTGCATGAGTTTCATCTAGGTAATGTTTTCCTCCTACAATCAAACTCTAAAACTGCTGTGTCTGTCATGGTGTCCCTGCCTCTCCCTTAGTGATGGGAACATGTTGTCCTTCACATCAGTTAGAAACAACTTCCAAATGATATCAAGCACTTTTTTATATATATCTTTGTTGGCTTTTCATATTTTTTGCCAATTTTACAATTTGAAGCTGAAACAAGACAATTTGGCTGTTTAGTTTGAAATATGACTATCATTGTCTGAATGATTACAGCTTTAGTGGACTATGACAAACAGAATTTTCACATTTAAGTACTAATAAAAAATAGTTATTTTAGGTTCAGGTTTGAATTGGTGCAGGTACGTTGAGCCTTTGATTTTTATAGTTCTTATTTTGAGATCATGACAGAAGTGATGAAATTACACATGAAGCGTAAAAACGTATCGATTCCCACCCAGCGACTGTCACATACAGTGGGATTAAACAGCCCCCCCCCCTTTCCTGTGCCTTCTCAGATTAGCAAACATGCTCACTGCACTGAGGAAATTGCAACCAGATGGCTTGTAGCTGGATTATGTCTCATCCCTGCAACTCGGTTATGAAAGTGGAACTGTGAATTCTAATCTCACTGGTCAAAATAATGACTAGGAATGAAGCTAATCTAAAACAAGAGAATCAGAGGGAGACAGAATAACAATGGGTACCCTGTCAGAAAATGGACCTCAGAGGGCACCTCAAGGTTAGTGGTGATACACTCAACCAGCCTGCAAGGAGTCCTCAGATCTGGTCATCTTAGCCCCGGCAATCACTACATGTGTGTTAACATGGAGACACACAGTGCAAGGCCTACTTTGTGTGCAGTATACAATGCAATGTCTGTAGTTACACGACTGTTTTCTTTATCGGTGGATGGCTGCTGCTGGATTCTAGGGAGAGACGGAGGAAGGTGCAGTCTGCTGTGATGCTAGGTGGGGGGGAAATCACTGTGCAGCTGCTTTGTTTCCCTGAGAACCAGAGCTGAAAATCGGGTTATGATTAAGGCCAGCTATGGTTCTTGGAAGTAATCATCCAGCTAGAAAAACTGCAATCCGTGTATTTACCTGCTTCAGTCTGGATGTTTATGCCCTAGGATATTATTTTTTTCCCCGGTCATTGCATCGTGATATTCGCAAATATGGTCCTAGTTTGTGCCTCCTCTATTACCATCTCATTAGAGTCACAGAGCATAGCATCAACTTATCTGAAAAACACATACAATCTGATCCCCTCTTAAAGTCCTGAAGGTTTCTAAGCAAAACCTGTCACTGCTGTTTCCAAAATAATCTTCTAACCAACCATTTTTGTCTTAAAACGATGCTGCTGCCAGATATGAGTCCTAGTGTTTTGTTTTGACAGACAAAATAATAGGTCAAGGGTGAAAACCATTTGGTGCGCTGCAGTATTTTCATCCGGATGGTTAGTAGAGCCTTTAAGGATTCTGGAAACAGAAGTGTTCCGCGTTTTTGGAAAGTTTGAATCCTAAGTAATAAGAGACACATGTAGTATTTCTCAAATCTTTTTAAACTTAAGTGTTCAGAAAAAGCCAGACAAGTTTTGTATCTAATCAATCATCTCAACCACTCACTGTTTCTAGAGCACCATGTGATGTCATCCTTCAAGAGGAACCCTTTGGAGCAGGCTTTCCGCAGACCCAACGCCAACATCACCTCCAACTACCTGATTAACCAGTACTGGATCCTGGTCAGCCACAAGTTCCCTGCCCTCATCTACGACCTTGTCCTGCGTCTGTCTGGACAGAAACCACAGTAAGAACCACGGCCATGTTTTTGCACTTGAAAGCTAAAATGCATTTCAGCAAATTCAACAGTCATAACCTCTGCGTGACACCTGCGTTTAGGATGATGCGCATCTTTAATCGCCTACACAAGGCCATCGGCCTGCTGGAGTATTTCAGCAGCCAGGACTGGGAGTGGAACTCTGAGAACATGAGCATGCTGATGAGCCAGCTAACACCTGAGGACAAGAAGGTAGGTTTATATATCCGTATGCTCCCGGTTTACCAAATTCCTCCCAGTCTTCAGGGCTCCATCTAGTGAGTGAGTGTGGAATTTTACAGTAATTTTTACAGCATGACCTCCTGTCTGTTTCCCCCCCATGTTGCAGACATTTAATTTTGATGTGCGCCAGCTGAACTGGCCTGAGTACATTGAGAATTACTGCATTGGCACAAAGAAGTACGTCCTGAATGAAGACATGTCTGATATTCCTGCTGCCAGGCAGCATTTGAGGAAGTAAGTAAATGCAAGAGTATAATGTAATTACAGGATTAAAGAGTTGCCAGTCTGTATAACGGCTAAAGGATTTTGTTTTGGCTATGAATATTAGACAACTTCCCAATTTCAGTTAATAACAGGACTTTCCACTTTGTACAAAGTTAAAGCTTTATTGTATAAACATTTAGTCATTATCTCTGTAACCAGCTGTGTATTTTAAACCTCTTACATTACTTCCTGACTCATTCCTCCTCACCTTCTTCACCCAGACTGAGGAACATCCGCTACACCTTCAACACTCTTTTGGTGATTTTCTTCTGGAGGGTGTTTATCGCCCGCTCCCAGATGGCCAGAAACATCTGGTACTTCGTGGTCAGCCTCTGTTTCAAGTTCCTCTCCTACTTCCGCGCATCCAGCACCTTAACCAACTGAGTCTTCCTCAGCGCCTCAAGCCAGAGACGGCAGCCCTTGCCTTCAGCTGTCAGCCAGACAAAACATCTGAGACTGACATCCACAAAGGACACGTCAAAATTCTCCTTTACTGTGGATTAGCAGGGCTCTCTACAGGTGGGGGCTGCAGTTGAGCGAAGCATTCAGAGGGTGGGTGGGTGGGTGGGTGGGTGGGGGGGGGGGTCTACTAGCCATGAGTTATTTGTTTAGTTTAGAAATCTGTCATCAGTACCTGCACTGTCCAGTCACCAAACCCCCGTCCAAAAACAGGTGTTGTCCATTCATTTTGTATCAACGGTTTTCTTCTCAAAGTGGCCAATTATTATATATGCAACAATAGCCTTGTGTGACTTCCATTTTCTTTTCCACATCATTTCCATTCTCTTGAATATGACTGCATTGCCTTGTGATTATTTGTTTTCATACTTGAAAAAGGCAGTGCTTCAGTGGTGAAAAGTGTATACATTTTGGTTCTGTTATATATTATATTTTGTCTGTCAGAATATCCAATCCTCTCTAATACGCAGGTATTCTGGATATCTGTGTCTTGCATTGTGTGTATCTACTGCCTTTCTAAGATTACACACAACTGACTGGTGTTTACCTGTCTCAAGGCCAATCCAGATTGAGACTACCATTAAACCTAAAATCTGACCACAAGACAAACTGTATCACTACAGATACCAAAACATACAGATCTGCCATCTTTCCTGCTCTTGAGGTTATTTATTACAAATAATGTCAGTATGTCTTGGAACATAATCCTTGGTTGTTTGAATGCTCATCCACTTTTTGCCTGTTTGTACAGCAGTTTATACTGAAACTAAGTTTACTACTTTTACATCTTTATACTTGCGTCGGACTAGTCTGATTATATGTAGTAGACTTTGGCAGTGTATTATATATAAATAAGAGTACATCAGAGTCAAGTTTATCTGTATAGCCCAGTATCATATACTGTACAATGTCTCAAAGTGTTGTAAGACAAACTCTTCCAGAACCTTAGTAGATGGGGGGGGGGGAATAACTTCAACAATGGGATTGTAAAGGGTCCAATGCTATTGTAGTAAAACAAAATAGGATGCCTAAGCAGTGGGTCCAGTTTAAGCATTACATTCAGGTCACAGTGGTAACTTATGTTTCTCCTAAAATAAATAAATTACCCAGATATGTTGGAAAAACCCAGGAGGTCCTTTAACAACCACAAAGTTGACTGAAGGCATTTCCAGATTCCTCAAATAATCTTCAAGCCTTCTGGGTGAAAGATTCACTTCACAACATGACATAAATCTTTCAACCCATTTCCCAAGTTTTGCCCATTTTATAAACCACACAAAGACGAGGTACCTGCAAAGAGCTTTTTATTGTAGTATGGAAGTAATATTTTATCGATGATCAGAGTCTTTGTCGTTTCAGGAAATGCCATCAATTGTTGTTGTCAAATGAGCTGTGCTTTTCCGAACATTATCCAGTAATTATATGCAAGTTACCACTTGTCTAAATGTAATGCTGACACACCTTCAACAGAACTTGCTTGAGGATGCATCCAATTGGATGGAAGATGAAGGCTCTATTTTTTTGGAAAGTCTTAGTTCTTGAGGCAGGCCTCTAGATACTAAAGAGATTATATGGTTTGTCAGGCATGGGTAAGAAACTATATTTGTTAGGGGAGAAATCAGTCCTAGCATGAACGGGAAGCCAAATCAAGGAAGCTACAGTTGGTTGAAGTTACAAAAGCTTGTTAAATACTATTGTAAGCTTTAACTTGATCAAGCCGGCGTGCTCCTTTAACTGGCTTTCGACTGCTGGTAAACGTGACACCGTAGAGCAGTCGTCATGAATTCTGGCAGAATAAAGTTGAGTGTCATCTGCATAGTAGCGTTAATTCATATTTAAAAGCATAATGAGAAAAGTAGCAGACAAAAAGCGAAGTGGACCATTTCTAAACAAGACAAACTGGCCTGTGCTGTGTTGCTCTGGACCTAAACAACAGTGGTGGATTATGAATGAGGGACTAGAGCCTCTCCTGGTATTATATCCTTGACCCCGATTTTGAAGTTCTGTAAATAGTTGAACTTGCATATTATTCTTATACACTACCAAAAACTGTATTTGACTGTTTATTTTTGCTTGGTGCGTGTCTTCACAGGATTCCACCACAGAGCTTCCCACAGCCTACCAAATGTGCTAAGTGTAACAGGCAAGTCAGATTTTTACTAAACAAATGAGGAGAAAACTGTGTACACTACTGTATATGTTGCCAGGCTTGACTCGGTACAACACATGCATGATAGTTATGAGCCTTTATGGGTGAAAAAGGGACTAAAATAAATGTTTATGCAAAGCCCATGTGTGTGGTGTAACCATGGTAGCTGTCATTTTGATTTCTAAGGGTGATGATGAACCAAAATGTCGTACGAGGCTTCGATTGAGTGGTTTCGTCAGGTTGTTCTCAGAGCTACAGGGCTATTGTAATTGTCATTAACGAGTTTTGCCCTCGTCTTTGCTGTTTGCAGCCCAAACCCCAAGCAGAATCCACAGTCACAGTACGTAACAAACAACACATAACCAATGACTTCTTTCTTTTCTTTTTTTCTGGTGTCATTTGCAAAATGTTTGACCATCTTTATTCCCTGCTCTGACATTTCATTCAAGTCTGCTTGGTAAAACTGAAATAAATGAGGAAATATTGCAAATGAGCAGTGTCTTGAAGTTCTTTTTCTGCCTCACTGTAGCGTTTTTATTCAGAAAACTTGGCATTATCAGTGGGCCAGTTTACATGCAGATTTTGTGTGCATGTAAACTGCATAATCTGATGCTTTATCAGATAATGGGAGTTACAGCAGCAGCGTATAGTCCATTTTGCAGCCTACTGGCTCCCACATTAGGACAGCTAACGCCAAGACAGTAGGCGTTTCCATGTTCCACAAGACCAGATGTGAAAATAACAGTTTGAGTTTACGTCACTACTCTGAAAGAAATCCAATAATGGATTGAAACATGTAAACCAGGGTTTTTCGATAATCGCATTTCTGAAGTGCATCCGATTACTTAGTTGTCGGATTTTTATGCTCATGTAAACGGGCTCAGTGTAAACTGATTCTTGTGATAAATGGAAGTCTCAAAGAAAAACACGCTTAAACAGAAGAACATGTCCCTTTGTATTTTGTTTGCAGGGCTTAAATAATGTTTCCCAAAGTACTGAAATTATTTCTGGGTTTGCAAATATGCTCACTTGAAATTGAGTAAATCAGCTTTATTTAGGATTGAATTGAGGCGACTGACAAATTGACTGTTTCCTTGAGTGACTTCCCTAGCTGCCAGTACTGTATAATCAGTTTCTTAAAATCTCAGATTCAGCTCTGTCAAGACTCTTCATGATTTTGGAGCCTCAACCCTTTTCTACACTTTAATACTGTGAAGCTAAACCAGAAATATTTGACTTATGTATTTTGAGGTACTATAAGACCGAGGTCCCCAACCGCCGGGCCGCACAGAAAGGGGGGGGGGGATATTTTATTAACGTTGTCACACGACAGTCTTTTATTTTGAAAAACCGGATTCTCTGCAGTCAGCTCCTCCTGTTGCGCTCCGTTTGTAAACATTCCTGGGTTGGGGGCCACAGCTATAAGAGGAACAGAAACGATGTTTCTGAAACACTTTCACAGGTGTTTAAAAAGAAACGGGGCACACTTTTTTCCATTGTACAACACAGTGATCCTATGTGAGCTTTAGTTAACAGCACAGTGTTCGATGTACTTGGCTCCCCCCCCCGTAGAAAAAAACAATTGTAATGACAGCAGTTATAGGAAATAAGTCCTTTTTCAAACCAAACAATATCTGATGGTCTGAATGAAGCTTTCCCCGAATGAGATGACGAACCTCACCATTACAACATTCAAATGAAAACTTGCTACTCTTGAGGGACGTTCTCGGGCAACAGATGGATCTGGTGAGTGTTCACGTTGTTCATCTGGTTGTGTAGCTGCACATCCTGCAACACATTTAGCACAGGTAAGTCTGTAAGGTCTACTCGTGAAGTGCTTTTATTAACATTAAGCAAAATATATGGTACCAAATGTTTTGTTTTGTTTTTTTATGATGGACTCACCTCTCTGGGCCTATAGACTCCCAGCTTGCAGCGACAACAGACGACATCAAAACAGAACCCGACAAGCCCATGCAGCATGCCTTCAGGAGAGAGAAGTGTAATATCAAGCGCGTTTCATTTTCTTATGTGACAATGTTTAGATGTAATGTCATCGCTGAGCCAAAAATATAACTGCTGGTCAAAAGAGGCTTGCCTGTTGTGGAGAATATACCCCCGATGATGCCACACAGTCGCACCAAGAACTGCCACAGCGGCATATGCTGCTCGCTGACAGTCACCATCAGAGAGCTGATGTCGTACTTCACAAAGATGCCAGAAACTCCGTGACTGCCTGTTGCATGGTTTATCACTCGTTCCTAGAAAACGGACATGGAGTGGTCAGTACTTCTCATCCCCTCTCTGTCTGGTTGCGTTTTGTTTTTGTGTCACAAATAGATTACGTTTTTATTTTGACTCACCCGCTCAGTCACAGAAAACTGGTGCGTGTCTGCAGATATCTTGTACGTGTTCAGTCTCGTGGGCACCACTGTGATGAAGTACTGGAACATCTGGTTGTCTGGGGTGGAATCGCACAGCAAGAAACCATGAACGTTTTAAATATATTGTCTTTCTGCATGAATTTCAAGAAGGAAAAATATGTCTACTAAAAAAATGAAATGCTGTAGTTCTAAATTGTGCTTCAGGTGCAAAAAAAATTGTCGATTTATAATTCAACAAATGTCTCAACGCCTCATTAATTCAGCAGAAAAGTCTATTAGGAAATCATTTATGTTTAATCTTCTTCTCTCCTGTCTGTGAGAAGTGCAGTAACTTACTGTTATATGTGATTTTCTCCGTGCCATCCAGAGGATTGATGATGCCTGGTATCTCCTCCCCAAAAGATAAATGGTCTATTCGATGGGAGAAGTTGTATGCTGTGAACATGAGAGCAAGCTCAGGTTCAATCAAGGCTTTTAAAAAAAGAAATATCAGAAGAATTTACCCTGGACTCTTTCAATGGCCTCTGTGTTAACCGAGACATCTTCACATTTTTTTAATGCAACTTTAACTGAGGAAGAAAACTGGGTGCTGATAAAGTGAAACATTTAATAATAATAATAATAATTTACATTCTGAGCATAAAATACTAAGGAAAATTTTATGCAATATTTAAGTGAAATATGTTTTTAAGAAACATGCAAATAACCATTTTTAACTTACACTCATGGCTCACAAAAGCTGCAATGTGAGCATGGCCCTGAGGATGGTGAATAGGCCTGAAAAAAGGCAAATCACTTCTTAGAAGACTAGTGTCTGTCTACATGTAGTTGTCAGTTTTTAATATTTACACACACCCTACAGCTGCATCGTGCCAGCAAATTCACTACAGTCTCTACATGGAGCTTTCTTACTTTCCCACAGTGATGTGCAGGTTTCCTGCCACCTTGTTGACATAGGCATGCCCATGTATCCTGCAAGCGTTGAGTGGCTCAATAGAGGCATCCTCCCTACACACACACATTGTGCATATTTTACTCCTTAATTGTTCATAAGCCATATATCTAAAAGGTTAACATTTAGAATTAATAAAATTAATTCCAGTAAAGCAGTTTTGTTTGCACATGTGTAACTGACCGTGGAGGCAGGGCAGTGGGAGCTCCTTTGAGAAGAGTTTTGTAAAGGACTTCCTGGAGAGCATGTTCTTCTCTCAGCCTGCTCTGTATGAGAAGCAATGTCCTGGAGGACAAATTACAGGCTGTAAAACTGCTCAAATATACATTTTTACATAGAAACCACATCTGGAATGAAGTTATGCAGGATGTTTTGAACATCTGACTGCTTGAGAAACTGGTTCAAAAACAAGCTTTTTGAATGTCTGGATGGACTAAGATCATCCAGACCATAAGACCTTTATGATGCAAATTAGTGAATTATTACCTTTGCCACAGTCTCTGTTGTGGAGTCAGCTCAAAAATAACCTAAACACACACATAGAAAACACAAAGAAACTCAAAAATAAAAAATTAACAAGCTGTGATTGGAGCAATCACGTGTGCTCACGTGCAGATTTCAATTATTAGAGACGTGTAACTCACAGGTTCGTATTGGAGACCATTGGATGCAATCATGGTCTCAGCCAGATCCAGAATATCAGCTCCAACATCTACCATCACACATAATGAATCACTTGATAAACTGTTGTATAAAACATCTGGTTTCTTTAAATTGAAGATAAAGATGCTTGGGATACTCACGCTGGCATTTCATGGCAACTGTAATATCAACATTTATTCTCAATTTACTGTAAAAAATGAAAAAGAGGGAGAGTTCATTTCTACAATAACAGCCCGTCCTATTTATTGTAGCCATGCAACCTGAATAAAAATCAGCAGGAGGTCACACAATTACTTGAGGAAAAGGGCATTGTATCATTAGTAATCATTAAAGGAGTATTATAACAATAACTTACCTAGAAAAGTCCTTGTCAACTGCATAATCATATTTCATCCAAGTGTCTCGATAAACAAAGAACTCTAAGATAGCCAGAAGTGCCATGGCACTGAAAGCTATGAGCGACACTGTGAATGAGACAGACATGGTGGTTGCTGTTGTATCAAACCATGTGGGGGAACTTACTTACTGCATATGTTTGTACGTATGTTTGTGTCACCTGTTCCTCCTGAGGCTGTCGTCTCCACGTAGCTCTCAGACACTTTTGGGAAGGCGTCCAACTCCTTCACCAGGCTCATGGCTTTCTTTCTTGACAGACGCCTCATCATCAGGCTCAGAACACTGATCTGCCTGATCGTCACATATATTATATCAGTAAGGACCCCAGTCTGCAACCGCTTACTTCATAATGGTTTTACTCACACACAAGTACACCCTTTAACAAGGGAACACAAGACACAATAATGAATTCTAGAAGAACACTTTATATGATCTTAAATTTAATTTATAGCTAAATTTAACGGATGCAACTGCTGATTTTATTACTTACTATTATTTATTTATTATTGTTTCCAAGAGATTAACAAAAATTACATCATGTCAGATGATGATATTTTGGCATAAAATAAAAAATATTCTAAGGTTTTGTTGCCTTAATCAAAATTGAGCTTGTGTAAATATTCTTAAATAAAACTGTAATAAAGTAAAAAATATATATATGTATATATATATACATGTGTGTATATATACATGTGTGTATATATACACAC
>JAUMHL010000016.1:12545624-12562136 GCA_032362345.1 Sandelia bainsii | reverse complement strand
AGTGGGTGGGAGGGATTGTCCAGGATTGAGAGGAGTTTAGACATCATCCTCCTCTCAGTTACAACATGTAGGGGGTCAGTTTAAGAAAAGAGAGAGACTGCGAAACAGCCTGCTGCAAGGCTCACGCCTGCGCACACTATTATTAGCATTTTCTGTAATATTAATAGATGATATCAGTCTGAATCTATTGCCTCAGAAAGGTCTAGAATTATCTTTGGTTAAGTAAAGTGCAAAATGCAAAATGTCACTGAAACAAACTTCTTTCACTATCAGTTTTTTTATTCTTTTTAACAGTGTAAGACATGCACTCCACAACAAAGAAAGACTAAAGTAGTTTAAGCAGCTAAAATTAATTTCAAAATAGCCTATTTCTTTCTCCTCTTTTACATTCCTCCAGCTGGTGTTGCTCTTTGTGGACACCTATGATAGCTCAGTGGGTAGAGCAGTCATCCTCCAACCCCAGGGTGAGCGGTTCGATTCTCAGTCCCAACAAGCTACATGTCGAGGTGTCCTTGGACAAGACACTGAAACCCCGTAGTAGCGCTGACACAGGTCTAGCAGCTGTCCCCAAGGGGATCAATATCAATCCTTGTTCTTTTTAATTGTGGTCCATAAATCAACATTATTACACTATAGTACACAAGCTTAGCATTGCCACTGGTAATACCGAAAACAGAAACTCTATATTTTCATGAGAAATCGGTTGGCCTGCACTGTGCTAGAGTTGGCAGCATTCGTGTGAAAAAGTATAGAAGTTGTCCATAACTGTCCATCAACAGTAACACTAAAACATCTTAAGAAGTGCTGACCTCCACTTACAAAATGTTAATTACCTTCTAGGAGCAGTGTTTACAGGCATGTGGTAGATCTGCCCACAAGACGTGGAGCTGCATTGCTCACAGCGGCTTGACAAGACTAAACCTAATGTGAAGGTGTGATAATGATCTACTTAAACCAAGTGGTGCAGGCTGCTATTATCATCCTGAGGACAAAAGAGATCTTTACATATTTTACATCTTTACTGCAGACTGAGAATGCACCAAAAAAAACCCACTAAGATCTGCAGAACCTACTGAATCACATGTGTCCTCTTTGCAGAGAGCGCTCATGAGTCTCTGCATGCATGCACCAAGCCTGCTTGCCTATGCAGAGCTGCACAGATGGGCGTGTGGGGGGATGGGTGCTGTCAGCTCACAGATCAAGCTGTGGGTCGGTGGTCCCATTGCTATTCTCCACACAAGCACGTAGGGCATGTCAGACACACTCCAAGGAGACATATCAGGGCTGGATATTGTGTTTTGGTTTTTGCACGTCTGCCATAGGTTGAAAAAATGAAATGGAGAACTAGGTCTTTGCTGAGTAGAGGTGTGAAAACACAAGGAACAGTGCAAATAAACTGCTAAGAGGCCAGGTCTAGATTATGTGCATATGTATTCTTTGCATCATTTTGCTGTGTTAATAGGTTTTTGATAAGTTAGTGCTGATGCTGCAAATTTGGAAGTAAATACTTGGAGTAAGTAGCAGATAGCTGAAATACTGTACAAATAGTTATATTTTTGTGTATTATTTATGTTTTGATTGATAATTGAAGGTACAACACAGTGATGTTGACTAAATGTATGTATTTATAGCATTGCTTTTTATGGCAGCACCATTACATCAAACTGATACTTTCACATGCCTGTGAATTGATTCATATTGGCATATTTGGCAAAGGTTCTTGACCAGAATTTAAGATTTAAGACAGTAATTTGTAGCTAACAATAAGATTTAATTGCTTAAATGAGTACATTCAGTGAAGTTTAGAATTATTGGAATTAAAATTTAAAGTAAATATTTTGAAATATATTTAAATACACATCTTACTTCACATAATACTAACTGAAATAATATATACTGTATATTGTTTCCATATGGAGCTCAATAAAGTATATAATTTTTATAATATATAGACTAATTTCCTATCACTATGGTTTATGAGGCTCACAGTTTTCCTTCATTTAGATTAAAACCGATTAGATTATAGCTAAAAACAGGTCTCGGATTGTAAAATTGACAAAATGCCCAAAACAGAACCATTATATCATTCCTTTGTTGGAAAAGTTTATGTCTATTGTTGGTGCCTACACAACCAGAGGGAAATGAATAATTTGGAAACTGACGTCAGAGCAGGGATTGACTAGAATGGCGGATCTGGTGGGGAGCTCGGCTCTTCCTCGGGTATTTCCGGACGGTGAGTTAAATCCCCGCCCCGCTTCATTCCTGCGTTGTTTGGGGACAGTAGGAAGATGGCGGCGGTCCCGCTGTACTGTGTCTGCCGGCAGCCCTACGATGTGAGCCGGTTTATGATCGAGTGCGACATCTGTAAAGACTGGTTCCACGGCAGGTATGTAGGTTATAATTTTCTTCAGAGATGTACCCCTCTGGACACGACGAACATTAGTTGTTTATCAAAGAAAGGCGACGTTTCTCTGAGCGGTCTTGACTGGTAGCTAACTTAGCTTGCTAACGTTAGCGGTGGGCGACGGGGGTTTTAAACAGTCTATTGACTCGACTTTGCGAAAGAAAGTGGGGTTTCGTTCACTGAAACAGGCTTACATTTACTTAATTGTTCTGCCAACAAGTCTAAAACACACGCCGCGTATTCTCTCTCTGTAAGTACGTTAAAAACCAGCGTTTTCGAGTCAAAAGAGCCTCGTAGCAAATAGTTTTACCTACTAATATGCGGGTCTAGCAGGGGTTGCCGAGCTGTGTCAGTCAACGTGAGTGATCAAAAGCTTGGCCGGATCACAAAAGCTGTTTGTTTGCCATTTCCTTCACCACCATTTGAGAGATTACGTTTAATATTGTTTTTTTCTGATAAATAACCACTTAAATCAGTCAAGTGTAGCACTGTGAGAACCCAAGCTCACAATCTGGCTCACTAAATCAGGTAATTCAAAGTAGTGGCCTTCTTTTAGTTAAACTTTTTTTTTTTTTACATAAACTACATCTCATAATCAGCTTCTCATTGTATGGACATAATGTGTAGTAGGCTATGCTATTTTTATACCAGCTTAGTTGTACATATAAACACGTTTTAAGGTGGGTATGTAATTTTATTTAGATATATTTTGTTGTGGTCTACTTTAGTGTAAAGCAAATGGTAGAGAACAAGGCGCTTGTTATGGTCGGCATTTTGATTGACAGCTTGAGAAATTTAAATCCCCTTTCAAGCAGAGGAGGCACATGGCAGGGGGCCCCTAGTGGTGGGCAGGGGGATTGGCAGGCACATGTTCCTGGGCTGCTTATGGTCTTTTTTTTGTGTCTTTTTTTGAATATCCTATCGACTTAACTGATTATAAGTGGGCCATTTGTGTTACTGAAGCTTGTATGATTCATGCTGTGGGTGGGTGTTGGCTGTTCGTAATCGTAATGAGAATTTTATTGTTGTGTAATGCACCCCTATTGTGTATCTGTGAAAGTAAGTGTTTCCTAAAAACTCAGATTTAAGTCAAACCTGCTGTTGTTCAAGACCAGTTGCTGCAGCAAACCCTCTATATTTTGTGCACAGGATTATTCTAAACTTTTGTCACACTGTTGAGAGGGTGGCCTAGGTAATAGTAAAAACTGTACTTTGGTTATTAGAGTTCAGCTCCTTTATCAAGCTCTTTAAACCTGCAAGACAGGGGGTTGCAGTGTAACTGAGTTAATGCTAAAATAAGGAAGATGAGAGGTTTTCCTCATCAGGATCAAGAAAGTGTCTTAATGTTGACAAATTATATGCTGTGTGTCAGACTCAGGTAATTAGCAAAACCTGACTTTATGGCACTGTCGCTTTTTATCACTGTGTGACTAAATTGTGTCAGACAAAAGTTACACATGTCCCATTCTTTCGAGCCTTTGAATCAGCCAGTGTAGGCGCATCTCCACGGCAACTGTTTATGAATACAATAATCTGTTTCTGCTCGTGTTGAAATGACGGAAGCCATTGCGTAACCACATTAAGCGTACTGCCAAAAAAACTTGCAGGCCAGGATTTGTGGTGTGTCAGAGCCAAAAAAGACTGGCTGACTGTATGTCATGTGCCAACAAGAAAAGGAACAAATGTTGGAGCTTCCCCCATTGATGACTAATAAGCACACACGCAACAGAGCTCCAAAAACAGTCACATTTCCAGCTTCTTTCCCACGACGTTGGCCAGAAGGAAAGGGATATTCTCTGGCTGTGGATGATGGCATGCCAGTATTGGAAAGGAGAGGAGCACAACCTCCCAGGGCCTGTTAGTCAGTGTACTAACTGAGTTAGTGTTTGTGTGGGGGACTTGTCTCGCTGCCTCAGTTTCTGGAGAGTGTCCTGTTTTCCATCACTTGTATCTCTCACCATATCAATACACAGTACAGCCTGGGATTTTAAGGGGTTTAGAACTAAAGCAATCAGAACACTGTGTCCTTTATCAATGTTGGGCTAGTGATCAGTGAGGTAACTGGAAAACAGAAAGATGGGCCATCTTGCACTCAAATCAACCCCATACCCAAGTTAAGTAATTTTTCTAGCAAAAATCCCAAATCGCTGATTGTGGCTTCACAAATGTGAAAAACTGAATATCTTCAAGTTTTGAACTTGGTTGGGCTCAAGTAGTAGGTTTCAGGACATTGACTTCAACTCAAACAAGCCATTTTTATATCAGCACCTTGATTTGTGGTTTTCATACCAGGGAGTTTTCACTAATTTCTGTAATGGTATAATTATAATAGTTGTAACAGTTGTAAATGTAAACTGTTATTATCTCCGTTGTCATTATTCATTTCCAAATGGTGACTGTAAATTGTAGTCAAATTAAAAGTGTCACCGTGTCAGGAGTATTTGATAACATAGACAGTGATTCCCAATCTTTTCCACTTGTCCTTTCAAAAAAACATCTATACGTGACTTGACTTGTTTAATGGGACTGTAATTGACTGCACAATACCTCAAAAGAGAAGTAAAAAATATAAAATAATTGTGTCTAAAAGTACTGTGTTTGAGCCTCTGTAATACTGTTGGACACCTTGTGACCCCTTTGGTTTATTTTGCAGCTCCTCACGTTGGATGCCACTGCCCCACAGGATTTACAAGGCACTGAAACCAAAGCCTGCTAGAGCCTATGGTTTAGATTACAAATGTTTCTTTGAACTCTGCTATTTACCATTTAGAGACTCACCTAATTACAAGACTTGCCTCTGTAAATGGATTGTCTCCAGTGTTTCCAAGATGCCAGTTTACGTCAACAATGTGGAGTGCAGTTGGCTTTCTGGAAATCCTCAGTGGGTCATGTCAGATCACAGGGTTTACCCTGGCGTAGGTGTCAGGAACTCTAGTCTGCACATTGTCTGATTTTACGTATAGACGGTGGGGGTGATGATAGAACAGCAGGGCTTGATGAGACAGAGGGAAAGATTGATGGGAGCTCCAGCGAGCCAAGTTCAATGCGCAATCCGTCAATGTCGCACAGTGTGAGCACGCTAAAGAGAGATGGATAGCCTCTACAGAGTGCCTTTTAGTGTTTATGCTAAGTAGATGGATGGACATGTGGAACATTGGTGGACATTTTTTTTACCACTGTTCCTTATAAATGAGACATTTCAGATTATCTGTTTAGATGTCTGATGAGTTAATTGGCCAAACTAAAGAGCGACCTCATAGCTCTTCTTAAAAGCTATGTTTACATTCATTAGTAAGCCTGTCTCTGGGGGGCAGGGAAACTGTGTTACTTTTAGCTTGATCAATGCTGATTAAGGGTCAACAGCCTTATGTATTGATTACTCGTCAGTTTGAATTATGATATTAAAGATGTAGCAATTCTGCCTTGCAGTTCAAAAGTTGGTTTAAAAAATCCATTACATCTCCTCATCACATCAAAAACAATCAATGGAGGACTGTGAGTGCAGGCTAAAATATAAAATGAACTACTCTGTTTGGGTGCCAGTAAAAACAGTTTACTTCTTTGTCATATTCAGCACAATAACCACTTTATCGTCCCTGATATTATGAAGTGCTTTACTATGAAGAGTAAAGAGATGATTGCAAACAGTCTTTAGTTGAGTTCAGGCTCAGTTGGTTGGGTGATTTATTTCACCTGCAGACAATCACAAGACTGATGACTTTGTAGGTTTTACAGGGTCACTGGAATCCTTCCGATGCCATATGAACAACAAAGTGATCCTTTTTTGTTGTTGTTGTTACCATCTGACTACAGAGAGGCCCACAGCCTCCTTCAAGCTGTAACCACTGCACAGATGTTGGGTAACTTTTACACATAGCCAGCTAAACTTTAACCAGTTAGGCAAAGATGACAGATCACCCATCCATCTATCAGGAGTCCTGGCAGATCCAGGTCCAGCAATGTTTATGTAAACTCCAAGTGCATTAAGAAAAGGGCCGGAGGAGTGAAGTACTCCTCTGGGGTAGAAAAAGATAGCCAGGTGTGTTTAACTGTCCTCATCTCCTCTCTCTATCTCTACCACCCGTCCATTAGGGATCTTCCGGGTCCCTAATGTAGGCGTGTCACTGCCCCATGCAGAGCGGTTATTTAGAGCTTAAAATAATGGCAATGCCTGCCTTCAGCCTTTGTGTTTCTGCACAGATCATGAAGGACAATGAACCCCTCACAGTGCATGAACTAATGAATAAGCCCTCTCAGTCACACAGGAAGGAGGCCCTTGATGAGAGGAAGTGCAGGAAAGGGGGCTGTTGATGGCAGGGGGTTTAGCCAAGTACACACATCTCCTCACATCCAGGAAGGGATGTTTTGCTTGGTAATCTGCTGCAGTGTGGCTACAGAATCCTCCAGTCTGAATAAGGCGAGGTTTTGTTTTTATCTTATCTGACAAATCACTGTACTCTCTGTCACCTTCTGTTAAAATATGTTCTGTTTTCCTACAACATATGATAACACTATCTCCTTCAATATTAAGCCAACAGTGGTTCAGTTCACTGATTGCTTTCCAAGCAAATGAGCTTCTCATTGGGTCAAGAACTGTTTGCACACTCATCAGCTTTGGAATGATGCAATACACCATCAAGCCTGAGCAAGGCAGGAAATGCTAGGCACTCTTTTACTTTTAGCTGAGTTCCCTATCTCTTTTTTGCATTCTGCATTTCATGTCCACACAGTTTCACAAGCCTGGTTGCCTTGATAAGTAGTAATCTTTACAGGTAACACAGACGCTGAGTCAGACCAGTGAATGTGGCACAGTGCCCTGATTTCCCAGTGCGGCGTTACATAAAGGAAAGTACCAAGTGAAACGAGGACACTGAGGTCACTGCAGACTCGCACACACTGCTGTCGCACATCTCCATGAACCCGGCGGCAGAGAGCTGTGACTCATGATTTCCTCAGCGAATGGCCACATGTTTGAACCAAGATTCCACATATGTGAGCTGGGCTTAATACTACAGCCAAGCACTGTGCAGTGTTATTGTTGGTCATCCGCTTGCTCACGTGCAGGAGTGCTATTTAAGCTTTTTTTTTTCTTTTTTTGCAGATGCCTTTTTTTATGGAAGTGCAGGAGAAATTAACTTGTAAAAAGGATACATCTGGCATAAAATGTCTACTTAATGGCAAAATATATACCATAAGTTACTGAGTAAATGCGCTAATGTATTTGTTTTAGGAAGTCACTCAGAATTTTTATGGCAGCTAAATGCATGTTATTGCCCTTTTACCTATCTTAATAGAAAGTTTGACAGTATGCTTGTTTGCATTAGGAGTGATGTTCTTTCCAACAATGTAAATGTTTGCTGTGCAGCCAGATATAGCACCAAGTTGCATGCAGTCAACTGAGGAGAGGGAGGTACTGTTGATATGTATCGTGGCAGAGTGGTGTGGGGAGGTGGAGGGTATTCACACAAGCTCACCACTTCCTGATGAGTTAATGGCCCTTTGCTTTATTTCCTTTACAGTTTCCTGCAATTCCTTGTAGATCAAAGCTGATAGCAGGCTGTGGTCAGCACCATTCCTCCTTCAGGCTTTTGCATTTAAAAGCAGAAGGTTGCATCAGCAGCAAACCTGTCTTTCATACCTGGTCACTGCTGTTGAAGATGATGGTTTGAAGATGGCAAATAGCACATTTCTCTTCAGTGTGTATGCAGTTTTATTACAGCTTTTGCAGTCTAATTCCTTTGTCATTGGCCATTACAGAGCTAATGGTGCTTAGTGGCATGTTTCTTAATCAGCTGAGTAAAAAACAAGCAGAGGAAGTGAAATAATCACGTTGGCCTTGGTCTTATGAGAAGTCAGGATAGTATTGATAGTACTTGGATGTAATCAGATGTTTTTTTCTGGGTGCATTGTAACTGGTTTCAAATCACATTTTTCAAACTATATGTTCTCCATCATGCAATTGTTATTTTGGTGATGTTTGTGCATGTACGACAGACCAATAAGTGTTTAGACAAAGCAAAACAATGGTCACTAACGAGAGGGGTAGTATTAGAAACCAGCCAGAAGATGCTTAACAGTTACTACCAGGTCAAGTGAGGACATATAATCTTATGAAATACAATTTCTGTCTTCAGACGTCAAATCACCATAACAGTAGCCTGTTAAGCTCATCGGGTCCTTTTGTGTGTGACCTTTCCACCTCTTTGTGCACGTCACTTAACCCTAAAAATTAACACTGCACATGCTTGAGGTACACAACCGTGCACAACATTTGGTGTTCGTTCAGGCTGAGTGGCAGCTTGGTTGCTGTTCCAACCATGCTGTACTGGAATGGAGCTCTGGTATGCAGCAGA
The DNA here is from genome assembly GCA_032362345.1 of Sandelia bainsii. NCBI lineage: Eukaryota > Metazoa > Chordata > Actinopteri > Anabantiformes > Anabantidae > Sandelia > Sandelia bainsii. The sequence goes on along the minus strand of JAUMHL010000016.1, from coordinate 12,553,379 downwards.
GGAATGCATGGTTGTTGGTGCCTGTGGTTTGGCTGTTGCAGGGCAGTCGGGGGTAGTCATGTGAGTGACACTGTTGCAGAACCGTGGGAGAAAACGTGTGACAGAGAAAAAAACTCACTGCCCAAGCAGTTTGTCCTGCTGAGGTTTTGACCTTATGCTGAACTCAAGTGGTGCAGGCAGTACAGGAACAACAGGAAAACATCCAGGACATTTGGAGTCTTCAGAAATAGTTACCCACACTGCTAGCATTGTAGTCACACCAAGTTGTCGATTTTAGCTACTTTGGCTCTATTACTTATTTGGAACAGTTCATTAACAAGTGAAGCCAGATGCAAGCAAATGTGTTTAGCTTTTTTAAATAAACTGAAGTGATTGTGTAAATGTTAATATTTAATTTTGCAGCCGATTTACCTTCAGTTTGTTGACACATCTGTGGTTATTTTCACCAACTGGGAGATATGATTGTCAGAAATTCCTGATATTGCTGACTCTGAATTACAACTTGGAGCCTGATGTGAACATTAGTTTCTGACTTGATTGATTGCAAAGCTGGTCCAAACAATAGAATGTGAATGTAATATTAACAAAAGGGCCAGTGAGAATCTTGAGGCCTTACTTTATTGTTGTGCAAAGACAATGAAATGTGATTGAAGTCTCCTGCTCCTGATCAGTATAGCAGCAGTTGCAGAACATTTGTTGGGGGGGAGCAGATCAAAGGTCATTTTCTAGACCCAACAGCGAGTGTTTATCCAAACCTGTAACCCTTGACTTCCCCTCTTGTAGCACATGAGGAGGTTTGACAAAGTTTGACATTAACTTGTGTGATTAATATGTTTCAACTTGACAAGGCCACACAGCCCTCAAATGTTGTCCATGCTCAGATTTGTTTTTTGTTAGCATGCCTGTGTTATATATCACTAGTTACCATCTTCATTTTTTTACTGACTGTTGAACGTGAACCTGTGGAGAAAGCGTGAACCTTATCTGTGTATATCCTGTCTATTTCTAGCTGTGTGCAGGTAGAAGAGCATCATGCTGTGGATATTGACGTTTACCACTGTCCCAACTGTGATGTTGTACACGGACCCTCACTGAGTGAGTAATGCTTTCTCTCATTAGACTTTCCTTTGCTTTTTGTTTCATTCCTCTGTCCTAACTTGTGTCTCACACTGATCCTCTGATTTTATGCCTTATTTACTATTTAACTTTCCATTTAGTATTTCCCCTACCAGTCTTTTTTTCTTTGGGATGGAGCACAAAGACCAGACATTAACAGACTAATTGAATGGTGTTATAAGCCCTCCAGTTTGACTGAACAAGCTCCTCCATCTCTTAGCACAGGGGTTGAGTAGTGAATTAATGTCCTTACAAAAAGTGGTGGTGATGTGCATAATTTACCACTCTGTGGGAGAACTGACATGATGAAATTGAAAACTATCCCCATCAACCTCCAATGCTTCTGTTTGTTGCAGTGAAAAAGCGCAACAACTGGCACAGGCATGACTACACAGAGCCAGATGATGGATCAAAGCCGGTGCAGGCCGGCACCTCAGTGTTTGTCAAGGAGTTGCAGAACAGGACCTTCCCCAGGTAGATATCCCGTTGAATACAGGCACATAAATTGCCTTGCCTATTAACCCAGCCAACAAGGGTCAAGCTTTAGTCATGTCTGCTTAACCAAATACAGATTCCCTGGCTGCTGATAGCGCCACTGGATCACTTGATTAATGTGTTGCACCTGACCAGGCTGTATTGTAAATTAAGTTATTTATAGTAACTGTGTTGTGTTGTGTTCTTTTATTATGTTTGTTATTTAGAGCGATGATTAACTTTTAATCAATTTACACTTAAGAACCAAATTTACATCCCTGTAGTTCTATATATCATGCAGTTGTCATACAGTACTGACATACTTATATTTACTGTGATGTGAAGTGAATTGTTGAAAGCAGACATTTTGCATCAGGGATGGATTTTTTAGATTTGTTATTCTAAAAAAAACACAGCACAAAGTCGAGCCTTTCTTAAACTTGCTTAATACTGCCTTCACTATCAGCAGCACTATCAACTTGTTGGACAAACCGCAAGCAGCCCAAACTACCCAATCACAGTTCTTGTGGTATCTTTGCTGTAGTCACTGTAACCATGTGCAGTTAAGTTTTTGAAGAGATGCATGTCGGCGACAGCGTAGATTTAGTGGCTGTGAAGCTACTGTATGTCTTAACCCCTTTATGTAAAACTATGAACCGCAGTTAGAACCAGCTTTTGAACAATGACAGAGATGCTCTTCATGGGGCAGTGATTCTGATGTTATCCTAGTGAGATGCAATGCATACAGTGCATAAAATTGTTTTTGTTTCAGTGCTGAAGAGATTCTGATCCGGATGAAGGGTGAGCAGGTGACACAGAGGTACATGGAGAGACACGGCTTCAACTACCCCTTAGCAATCACCGAGATGGAGGGCCTGGGACTCAAACTACCACCTCCTACTTTCTCTGTGAGAGATGTGGAGCAGTATGTAGGTAAGGACACTTTGTAAGGAACAGGATTTATTCTGCAGCGTAGAAATGGCTGTCGTCAGCTGTATCAAATTTACAAGAACACATTAGTGTTTATCCTTTGGGAAGGATGTGGCCTCTGTGATTGGAATATGCCGCAGCTTCAGTCTGCTTAAAAGCTAATGAAACCACCCAACACCGGCCAGCTAAGTGGCCATCGCTGAGCAGGCGCCATCTGTGTGTCAATATGAACAGGTCTCCAGGTTCATGGGGTTTTAACCCACTTATCAGGCATCAGACGATGGCTGAATGAGTTCTAAATGAGTGACGGCTAAGCTTTCACTGCCCTCTCTATGACCACTGTGCTTCTTACTGAAACAGACTGCCACTTCCCAGCTCCTGTTACAAGCCCATTACCAAGCCCACTGGTGTTTTTATCATTAAATTCAAATTACAGACTCCCTCTCTCACTCATCTCTCTCTCTCCCCCATGCCCTATTGAGCGTTAAGCCAAGGCACAGGTGTTGTGACCAGGGACTGAGTGTTGGGTTACATTTCTTGCCGTCAAAGACAACAGAACAGAAGTGAACGCTCATGTTCTCTGTGACTCAATAGACTCTAAGCAGTTGTGGGGTCAGCTTAGTGTGTGGTCAATTATTGGGCTCAGTGCTGGAGAACTAATAAATGCCAGTGTTAATGTTATGATGGAGGTTCCATAAACAAGTTGTACTGAAGTTTGGTATGTAAGCCTATGGCTTTTTTTTTTTACTTCATACCACATTGTTTGTGGAACGGGAGACTGGTACTGGCGTTTATTCACAGGCACATTGTTTTGAACATAAAGTAAATCAAATCAGGAATAAAATATGGGTACTCACAGCTGACATCTATTGGTGTGTTATCCCTCTCTCCCTTTATATTCACTGTCTGTATTTTTATTGTTACTAGCTAAAATGCCAAAAGATATGTGAAGATATAAAACACTTGTATACGATGCAAATTTCTGACAAATAGTTCAGGCTAACGATGCCTGAGCAAAAAACTTAATTTACTTATGATTTAGCCCTGGACCAGCAACATTTAATGATTAAGTAATCCAGTAAACATATGTAGACATATTGTTATATCACAGAAATCAGATTTAATGAAATGTGATACAATATAGGATTTGAAAGATAGATAAGATTTGTGACCTCAGCACTCATTAAGTTGTGTCTTTAAATGTATATTTAGTGATCTCCCAGAAGTCAGTGTTTGCCTGAGTCAAAACCAGTGTTTGTATCATTTATGATTGAAGTAACACCTGCAGTATAACACCAAGCTGCATAAATCAGATCTGTATACATTGGGTAGCTCAAGTGCCTCTTTAGGTGGTTAAGCAGAGCTGTTTTTTCTTCTTCTTCCTGCTGTTGTATTTTTGAAGCTGGTGTTTGGTGCTGTGTGGTTTACAAGCAGCTTTGCCTCTCACTGTGTGACTGACGGCCTCTAGTCCAGCTGTTGGTCAGATGCTGGCCAGCTGGGCTTCAGAGGTGTCTGTGTGTGCAAGTGCATGTGAGTGAGACAGAGAGAGAAGGAGAGGAAAAAGAGAACATGCAAAGGGGTAATAAAAAAGGTGTGTGGGAGGGGTGTGGGTAAAATACAGCAACCAGCTGTCTCGCTACGCACACTGCACCCTGGTTCTACTTCCGGCCCTGTGTGTCACCCAAGTGTGATTTGTAGTGTCCCAACTGTTAGCTCTGTGTTACAGGCCTCTGCATTGACTTTTTTTTTTCTTTTCCTTTTTAAGCATCAGTTTACTGTCTCCTACGTGTAAACACACCACATGCATCTTTTGCACTCCTTCTCAGATCGATATGTGTTTCTCTTTATGCTCGAGTTCTCCTTCACACACATGGGTATTAAACGCACTAACCCTCTCACCTCCACCCACTCACCTTCCTCAGGGACTGCTGGTCTGGACAGATTGACAGATTGTCTCACTTGCCTCAGTACAGCCCCTCCCCATACTGCCACATTGATGCCAGTTTCCCTCAGGGCTTGATCTCTAAAAGCACATGGAGATTCCAACAGGCTACTGCTGATGACCCCAGTGAACCGTACACCCACTCCGCAGCCAATTAAAAATTTGGAAAAAATATTTTCAATCACATACTACACATCTGATACTTTATATACTAAATGGTGCTTATCTCCAACCTAGGTGGTGACAAAATCATTGATGTGATAGATGTGGCACGGCAGGCGGACAGCAAGATGAAGCTCAGCGAGTTTATCAAGTATTTCACCAAGTTGCATCGACCCAAGGTGCTCAACCTCATCAGTCTGGAGTTCTCTGACACTAAGTAAGCTACACTGCATCTTATTCACTGTGTTGGCATCCTAATTAACACTAGCAGTGCAAGTCAGTCATGCCAGAGTTCTGAAAAGTACTGAATACATTTTCTTTCAGATATGAGGGTTATAATATAATAATAGCACCGCAGTTCCTTCGCTCCTGAATTTAGAAATTGATTTGCAGTGGTTGCAATGTAAGCTAAGTTGCATTTCTATTCAAAAAAGAAACTTTCTAGATACTTAAGGTCAGTCAAATATATTTCCCATATTTGCATCTCCGGTCAGTTACTTACATATAGCAGAATTTTAAGTTGGGTCATTACATTTCAACATGCTTACACGGGGCACCCAGAAATTAAAAATGGAACTTTATGGCTTTGAGGTAGTTTTAAAATAAAGTACTATATTACTTTTTTTCACAATCACCCCAGGATGTCAGAGTTGGTGGAGGTTCCTGACGTGGCACAGAAGATGTCCTGGGTAGAAAACTACTGGCCGGACGACTCCTTCTTCCCAAAACCTTTTGTCCAGAAGTACTGCCTTATGGGGGTCAAGGACAGCTACACAGATTTCCACATAGACTTTGGAGGCACTTCTGTCTGGTACCATGTTCTCTGGGTAAGTGTGGACCAAACCCGTCACAAGCATTTGTTTGCTGTTTCATCCAAGCCTAAGCTGCCCTTACATTTGTGAAGTGTTTTGAATAAACCGAGGTATTTAGGTCAGACAGTTGCAGCCGATTGGCTAGCGTTACTGAAAGGTCACCTCACTTCTCACATCACATCTATTCATCATACAGCTCCAGGGGCCGCACTGCTGTGCCCATTGTAATGATCTCACCCCTCTGTCTCTTCTATAGCTCTTCTGTAGCTGACATTAATTTCAAACTGGGTGTGGGTGGGTGTTGGTGTTTTTTTTTTCATCACAGCCCCCATTCTCAATCACCCAATATTACAGTGTCATCAAAGTGTGATTTTTGTTAACCCCAACTTCTCTTCATCTGATTTGCAGGGTGAAAAGATCTTCTACTTGATCAAACCCACTCCCGCTAACCTTGCACTATACGAAGCATGGAGCTCCTCGCCCAATCAGAGTGAAGTGTTCTTTGGGGACAAAGTAGATAAGTGCTATAAGTGTATTGTACCGCAAGGAACCACGCTGCTCATTCCTACAGGTCTGTAATTGTCTTCTTGCATGCTTTTATGTGAAACTAGTATTGTTTGTATCCAAAGGACCTCTAGTTATGACTTTTAGGATCATTTTACACATGTCACAGTTCATTTGATTTAGTCAAAGAGAAAATTTGCCTTTTAGCTTGCCTCAGGTTTATGTTCAGTCTAACTTTTTACAAATGAACTAGGGGCTGTTATTAGACCGTTTCTGCAAATGTCTTTCTACATAGTGGGTGCATCTTCAGGACCCATTTAGGGAAAATCTTTTGGAGGCTGACAGCAGGTCATGAATCACCTAACCTAAATTTGTTCCACAAACCTTGAAAAAGTTCAGAGTGTATTAGTTGCTTCTGTTTCTTCACGTAATCCCAGATTGACTCAATGATGTTGCGATTAAGACTCTGTGGGGATCATACCACCTATTGCAGGACTACTTGTCTGTCTTGTCTTGACCCTGGCTGTATGTTTGGGATTGTTGTGGTGCTGCAGAAGGAATTTGGGACTGATTCTGATGGAATTGCATAATGGTTAAGAACCGAAACATCTAAAATGCCTAAAATCATTGCATAGGACTGTACATTGGTTCTGATAAGATCACTTCTTTACAATCAACAGCTTTGGAGTGTCTACATATATCTGCTGTCACAAAATACTGCGATTTGTCTAGTTGGTTTCAGACCACAAATAAGCTGCACCAGTCTGCTTAGATGCAGACCAAGACCCTTTTTTCCCCCAAGTGGTGCCGATCCAGTTTTTTGCTCTGCACCAGGGTTGGACTGACAGCTTTGTCACTGCACTAACCATGGGAAATGCAGTAGAGCCAGTTTAACCGAATCAAAAAGAATAGGTGTGAAAACAAGCTGGATGAACGGTTTCCAACCAAAACTAATTTCAGAAACACCGATATGCAGTACAGCTGTTGTTAACTGTTCCTCATCAAAACAGCTCACTTGTCTGGATTTATTTTCACATGCATTCAAAAGTTAAAATAAGGGCTCAGGGCTCCTGCCAGGGGGGAAAAAAGAGACTTCTTGAAAGTGCTCTATCATTGCCAAGGGAAAATAACAGAGGGAGTTTCTTCCTGAGCACCAAGCCAAACAGTTCCTAATGATCATAATTACAATGGAAAAATGAAGTGAAACAGAGCTGTTGTGCAATATGATGAAAGGAACAGTAATGCTACAGACGCAGCTTTTTCCAGCATGTGACTTTGAGATTTTACATTCCTTTAACAAGCCTTGTTGTTGTTGTTGTTGTTGTTGTTAGAAGTTGTGCTAAGAGGGCAAAAAGATGTTTGGTTTCATGTCTCTTAACAGAATATGTTTTCATTCACTTAAGTGAAGCTAACATCTCTAGTCATAAGATTATCCATCCAGCCATCAGACCCTCAATGGACTTTGTAAGCTGAGTTCCTTTCAGGCCTGTCCATCAGTCTTACACCAGCCCTCCCCAGACTCTGCTTTCTCTCAATTTCTGTCCTATAAAGAGCATGTTTATCTGAGGGGGGACACATCATTGTAAAAGACAACCTTATCTCTAAGTCTGACTGGGAGGATAAGAAGTTTGTTTTTGTACGTCCATGTGGGTGTGTCGCACATGTTCTGGGAGTTGGCTGAGATATTTCCCTGATATCCCGGAGTGGAGCCCAGGATGCAGAGTCGCAGTCTTACACACCTCTCTGCTGTTTCCTTACTGCTGTCACCCCCCCAAAACAATCAACACCCCATAGAGACTGTGTCTGCTCCCCGTC
>JAUMHL010000016.1:12532722-12545524 GCA_032362345.1 Sandelia bainsii | reverse complement strand
AACCTTACACTGTAAAGTGCCTTGAGATGACTTATGTTGTGATTTGGCGCTATATAAATAAAGTTGAATTGAATTATTTAACGTTCACTTATTCTTGATCATGCCTGATCAGTGTTATAGTGTGAGTTTGGTTAGTTAGTTGGTTGCTAGTTAGTTGATGAGCTGTGTTAACTTTTGTGCTCTGGTGCCACCTGCAGGCTGGATCCATGGTGTTCTCACCTCTCAGGATTGCATGGCATTTGGAGGGAACTTCCTTCACAACCTCAATATTGGCATGCAGCTCAGGTAAACAGCTCAGAAAACACTCAAATGGATTTGTTATATTTATTTTGATTTAATCTAGAATCTATTTAGCTCTTGTGTGTTACTTTACCTCTAAACTGTTTGTTTCTTTCTTTCATGTATTGGTTCATAGGTGTTATGAAATGGAGCGTCGTTTGAAAACCCCAGACCTCTTTAAGTTTCCATACTTCGAGGCCATCTGTTGGTATGTGGCCAAGAACCTCCTGGAAATGCTAAAAGGTAAGTCAGATTTTTACGTTTCAGACCTGTCAGAAAAATAAAATGTGTAATTAACAGTTACTTTGACAAGAGTTTTCTTTTAATTTTATCTTGTTTAAATCTGGTGCGACATTATTCTTTTCTTTTAGAGCTACGTGAGGACAACTGTCCGCCACCAGCCTACATAGTGGAGGGAGTCAAGGCTTTAATCAGTGCACTGAAGACCTGGTTGAAAAGAGAGGTGAGAGTTGGCCACAGTGTTCTCACGGTCATATCTGTACACTGTCACCTTCAATATCTTCAGTCCAGACGGTTGTTGTTACACAGCACCTGAGCTCCAGTAGAAGACGTCACCACTGCTGTTTCTTCTTATCTTCTGGATGTGTGTCAGTGGCCGACAACAGAAGCCTTTCTGTTCATTTCTCCTGTCTGAATGTGTTCTGTTGTGGCTTTGCAGGTGAATGAGCCATCCAGTGAGGTACCAGACAATATCAGGCCTAACCATCTCACTAAGGAGCTGACCAAGGAAATTCGCTACCTGGAGGTAAGAAAGGATGAGAAAAGGATATAGGAGAAAGCGAAAGTACTGATCTAATGCATTGGTTCTGGTTTTAAATATAATTTGCTAGAGAAAACTGGAGCTGCAGTGTGTTTATCAAGAGATGAACGCTCTGTAAATAGGTGTTACCAAATGTCATCATGGTTTTCAAGCATCATTTCATACAAGATAATGCCCTTTATTCAGAAGTTTCCAGTTAATTAAAGCCTTTTTGTTGTTAAAATTCAAACTCAAATGTGTATGTTTACACCATGTCTCATTTTAAAAAAGAAATATACAGTATTGCTACAAAATGAACTTTATCTTAACTTGATTTTTACCAGATTGAGAATTTAACTTTTTCCCACAGGAGTTTTTCGGCTTGTTTAATGATATTCAGGGGCACGCTGGATCTGTTTTGACTAATCAGTTTATAACGCTGTGATGTGTTTTTCTGTCTGCTGGTCTTTGTTACTCTACATACAACGCAGCGTAGACCAGCCACACATCCTACACACAGGATGCACAGCACAGCTACACTGACATGTGAATTAAGAGAAAATTATTCAAATGTTGGCAGCATTTTCAATTTATGGACTTGTTAATGACTAACCTTAGTACACACTTCACTCCATTGAATATGTTTTGATATTTACTCTGCAGGAGGAACCAGTCAATGGCAGCAAGCCAGTGAAATCTCAGGGAAGTGGGTGCGGAGTTGGATTGACTGGCTGCCCGGCCACTCGCTCCACACTGGAGAGGCTGTGCCAGGCTCGGCGGGCGAGAAGAGCTGCCAGACGGTTGAGGGAGCAGCAGCAGCAGCAGCAGCAGCAGCAGCACGGCCCTAAGGTGCCCTCCAACCTGGACATCTTAGAGCAACACACCAAGGAGGTGCTGAAGAGGCTGGAGGTGGGACCGCTTGAGGAGGTGAGAGCCAAGGAGCAAACAAGTAGTGTATTTTGTTCCATTATGTGTTATGGGGAACCGCTGCCTGTATTGTGTTATTAGCTGGTCAAAGCATATAAAATTTTCAGCTCAAAATGCAGCTTTTTACTAGAAAAGTATCATTGTGTAGCTGTGGGTGAAAAAACTTGGATTGTTTACATTTACTCTGATCTGTACCACTCAGGATCCAGCGTTCTGTGCCAAAGTTCATGGCAAGCTCAACAAAGTGTCAACTGCATCAGCAGCTGCTGCTGCAGAATCTTTAGAGGACAACCACCTACGGCTAATGCTGGTCAACGGAAGAATCATCAAGTGAGAGCGCACTTTTCTCTGGTCAACATAGCAGTATTAATTCAGACTCTGGTCAGTCAGAGTGTATGGAAGTATGAATTGGAGAAATTATAACTTAATAATATTAATAACAACTCAATTCAATAACAACCTACACGATTACACAAATAAACCCTTCAAAATTTTAAAAGATGCAGTATTTTTATTTGAATATTTTTATTCTATTCTATTCTGTGTTTTGTGCAGCACTAACAGCACACAAACAAACTGTGTATTTCTGTTTGCAGAGATATGAGGCGGCCAAGCAGAAGCCCAGTTAAAACGGAGGGTGAACGTTCATCTGTTTGCCAGGGTCCACTAAAGAGTTGTGCAGATGTGAAATCGGAGAGGATACATGACGGTCAAGAGCCGCACACTGCGGATGAGAAACCCACACTCCTCAGTAAGTCTCCTAAGACAATGAAAAACTGATTGAGATGTGTTGATTGTGAGCACCTTCAGTTGATGGTGTGTGGCTGTGTTTCCTCAGGTGGTCTAGAGAGGATGAAGACTGAACTCAGGGATGAAGTCTCAGGACACTCCAGTGTGTCAGACATGGAGTCAGACAGTGACTCTCCCTCAGAGGTAAATATGCGCAGGACACAAAACCTGAATTAACGGCATTAAATATCTAAACTGATTCCCAACCTGGGGGTCCTGACCCCCCACTAGGGGTTGCCAAAGCTTCACAGTGGGTCTTTTGATCTTAATGGGTGCAGAATTTATTTATTTATGTTTTTATTTAATGTGTCTGGGTGTTTAATTATTTTGTATGCAACACAAAAAACAACAATTTGGACAAGATTGTGTTATTTGTTCAGAAAATAACTAAATATTGTCAATGACAAAGAGGCAATGTACATAATACTAGAGTTAAGTATTATTCAGAGAGCCTGCTAAGCTAGTGAAGCTAGCATGCCAGCTAACCTATCCACAGATTTATAAAGTAAAGATTTTACACATCTTATTCTTTGGAATATTAGTATTGTGACTTCAGAGTTTTGTATGCTGAATATTTTGTTTTGTGCAATGTTGAAATGCTGCATTGGTGCACAAACATTATTTTTTTAACAAAAAGATTAATTCAGATTCATGCTTTGATAATTGATGCATCTTCACATATTGCTTTACCAACATAGCGTAAAGCATCGTCACCATCATCCTCTTCTGATGAGGATTCAGAGAGTTCCCAGGAGGAGGAGGAAAAAGGCTCAGGGCACACCATAGAGCTGGACCAGTCTGGCCAGGAACTCAGGCACAAACACAAACCACTCAAACGGTGAGAAATGTGTTCAGAGATGTAGGAAATGGTGGCATCAGGGCACCATTAATACTAAAATGTGTATCATTTTGTGGAGAAGTTGTCATTGTGTCTTTTCTGGCCCTCTGCAGAGAACGTCCTACCTCACCCACCACAAAAGAGGCCATCCAGGGGATGCTGTCTATGGCTGGTCTGCTGTGCTCCTCCAAGCCGGACAAGGTAGCCTCATCCCAGGAGTCTTGGTGGTCGAACTCGAGCCAGTGTTCACCGCTGGAACAGAGGGAGGTGTCGCAGCACCAGCGCCACCTGCAGGGGGACAAGAGCCCGATGGACAGCCAGGGCAACAGCAGCAGTGAGGCCTGGGACAATCAGGGGCTCCCTAGCCCTCTCAGCCGAACCCATGCCACCAGCCCAGAGATGGACTACCAATACTGTGACCCCTCAATGTCTCCACCTCTACACCCCTCAAAGAGGAACGCCCCCAACCCTCCACCTGTCAGCAATCAGGCCACGAAAGGTTTGTAAATCATATTATTTTTTTCAACCCAAAAAATCTGAAATAGTTCTAGTCTAAAATACTTTTCTTCATGTGGATGTTTGAACTTCACTGTGCAAGATTGTTTTAAAATTCACATCCTCTGTGCTGTAAGGGGATAAAAATGTTTAAAAACTATACAATTGCCATGTACATACAATGTGGAAAAAATGATTATAAAATATTAACTTAAATTGTTGTAAAAATGTGGCTACAACAAATGTAATAACTATGTAATATATAATATGTAATTTTAGTAACATTTCAAGTAAAAAAACATCTACCGCTCACTAGTTCCAGTCCCTAAAATGTAAATATTTGCTAAATTTGTTTGTCTCATCACAGCAAATACTAAACTGATACTTTAAACTAAGACTTTTTAATGATATCAGCTTTTATTCAGCTTACGTAGATGCTATTTTCACTATACCAACATTTTAGACATTTAAGTATCTGACAGTTTATAGACCAGATGATTTATCAAAAAGAGAACTGGTAGATATATATAGTGAAAAACATTTAAAAGTTTTAATGCTTAGCTCTAATGCCGTTCTCTTCTAATGAGGTCACCCTGTGCTTCTTTTTCTTTTTTCTCAGGCAAACGGCCCAAAAAAGGAATGGCCACTGCCAAGCAGAGACTGGGAAAGATCCTGAAAATCAACAGACACAGTCGCGTCTTTGTGTAACGCTCCAAAAACGTCAGAGGCAAAATGAGAAGCTGGAGATGTATTGTTGAAGAAAAACAATAAAAGAAACCTATGTGCATTTGTTATCAGACACTTTTGTGCTTTAGAAAATGAGGAAGAGAGGAAAAAAAAAAGTACAAACACACTCACACTGCCTGGAGATGACCGTAACTGAATGAACCTTGACACGTAAAACACGCTCACTGTGCATGCTTAGGAGACAGGGTATTGGATTTGAAATAAGCAAGTGCACGACTTCACTAAAAGCACACTAAGAACAAAACATAAGAGGAGCTTCGAGAAGACGAGCGTATTATGAAAATTTTCTGCTGCAGGGAAAGGTGGACTGAAGGTCCTGTGGGCATTCGAATGGACAAAAGAGATGTGGGAGGTCTACCAAACAACAAAAAAATTACTTTGCCAGGGCAATGGCACGATTCCTACTGCTACTGCCAAGATCATCTGCATCACATAAACTAATATTCTCTCCTCTGAACGCACCCCCCCCTCACAACCTTCCCGGCTATTTGCAAACAGGATGGAGGTGACGTGGAGATGTATCTCTAGCAGGGTTTTTTTTTGTTTTTTTTTCTTCTTCTTCTTCGTCTGAGGGGAAAAACGAGGTGCTAAGGAGAAGGTGGTGAACTGAAATTTCAAAATGGTGCTCATTGTTTGTACTTTTCTCCACTCATTCTCGTCCCTTCCAGTCCTCACCTCCCTCCCCAGCTCCCCCTTTGTCTCAATCACACCAGCAATAATGACTTTGAGGAGAGGAAAGAGTCGGAGGCAGCACTTTGGTGCATTTTCGCCCCCTTTAGTCTGGTTTCTTTAATCAAATTGGAATTATTGTGTTTGTTTAAAAGTCTAAATAGATGCATTACTGACTTGCACTACTTAGTGCAAAATCTACTCTCAAATCTGCACTGTTTGGTAATTAAAGGATGTCTGATGTTTAAGGGAAGTTGCTCAGAGTGCTGCCTCTCAGTGAATTTGTTTAAATAGGAATTATGAGTCATTTACTCATTTTAAAAAGCTGAAAATGACAAATGACTCGCATGATATCCTTAATTTATTTCTTGTTTTATCTGTGATGTTTTTTAATGTGTTATTTTTATGGAGTCTGAATGATGTATTTATTAATTGAAAGAGAATGATTTTATTATATTTTGACCCTAAAATCTCAGCTATTGAGGGGTTAGTTCTTTTTTTATAGGGTTTTTTCTCCTTTCATACTTTTTTTTTTTTTTTTGTAAATGTGGATGTTTTAGAGATCATTTGACCATCATCTGTTGAGTAGCAATTTACCTACAACTCTTTAACTTGTATTCTGTCACAACTCTTTTCCTTCCCCAGTTAAATAGATCCTACGTTGATTCTCATCTCTTCTGGTTTCCTCTTCTCCCTGTACCCAGAGGTGTTGGTCTAGGTGCGACTAGAGTCTAGGTTAGATTGAAAAACGTCAACTTCCATATCTCCACCTGAGCTTTTTTTAAACTAGTGCCACTCAGCATTTAGCAAAAAAAACAAAACAACTCCAAGTATTCTGAGCCACTGTGGTTGATGTATTCAGAAGTGAACATTTGAGGAACTTTAGCGGGATGACTGAGTGATTATTCTTTTTTTTAAATACAATGTGTTGTTGCTCGGTGTGCGCAGTTCTTCGCTCTCAGGGAATGATGCCATGGACATAACCTTTGATTACCCACCAGCCACGTCATGGATGCAGACCAGATGTTCTCAGCACTCGCTCCAGACTTTTAAGCTTCACCTCCTTGCTTTTGGGTTGCTGAGGTTTGTTTGTTTTTCCATTGGTCAGAAATGATTTCATGGTCGTGGTTTTAAGTTGTAAGGATAAGCTGTCACTCGTTTTAGCTTTTACAGTACTGAGGAAAGTTTGACAACTTCTGTTAACATGAATTTGGTATTGTCCCCCACTGCTTCCAAACACGCTCTCAGTGTTTAAAAAAAACACCTGTGTTAAGTTGACTCTAAAAGACATTTCATGTAAATGACGGCCAGGCTTAATGTTGCCAAGTAGCTTTAAGACCACCCTTTGAACAGCGTGAGACTTCGAAAGCTTTGCTCAGGTTGACTTGTTGTGCACATGACCTGCACTGTGTGATCAATCACTCAGCCCTGATGAGGTGTTTCACATAATCCTAACACAAAGAACCAACTTACAAAGTTAGTGTTAATCACATTGCCAGACTGATTTCCTCCTTTTTTTCCCCCCCTTACACTACACTTTAACCTTTGAACTCTTTGCATGTTGAATTGAATTATTGAAAACACACAAGCTGGCCCGCAGGCAGGGTTTGTTTATAAGCTATAGTATTCATCGTACAGGATCTCTCCCCTTTTGCTTTTACATACAGCTCTCTTGGCATTTGTGTTAAAATGTGTTGGTCCTCACAATGTTTGTCCCCCCCCTAGATTTAAATGGTTTGATTAAAAATTTACAAACACTGGCTGTGACACTGATACTGTTAATGCGTTGCATTTTGTTTCTGCATTTACAAAAATTGCGTGTAAATAAAACTAATGAAATAATGTCTTTTGATTGTGTCCTCTTATTGTGTCCCAATAACAGCTTCCTGTTAACACTTGGATAACAATTTGAAATCTTGTGCGTTACATTTTAAGATTTAGACACAAACTGTGCTACTTTCACTCTTGATTAAAGAATTTTATTTGTCTATGTACAACAGTGACTTTCAGAGTATTCTGAAGATTTCCACAAAGACTTGCCCAGCAGTTTTGAGTTCCTCATGGTCATCTAAAAACAAGAGAAAAGAGTTCACAGTCTAATATAACAGTTTTGCAGTAAATCCTGTATGGTCATATCTGTCTAATGCAGTGCAGGACTGTAGTAAATGTACAAGAGATGTAATTTACTTTTCACACCGCTCAATTGGGCAGTTACTAATATATTTGAAGTACACCTAGCTGAACTAATGCAGTAATACAACCACCCTGTAATACACTCTACTCAACGTGTTAAATGTTGAAACAGTTTGAGAGGTTGTAAATCCAGCAGGCATTTGTATTATTTGTCCACCACATGTCTAAGAATGAGTGTAAGGTGAATAACAGAAACCCCTCTCTGATTAATGCAGCACATTAAAAACATGTTTTTTTTCCCAAAACACTTCCTGACAGGTGTAAATAATTCATTGTAATTTAAAAAATATTTTTAATTACATCTCTTGTACATTTGTTTTTTTATAATTTAGAAAATTTAAAATTGGTTGAACCATGAAGCTTAACTAATGCCCCATTCAAACATGGTTAATTTCTCTACTGGAGGTGTGGTGATTTTATTAACTGCCCTGGTCACTGATTTTAATAAGTGTGCAGCATAAATACTTACACAAGTAATTTTTCACCCCCTCCCCAGTAAAAATTACAGCTGAAAGTGCTCCTCCTGTAACTTATCATCCTGTCCTGCGTCAGGTCCTTCTGGTCTATCCTTATTCATCAGCTCAGTGTTTTGGTTTTGCTAATGTGATGGAAGCATACTAACACAAAAACAAAAGCCTCTTTGAGAACAAATATAGAAAAAATTACAGCCATGAAAATCCTGTAAAAGCTCATCAAATGGGCAGCAGTAAGCCTGTATTGTTAGAATAGCAATATTAAATGTATGCCGAATTAGCTATTAGCATTCCCTGTTGACAATATAGCAATGGGTGTAAAGAACTGTCACTGGGTTACTTTGGTAAAAATATGCTGATTCTGGTTCTGCAGAGTGTTTTCTATGATTTTTAAGCTTACGGATTGATTAATCATGATGGACATCAGAGATAATGATTTCCTTGATGGATGTATAAGACATGGTGAATGACACTGATATGCGTTTCCTGCCTGTGTTAAGATTTAAGCTATGACGCCAAGCAGGAGTACATGTTTTGACTCAAATTCACCTTTCCTTCCCTTCAACTCGCCTGCCCTCCTCTGGAGAAGTTTTTTTCTTTGTCCCGACTCCTGTGGAAACACATCCTCTAATTTATCTTAAAAGCCAGCGTGGAAAGACGAGTTAAATGACCAGGGACCAGAGGTTGTAATAATATTCTTTCTCACACCTCCAAACTGAACGTTAAACCAGTCCTCCTGAGGTTACCTGGCTTCACTGAGATGAACACTGAAGGACAACTGGTATCACAAAGCTCAACTTGATCTTTTAACTCTGGGCTCATGTGGAAAAAAAGTGTAGAGCACACGGGGCATCATCAGAATTGTGAAATAATTGATTTGAAATTAGATGAAACTGCAGTATATGTGGGGGGGATATTCAAATGAGTGAAATATAATCAATATAATCATACAACTGGGAGACAATAACAAGCTACACAAACGCTAAAATAAATTCTCAATTATTACAATTAAGGATATGGCTATAAATAACAGCAGGAATCGTTAGCATGCTTTTAGTATAGTGTTTAAAGCTGCTTTTATTTCAACCTTCTCCCACCTACAGTGTATCTGCTTAGGCAAGCTGCTAGGTCCAAAGACTTTAATGGCACTTTAATCTGAATACTACGGCTCATTGGTCAGTTACATTACTACTAGCTACTCCATGACTTATCATAAATGCCACCTAATGTGGTGTCACAATACATCTGTGACAGTCAGAGTGCAGGCAAAGCCTCCTTGCAGACAACTGGAGTTTCTCTGGGTTGGGCCCACAAGAACGTGTCCCATAATCACCTTTCTCTTTACCAGACCCCACACACACTCGACTGAGGCATCCATTATTACCAACCACCAGCAAACCAAACACAACCAGCCACCCCCTGACAGTATGCTGCTTAACCCACTATGCACCAGCCAAGCAAGTAGCAAGTAATGAGGCATCTAATGCTATCTGTGAATGGTAAACCTCTCTCCTCTTAAGACCCACTTACATGTCCTAATAATAACCTCCATAGCCATTATAAAACTAATGGTAAAATTGTGCATCCTGCCATGATGCGTATCTCCAACTGCTGCCATGCTGTGGTAAAGTCTGACAAAGGATGGACAATGGGCTGTGTGCAACAGAACCACAAGCATTTGCATTTAGGAATATCACATGGAAGTTTCCTCTCTCGTTCTTTGCTGACTGAATTTGATGGCAGATCCTTGCCGTGTGCTCCGAGCATCCAGAAAACCCTGGTATTACAGCTTTCTGCACTGAGGTGTTGATGGCTCAACAACCTCTGTGCCACTAAGATTAATAAATTCTTACTTTCTACACTGATAAGGCAAACTGACCAAAACTACCTCAACTGATTCTTTCTCCTTAAGAATAAAACCATTTCTGTCCTTCTCGACAACCTAGGAACAAGCTATCTCCTCCACGCTTCCCTAATGAGCTTCCAAGAAAACACATCTAGATCATTTTTATACAAACAACTGAAAGTTCTATTAGGTGAAGAGACAGATGTGGCCACTGCTCATCTAACTACCATTTCCACCTCTTTCAAAGTTGTAACTGTCATGTCCATGGGCTGGTTTATCTGTATGCAGCTTTTAAAGTAAACCTCTAGTTTATTAGTGGCTTTAAAAGTGCTACTACTGAATAGTGTCTTGGTAATAAAGGTCTTTTAAAAAACATGCCCTGTATCGCTCCTCTTTCTCTGCAATCTACTTAAAACTTTCTCCTTTCCTTAAACCTTCCAACCAAAATGTTTTCACAGCACATTCTTTCTGCATTAATGTAGTCTTCCTCCACAGTGTTCTGAGTTCTCTTCACTCCCAGACATTTAAGTCCATTTATCTCCTGCTGCCACCTTTACTGCACTCTGCTGCTGCCTTCTTCCTCCTAACACAAACCCCAAACCTTTCTTCACCATATCCATAAATTAAATCTCCCACTCTAACTTCTTCTCAGCTGTCTGTTCAAGCTCTTCCAGTGCACCTATAAGACCTAATCTTAACCCCATCTCTACTCTAGCCCTAGCACTCTTCTTGCCCGATCATTTGGTGATATCCTCTGCTTCTCCTCGGTGGCAGGGATGCAGATTTCATGCAGTCTTTGGTCACTAGCCTGTCGCTGGATATCACCTGACTGATGTGACAGACTTCCTGTGCAGCATACCGGCCTACTGCACTCTTCACCTGCTTCCAAGCAGCTTTTATTCTTTGCTATATTCTAAGGTCTTTTTTAGAAGTCAACTTCTTCCAGACACAAGGACATATCTGCAGTTTCCTCTAACTCTGACATTGTGAAATCAACTGAAGTGCTTTCTCTGCTTATTGTTGTTTAAACAGGTCATATTTTTATTTCCACAGTTTCTAATTACCCTGTGTAATTGAAATGCTTTGCTGTGGTGCAGCTTTGTGATACCAGATACTGAGTTGAGCAAAAACATAGGTGGCTGACCCACTAATCTCACTTCATGGTACAGACCCTTCGATTGGTTGGTGATGCAGTAGTCATTTAAATAAGGGAAACTGAACAATTCACCTTATTCTTCATCATCTGGTGGGATTCCAAGCTCCTCATCTGTCCACTGGGAAGCATCAGGCCAGGGGAAGTGACCCTAAAGAAGAGAGATGAATCAAGGCTAAATTCATCAAGGCACATTGACATCAATAACATGACGGTCCAGTCATGTTTGGACACAATCTGCACTGTAGTTATACACAACTAAAAAACTGCACATATATTATATGCAAAATGTTTGGGCTCCCATTGACAATTTAAATTTTTTCAGATTTTTGAAGTGACAAAAAAAGGGTGTTTTTGTTCTGTAACTGTTTTCATATGATAAAACCATGTATATCAATCTCAGCACCTTAAATGTATATGTATATGATATGACCTACTGGCCTGTTTATGTTCTCAATCAAAAAAACAATATTCGAGTGTATAAATTGGCTAGCGCCTGAATATAATCTGTCAAGTGACCCAAAAAATTCGATAGTGGCACTGTCAAGATGAGAGTTCAAAGGTGCATAGCAGTTGTGTTTTTCCCCCTCAAAGGCTCAGAATTGCGTTACTATTTGATTTAAAATCACAATTATAAGTCATAGTCTTCTCTAAATAAGTGAAACAACTGCTTAGACAACATCAACGAAAACTGAACAGCTATGATTAACCAGCTGTAAAGTTTGTAAATACAGTACTTAAAGTCACATACACTGTCACACCTATTTGTCAATGTGTTTGTAATAATGTACAATATACTGTACACACACATACATTGGTGGTTTTGCCCTGTTGTTTTTTTTTGCCAATTTTGTGTGCTGGGTTATTTGTCTGGATGCTTTAACTTGATCCACAAGCTCAAATAGAAACAAGGCAAACCAGCTTTTGATAGATGCCCAACATGCGCTACATTAGTTGTGTGTGAAAACAAAGTTCAGCAGCATAGGTTCCCGATGCCAAGTTTACACCCATTTACTTTAAAACTGAAATGAAACAATAAAAGAATCTTTATCATCTGAATCTGAAGGATTCAACCATAGAAAGACCATGTTTGCAATGTGTGAGAGGGACACAGACTCAGCTAAACCTTTGTACATATCACCCTCATAGTTTGACCTATGTTTAGATTCTTGAAATAAAAACAGAACTGATATTTAAGGCTAATATTTAAGAACTGTATTAACTTTTCAACTGACAAATCAACTAAGTATTTAATTGTCCCACAGGTGCACAATGTTTGAATTCAACATGACACTTATTTTTTACAAGTTTCTCCTTGAGTGCCTCGTTTGGCCAAAGACTACAGCACCAAGGCATACTGTAAAATATTTGTACTTACCAAGACTGCATCGGGTTCGTGCCAGAAATGCCAAAGGATCCAAAACCACATAAGACCACTGATGAGCTCTGACTCAAATTTCTGTTTCTTCGTTATCTGAGGATACTGCCTGTACTGAGGCTCAATGTGCGGACCTCCGCTAGCCCTACAACATAAAAAATATTTTAAATCAGTGTCCAGATATAAGACGATGATTTTTTTATTTTATCGACGACGTGTTAGCTAGTCGCTGCTATCGCTAACATAGTAGCTAAG
>JAUMHL010000016.1:12501272-12531363 GCA_032362345.1 Sandelia bainsii | reverse complement strand
TACTGCCTGTACTGAGGCTCAATGTGCGGACCTCCGCTAGCCCTACAACATAAAAAATATTTTAAATCAGTGTCCAGTCGATGGTAATTAAAATATGGAATGTTTACTATAATATAATTTAGGTATTCTGAGATATAAGACGATGATTTTTTTATTTTATCGACGACGTGTTAGCTAGTCGCTGCTATCGCTAACATAGTAGCTAAGATAGCAGCGGGTTTGACAATACTCACTTTCTGGTCGTTATCCTTCGTGGACCGCGACTAAGCAACTGAGTCCCTGTCCGAAGGATTCCAAGTGCTCTTCCCAAAGAAGACATGTTTGCTTATTTATCAAACAACAGACTACTTTCGATTAATTTGTTCTAATTCGCAAGAAATACAGGGCTACAGACCGAGGAGTCACCTTCTCCCCCTGTCAATAAACGACCTCCAAACAACGTCACCTGTGATTGGCGACCTCGGTTGTTCCTCTTTGCTGATTGGCTGAATGGACTATACCCTCATAGGACACAGCGCCACCTGCTGTTCTCCTGGTAGCAGGAGTTTCCCTTTCAGTCCAAACACTGATTTTCTTTGCTGTGGAAACTTGCTCATTTTGAAACGTCAACACGCTCTTTACTTGAAAAATTAGCTCCACCATAACCAGCTGATGATTTTGTTCAAAACTAAATATCTAAGGTGTTTCCCCTTACATTTATTTATTTTTTACTAACTAAAAGGTCAGTTTCTTAAAATCTCTCCCTGAATCTGTACATGAAATAAACCTTGCATGGCACAAACATTTTTGATTTCTACAGAAACCTGATTCATGAGGCAAATGTAGAACAAAACAGGACTAGACATTCATGTTACCAACAGTATCAAACTCAATAGTTTTTAAATAGTTTATTATATATTATATAGAGTACTTCCTAAAGCTTAGTACTTCAACTTGAACTGGTACTTGTAGTGGAGTACTTTTTTAGGCAAGTACTCACTGTTACTTGAGTTTTTATACTTATACCACCTCTGCTTTACACAATCCTGTAGTCTACAATTATTTGAAAATTGTAGTCTAGCAATACTGTAAATGTACTCAACTAATTATATACTTATCTTATAAACACTATTATCTTATATTTCAAGTCTTGTTGGATAAGACTTTATTGGTCCCCTGGGTAAATTTCCTAAGCTACCCAGTAGTATAAGTTAATATATGATTAATACAATGCAAGGCATAAACAAATATGTCACATAAATTATAAGCTGTGCCATTCTCCATAATGAGTACTTTTATTAGTTTTAGCTTATAGCTGAGTATTTCTCCTGTCTTGGCATCAGATTAAACGTTACTGATTAGTATGCAATTACCTATTAAAAAACAGACAGAAATGTGTTCATCAAAATAAAACAGCCTAACAATGTTCACAAGATTCAAATCAAGACTTTTTATTATCATTCCACAATATGCAAAATAAAAACAGGATAATAAAATAACAGCACAATGAATTAAACAAAGCAACAACTGAATATGATTAAAATACAATATAGATGAAACAGAAATGTGCTGTGTTGAGGAAAACATTTTAAATTACTTCACTAAAGGAGAAATCTAGATTGGTTAATAAGTAGTTCAAATGACTTTGTTTAAAAATAAGTAAAGTGAATCATCAATGTACATGTGATACAAAATTATAACAAAAACGTCACGTTGAAGCAAAAACGTTTTTGAAAAAGTTCCAATAATCGTGGGAAAAGGCATAAATATAAAAAAAAATAAGACATAATAAGGAATAGACACCTGGCTTCCAGAAACTAGAGTGAGGGTACTGCACCAAGCAGGACTACTGTTGGCTAGGTAACCTCTGAAATAACATGCATTAACTTATCTGAACATTTGTCCATAAATAGCAATAATCAATACTTATGACTAATTGACACCAAGTATTCAATCGGATTTAATCTTACCAACTCAGATACAAAACATTACAAACTATAGTCAAATACCTTTTGTCAGGCGAGCTGACGATCCCGCTTCCTGGAATCAGAATCAGAATACCCCTGTCAGGGGGTGGCTGTAACTGTCATCCCCGTTTGTAGTTTCAGTAGTTAACTACAAAAAAATATAGAAGTAGGTGAACCACCAACAAGCAAATGTAGTGAAACTACTAATTACGTGAAGGTCACCACTTCTCACCACTGGAAACACGTGATTGGAAATAGAAAAAAGAAGTTGATGTGATGTGATGCTGCACTTATGGTGCAAACAGCCTCACTCAATGAAAACGAAGCGTGAGGGTGATAACTTGTCATTTTTAGTTAAAACAGAGGTAAATTCGTTCATGTTCTACTTGGTTAGCCCACTAGATGGGGTCAAAAGCAATACAAAGCTGAAAATGGATATAGTAGTCTGGAAGATGTGCTGTTTTGGTGGTGAACACTGACAATTACCGTCTTCAAACTGTTTAATAGCAGAGACAGAATGTTGCAGCTGCTTATGTAACATTACACATATAGAATCAGATCTGATTTCTTGGCGATGATTGACATTGCATTTACGAAGCAAAATGTGGTTTTGTCGTTCAAACCAACTTAAATAACGACCACAAACAAATGTAAACCCATGTTCAGGCGGTCTGCTGCTGTGGCTGTAAATCAAATAAGTTCTCAGGATATGAAAACAGGAAATAACAACATTGTGGCGAAGTCGTGAGCGCGCACGACGCCGCCGCCCATGAGTGCTCGACTCGCGCAGTAACAGAAAAAATGTCGTCGACGCCATCTTGTTCCTTGTCAACTACGCTAATTTTCTTTCAACGACAAGT
Organism: Sandelia bainsii; assembly: GCA_032362345.1. Taxonomy (NCBI): domain Eukaryota; kingdom Metazoa; phylum Chordata; class Actinopteri; order Anabantiformes; family Anabantidae; genus Sandelia; species Sandelia bainsii. Next base: position 12,528,557 of record JAUMHL010000016.1, on the reverse strand, counting down.
CGCATTTTATCGCACAACGCACATATTCTCTTTCAATTTCATGTACAAAAGATAAACTATCGCTTCGACCCATCTGTTTTTTACCATCGTGAAGCCCCTTCATTAAATTAATGACACACTCACATTGTTACCTAATGGCGCCGACTCGTCGGTCCTCTCCGGCTGCGCCCCTCTCCCCTCACAGCTCAGAGCCCGCCCACAAATACTAGCTGCATGATGTCATCAAAAACCAACCACTTCCCAAAAATGACCAATTTTCACCAGCTGCTTTTGAACAATTATGAACACCCTCGACGCCTGTGCGCCATAATCTTAACACAAAAGAGGTCAGACAGTATTCAGAACAACGCAATAGGCACAACGGTCATTGATTAATATTAACCTGTCCGAAAAGTCGACAGCGACCGTTCAATCGCTGCATCCTCCACAGCCGTTTATCATAACATTTCCGTGATGGCGCCTCGATCAGCCCCACTTTAACCTCCGTTCTCCCCCAAGTTTATTTCAAACAACCGGGCTGCCCGAACACCAGCGGTTGCAGCCGTCCTGTAGCAGTACGCATGCGCGGGGGGATGCGGTTTCGGGTGGGGGAGGGTCAACACATGGAAACGTTGAGAACATCCTCCCTCAGCATATGATGTCAAAGGGATTTCTACAGACATATTTCTGGAGAGGTGACAGGAACAGATTTACCACAACAATAAACCTGTCGGAAAAACGCTAGAATGATTTGTTTTTCAGTGTCAAACGTGTTGATTTTATAGTTTTTAAATATGAGTTTAAAAACGTGATAACAGAAGATAAAATATAGCCAACATTAATCAAAAACAAATGACATTGTACACAAGCTTTGATTTGGGGTTTTAGAATTATAAGTGCGAGTGTGATAAATACATTTAGTTTAATTCAAAACTTTATGAGTACAGTGAATTTGTTTTTGACTTTATCTATCTATCTATATATATAGATAGATAGATATATCTAGTGTGTTTCATTTCTTCAATTACATGGTAACCCACTTAATATTTTCCTCTAGGCTATGGTCTGTTTTCTATCTCCATTTTTAATATTATTTGTGATCGTTTCATCTATGCTATCCCTTCTTAACATCAGTTCAATATAACACCGCTCTTGTATAAGGGGTTACATAACAGCTTAGTTATCTCCTACTGCGTTGGATAGTGGATTTAGGTGATCTTTTCCAGCCAAGCCAGTGGTAAAATAAAGAAGTTTGGTCCAAAAAAAGAGACACATTTAGGATTTGTAAACAAGTGTTCTTATGGCAGTTTTAATAAACAATCTGGGCTGGTCAAGCTTTTTAGGTGCACTGCTGCTGCTGTAGGTCTGTTTATGGATTTACAAACCAACAAGTACAAAATACACTAAAGAGTTAAATTTGATATAAACTGGGTATATTGGTGTGCGTTGAGTAAGAATAGGCTACTAATAAATACGCTGAGATTGAAGGTTACTCTGCAGCTTTTCACCATAAGAAGAAGAGGAGGAAACAGGAGGGGGGAAAACAATAGCGCTAGTTTAAACAAGACCTCCTGATAAAAACGTTCCCACAGCTGACTTCACTTTGACAAGGTGATCGTGACGATATGACCTGCACAATGTGCAGCCATTTGTTTGACAAACAGGCTAAACCAGCTATATTGTGAAATATCACGTATAAAATATTAAACGTGCTAAGGTAATTGCTTTCTACTAATTGTCCATTTGACTAGCTTTCTCCGAATAGCGCAGCACAAGTTAAATCCACAGCGTCACCGACAGAAATAGCAGACTTGAGGAATCACAGTCGTGTACGCGCCTGTTAACACGGTCACGGCGCCCCTGTGAAAATAGGAGTGTAACCCCGCACTATGTGGAGGTGGAGCACGGGTTTAGCGATGGGGAGAGAGGGGGGCTCGTGGGGGAGGCGGAGTCTCAGCAGTCCTGGCAGGGCCGCCATTTTTGCAAAGGGAAAAGAGACTGGTTTGAGAGGATCTAATTTCTAAAAGTCGCCGTTGACTAGAGCAGTTTTAAGGTTTCGAAATTATTTCTACTCAAATTTGGGTCCCCGCGTAAAACAAGAGCAGGGGATTTTTCACAGAAAATGACAATTTAGAGGATACGTTTATATACAAATATTTTAAAGCTTTGCTAGGGATCCGCAGTGTGTGGACAGAAGTATTGTTTTGGTTGTGGAAGCTGTGTGGAAAGCGACGGGGGTCTAACCCAGGTCCCCTAATTCGTTGTTCGGGTCCTCCAGAGTGAACATAAAACGGTAAGTAAACTGCATTAACAGTTAGTAGTAGAGAGAGCACAAATCCGACCTGAAACGCGATTGATGGCTTTAGTTAGCTGGCTAGGTGCATCATGCTGGTGCTGGCTAATGTAGTTGTACTGTCAGTTGAGTTTGGCTTGCTAGCTGGCTGATGAAGACAGTTATTTCAGGATGTATAGATGCCACGTCCATTTTCGTTCATATCTGCCTTAATCAAAAATTGAAAACCACTAGCTAGATGACGCAAGTTTCTGGTGTAGGCCTAAGTGTCAAGTTGTCAAGCGTATCGCCAAGAGACCACTTGCTAGCTAGCGCATGCTACTAGCTCAAATTAACGTTAGCTTGACATAGACCGAACAGGGCTCTGACTTTTCGTTGGTAGTGTGGCAATAAAAGAGACGTCATACAAAGTTATCTGGTAAATATTATTTACAGATCTTTCTGATCAACATAATTGTTTACCACATAGTTAAAGCAACATACTTCCGATTACACTTTAACTTTATGGATACCGTAAAATGAAAACGCTGCATTTAGATTGTCTATTCCATAGCCAAACGTGTAACGTCTTCGCCCAGACTCCGTCAACAACTGTTACATTGCCAGCAGTAAACTTGCCCTCTAAAACACGACACATTAATATTAATCGCACGTTTAGCTAGTATAACTAGAATCACAGGGGGACAACAGTTGATGTTTAGTTTGACACAGTGGCACTGCAGAGCATATTGCGCACGGTTTGATCCGTTATATTGTAAATAAAGCGACCTCCTGATATAACGCTGCACGCTTTATTTCCAGTCATTTAATTTGCTGTGCATTAGATATTTGCAACTACAGTTGCATCTGATGTTACTGTTTGCAACACTGTTACCCAGCAAGAAAACAGTAAATTTAGCATTAGTTACAAACTTGAATTTGTCGTTGTGGCTCGCATCCTGCTCACCCAGAGCACGGGACATTGTTTCCGTTCAGCGAAATCTCATACAATGCCACTGTTCAAAGCCAGAGAACAATACGCTTTTACATGCAAAGAGATATATGAAAATGTTTAGTCTGTTCTGTCCCAGTTTGCTCAAAGCAAAACCAGCTGTTAAAATAATTTACATACCCAGCTACATTGCGCAGTAATAGGCAGCCGAGCTTATATAGAATCGCAGTTATGATCAGATGAGATCAAGAATAGATCAAATGTCAAGCAAAGAACTCATTGGTCTTATTTTGTCATAATTTGACCCAAATGTACATTTCGCGATCCCTCAGTTTAAATTGAGGGTGTATTGGGTTCAAATGCTGCAAGCATGGGGGAGGGGGTGTTCCATTTGGGTATCTCGCCCTAGTCATACAATTTGTAACTCTACCTCGATAGGCAACCCTAGCCATGCTGGAACTATACTGTCGCAATTGGTAGCTTTACCCTATCTGAAACACGGATACTGTATGAAAGTACAGTCGGCTTTAGTTTGCCCCGAGCAGTCATCTCTCAGCGTTGCTGTCGCTCTTTGCAGTCTGTGACGAGCCAAGTATTAATCCACTTCTTTAGTGTCTGTGCTAGCTTACTTTGCTAACTTTAACCCTCTACGCATTATGCCGTTAGCTTCCATTGGATACTGCTAGCTTTGTGTGCTGCTCTGCACGGTTATTTTTGGCCTTTATTCATGGCCTAATATTGACGGAGATTTAAAGCACCGCTGTGATAAACGGTGCTGCTTCAGCTCACTAACTGAGATATAAAAGTCAAATTCAATTTAAGACGCGCTTGGATTGTGTGGCTGCTCCGAATACCATTAACGTTACATCTAGCCTGCTACAGAGGCCATTGCTGTCCATAATTGCTAGCCGATTAGCTTGCTGGCTCTGCTTTCGACGACTTCACAAAAAACCCCAAATGGTAACAACACAGAGACTGTACCGACAGAGTGATACTTAAGGTAGAGTGTATGAAAGAGGCGTTTGAATGCATTCTTGGGCATTTTCTTTCCATGGCGAGGCTCCCCTGGCCACACGATTGTCTCGCCGTCCCGAGAAAGGCGCTATGAAAATGGCGACAGCACCAGGGTGTTGTGGTAACATAATAGCAACGTTGTACCCTCCACACCCCTATTGGCAGAACTGACTGCAGCGCCGACATACTCACTGTGAAGCAACTACACAACACATGATTTTTATTTTAGTTGAGCTTAGGCATAAGAATAACGTAAATTAATGAAAACCATACTTGGGTAATGCTGCGCTTTTAGACTTGTCATAGTTACCGCCACGGATGCCGCCGTGCATATTCCCAAAACGAAAAACATAGTATCCATGTATGCGTCACGTCTTGCTCATGTTTCTCGTAATTTTGCCTGCTCGGACATGGAGATCATTGTCATAGAAAAACAGTCAGAACTATTTGTGACTGAGAAAAATGTAGAAAATTTAGATCAATTTGAATTCATTAAGTTAGTGTTATTAAGGTACAGGTTTTCTCTTTGTCGAATTATATCTCGTGCACAATTATTTTGCCCCGCATACTCGCCTGAAATCTTTACTCCGTTACATCTAGTACAATAACATCTAGTTTGTCTCATCAGTTTGTTTTCACTATACCTTCTTACTTATTATTATTAGTGTTATTGAAATTCAGGGGTTTTGGGCCAGTTAGTTACGGTGTGTAATAATCAGCACTTTATATTTAAATATTAGTTAAGAGACATAGTCTGAGGTTCATAGTGAGTGTGTGCAACACATTCAAATACACAGAGTAGCTGGACATTAATTTATTTTAGAATGCTAGGAATGTCACGAAATGTTTTGATCTGATATTTATCTTTCTCAAGGTAATACAATAGCCTTCAGTTGGATTAATCCCTCAGAGTGCCTGAGCACAATCTCATATAAAAGGATATGTTTCAAATTGAATGTTTAATGCTGTAGGCCATATGTGTGCCACATGTAGCCTTCATTTGACCGCTTCTGTTGAGGCAGTTTGTCAGTGCTACAATAAAATTGCATATCAAATCACATATCATCAAATATGGATATATTGAAAATTTACATATACAGATCCCGATTAAAGCCAGTTGTCAGGATAATGTTTTCAGGTCTATTAGCTTTCACAAAGCCCTTTGATGGGGTGGCACAGCTGTCTTTTTCTTTACGTCACCCTGTAGGACAAACTTTGCACTTTGTGCAGCTCAAATGCCTGTCCGTGACTGTTTACAAAAAGCATTGTTTTTCCCCTTTCCTACTGATAATTTTAAGGCAAGTTGAGTGAACAGTAAAGGTTTTTCAAAGTTAGTGAGGCTTTAGGTGCTTATACAGAGATGTCCCTCATATGCTTATATTACTGTTCAATCTATCAACAACATAAAAGTGATTTATATGACTGTAAACATCTGTGTAGCTGTTCTTTGGGGATGTAATGTTGTCAACCTCAGTGCACTCAGACAGCGTTAGACTAATAAATGTATCGTACAAAGATCCTTGTGTGATTAAAGATTCTGTCAGTAGCAGGAGTAAAGCATGCCGCATGCCCTAAAGCCCTGCAACAATACTATTTGACAGAGTGTCAGTTCCAAGTCACTGCAACATTATACATCTCATAAACATCACATAGCACCTTAATGGTCTGCATAGCTTCTATCTATTTAGAGTGAGTTCTGTTCAACTGTCTATGGATATGGTTCATATAGTAGTAAGTGGTAAAGGGTCTTCTCCTCAGTGGAAGTTTTATTATTACTAGGTGAATGAGAGGGCACTACTGTGCCTAATCAGTTTCTGCTTCATAATACACACAATCCCCAGCCATCTTGTTCTTCCTTCTAAATGAACAGAGACCTCTGTCCTCATACTCACTCAGCTTTCTCTGTCCACATGATAATGGGGCTGACAGTGTTAAATACCAGTGAATGTGTGCCTGGTTACCTTGTGCAGCAAATGTTTGTTTGCTGTGTTGACAGAGATGGTGATGGGAGATGAGCTGCCCACACACATCACCGTAGGGACAGAACACTCTGGCAGGTGTCAGGGAGACAAGGCAGTCTCAGGTGACACACCTTTTCTCTTGCCCTAACCCCTAGACAGAATCTTGCACACATACAATCAAAAACCCCAATTTGAGAACAAAACTATTTAATTTTCCAGTGTACTCATCAAAGAGAGTGTGTTAGAGACAATAAAGAAGTCGAGCAAGTGCAGAGGATGTCTGCAGGTGTATTGACATATTGATAGGTCAGATGAAGGCCACAGACTCATCAGCTTCCTCTTTCACACTCCTACTATACTAGTAAGAGCTCTCTTTGTCTTCCCTGTCTCCTGACAATAGTCTCTTCCCTGGATCAGTAGCATTTCTGTAGTTTTAAGTGTGTTTCTTTCTAGATACACACCTCACCATTTGGGGTTAAGCTGTGTGGTTGTGGCCTGGTCTCCAGTGATCTCACTTGTGTGGTACCCAGACCCTGAGAGACACAGAAACAAAGCTGCCTGGCAGTGGGGCCCAGCAAAGTCACATGGCATCCCAGCTGGGAGGAGAAGCCAAGGCTCAGGTGACCTGTTTTTGTGCTGCTAGCTGGGCCGTAACAGATCCCTCTTTAAACTAGCAAGCTGCCTCCCCGACAGGTGGCTGCAGCCCTACTACACCTCCCTAACCATCTTCCTGTTGCTGTGCCAGCATCACAATGGTGTTCATGGGTAATAATACAAGGCATGATGGGCCAAATAAAGAGGGGAAATGGCATTGATGGTGGTGATGTAACAGCACTGCAGTCCAGGCGTGAAATTGATAATCAAACATGGCTGTAATGGGACCTGAGTGGTTCTTTCAGTTTTGCCCTGTAGATGCTAAGTAGCCTTTACCCATTTTCTCAATGCACACATCGACACATGCATAGCTCACATTTTAGATTTGCTGCCTGCTGCATATGTGCCTGCCTGTCACTCCCTCATAATTAAGCTCTACTTTATACGGCAAAGTCACGTTGGCCTTAACAAGCACAGTCACAGAGACAAGTCATATATACCTGTTTATATTATATATACCTGTAATTTACAGATGTTTAAAGGAACCCACCCTTGACTGTACATAGTCTGTGATACTGTGTAAGCAGGAGCGAGAGGGAGAAATTGTGCCTCCGGGGTTCTCCTGAACAGACATTACTCAGACTACAGGAGGGCTGTCCCAGCGTTGCTGCTAGACCGTGTTCCATTCCACTCACACCCTGACTATTTGAAATGAGCACAGAAGACATTGGATTTTCATATATTCATTGTTTATTTTTTGTGTGATTATTTGTCTTGCATCTTATCACATCAAACATTTTACCAACAACACAACCACATAAGGGTCTTAAAGCAGCAAGACAATACCGTGTAACTAAGTAAGAAGCCTGTTGTGACACACTTGTAAAGGACATCTCCATAACCAGTATGAAATTAATATGTAACCATGAAGACCTCATGTTTTTTCTTACTCAATCAGACTGCCATGCTGCTGGCCCTCAGTGTTTATTGCTTACTGGTTGCTAGTTAGGGTACATGCAGCATCACTCAAGCGCTCAAGTAACCAGGCTACTCAGAGAAACCAGGTTTCTCGGTTAATCGTGGAACAAATTTACATGAATTTAAGCAACCTGGTTACTGGAAATCTACATATACATGCAGCAGATGAGTAATCGGATATCTCCTCTACCTTGGGCTGATTTTGGAAGCATGGTTCACAGAATTTAACTGTATAGATTTGGAAAAGACCACTTCCTGAGTGTGTTGGGGAAGCTGATAGCACTGTGAGAGAGCCACACAGACAGTCACAGCGCTCCTTTTTACAGCGCAAACTGTCTGAATTAAAGAAATATAATCAGTTTTTTTCAGTCTTAGTCTGATTTTGGGTGGTCTTTATTTAAAAACGAAGCAGCATCACTCTGAGTAATGATTTCCCCTTTCATCCAGCTGCTCCTCTCTGCTAAACGTAGTAGAGTGCTGAGTGTCGAAAGCCTTTGTCATGCACATGCACTCTTGTAAAACGTAGACTAAAAACCCAGTTACGCCTATACATGGCAGAGTAATCGGAGATCTCTGGGAGAAATCAGGTTTCTCTAATCCCCTACCCCGATTACGGTAACCAGGTTTCCCATTTACATGACAGTTAGGAAATCAGCTTACTCGAGAAAGCCGATTGTAGCCTGGTTACTTGAGTGCATGTAAACACACTGACTGTCACCACTTCATCTGAATTTTAAGTAGATTGCTGTTACAGTCTGGCATGCACTTGCAACAACACAGTTCCCATTGTAGCCACAAAATTGCCTGTGTGGATGCTCTCATCCATGTCCCGTCCTGTATTGATGTATGACTGCACCTACAGTGCTTGAGTGTAGAGGGAGCACTGGCAGCTATGGGCACACTGATGTTTGAAGAACAGCGCAGATGCAATATGTCCCAGGGTGGCCACTGTGAGAGGACCAGGCCTACATTCCATCTGGGTCATGCTTCCTGTGTACATGTATTTGTATAAGGGTGTTTTATCTGTTTGTTTATGAGCTGAGTCATTACAGCCAGCAATGAGGATGGTGTGAAGTCACATCAGCTTGGCAGGGGGGCTGTGGGATTTTGTTGGAATCTCTTTATTTTCTGTTGCTCCTCCTACTTATCGAAAACATAATCTGCTGAGACTTGGCTGCAAAAACAAGAATGAAAACACTGTTACACATAGAACGGTGGTAATAAACTGAGGAGAAAGGGAAGCTGCTGTCTGTAGTGGCATGGTTTGAGTGCGATAGTGTGGGTTTTCCCTCACTGACTTCAGTGCAGTTCTTCTTAAAAGGATAGTTATTCCCCACACAATGACGTGACTGTGTCCCCGACTGAGGGAGGGAAGGAGGAGAAAGCAAAGACTGGGTAACGTTATGTGCTCCACTCTGCCACCCAGAGCCTGCCCAGGTCTAGGCTGTGTAGCGTCACTGTCAGACAGACCCCATGTGCACCTCCCCCACCCCGCTGCCCTCTGAAAGGGAGGGGCTGTGGATGAATTGTCAAGCTTCCTACAGTGCAGAGAAATCAGATTTAAGGTGAACAGTTTTAGAGGAACAAGATTTCATCTTGTGGCTCATTTTACCATTATCCACATTTGCTGTACGGTTTTCTATGTCTGTCTCTCTTCTACCCACCCTCCCCTGTGCATGTTCCCCATTTCCTTACCCCTTACTGTCTTGTGTTTCCATAACAGCAATGGCTAAAGGTGGCTTTTAATGGTCTCTCTCGGCCTGCTTGTAATTAGGAACTGTGTCTGCGACACTCCCCATCCCCTCCTCTCTGCGTTACTGTCTCAGGTTTATTTAGGAAGTGCACAGGGGAGGAACAGAAATCCGGCTGGGCGGTGTGACTGGGCTCAGGAATGGGGGTGGTGTTTTTTTTTTTCTTTCTTTGACTGTGTTTCTGCAGGGTGATGGACAGCTCTTCTAGAGGAAGTGGGAGGAGCAGGCAGAAGCAGTCGCAGCACAGCTCAGATTTAGTTAGGAATGCTGCTGTACTGTACTTGTTTTTCTTTTTCCCACTGCCTTTTGTCAGTCTTGGCTGTGTCTGGCTGCAGCACAGTGCAAGTATGTTTGTACCCTGCTATAAAAGCCTCCTTATAGAGGAATGTTTGAAAGGACAGGGCGAGGAGTTATCTGTCTGTGTGGATGGGGAGGGGTTTCTCTGTGAACGTGCCCTTGTGTGTGCATTCCTTTGTAGTGACAGCAGGATTCCCTGGATGAAGTGGAGACAAACCTAGTATATGAGGGAACAAACAGGCTGCTTAGAAGAGAAGCCATTTACCAGAGCTAAAACATACTGGGCCTATCAGATAATACAAAGGAGCAGGGAGTCTCAGTTCAGTACTTGTTTTTGGCGAACTGCCATATCCTTTCTGAAAGAAAGTAGTTGTGGTTACATTAGCTTCCATCATGAAATACCTCTGTCTGTGATACAGCCTTGCTGTTTAACCCAGTCACTGCACACAGAATCGGATAAGAATTTGGAAGATGGTCCCATCAGTACTTGGCTGGCTCACAGGGGTCTTCTTGCTCCTATTACTTAGGCCTGGAGCTGACAGCTGTCAGGTCTGTGAGCCTCTCACCAGCCCTGTTGGCTCTAACAGTGCTTTGGGTGAATTAGTACCTGAAATTACTCTTACAGACAGTTTCCTTTTTAAAAAAAACCCTCTGTTTTGTTTTCCTCTGTGAACTAGGAGGGTTACCTTGATAGAAGGAGTGCAGTCAGGGTTGACAGTTTACCTGATAATGAAATTTAGTTTTCTTGGGGAGATACATTGCATGTATGTAAACATGCATTTGTTTGAGTGCTTTAGAGGACATGCTTAGGACAGAACAGACTGATACCTCATAGGCATGCAGAGGCATGTTTTGCTCTATGTGTTGTTGCTTGCTAAGTGTGTGAAATATGCCCCTACTCGATGCATGACATATCCTTGCTTTGTAACCCCTCTCCCAGCTACACCCTGAGCCTTGATCTGAGCCTTTGTTTGGCCCCAGTGTGCATGAGCAGGCGGAGGTGTGACCTCCAGCCTATTTTGTCTCAGCATCTGTCCCTCCTACTAATCCCGCTTATCAACAGAGCTCTGCGTATCAGGGGCAGCCACACTGACACATATGCTCCTGTCTGGATTCACACTGGGCACAAATACATGGCTTGATATTCCCATTAGTACTATTTCCAGTTTATAATTTTGTCTTTCTATTCCAATCGACCATTCCAAGTTCCTACATAGGAGCCAATGCAACATTAGATTTATAGCCTGACACCTAATGTAGTCAATAATTGATGACTTGATATCACAGCTGTTTTTTCATGTACATTGCTAGAGATGCTAACAGTAGCAATGATAAAAACAAGCCTTACTGTCAGTGAAATGTGTGGATGAGTAATTACAGTGTTAAAGGTTTTCTAAGTGTGTGTGTTTTTTGTTTTTTTTTAACTAGGATGGGAGTGTGTGTGATTGCCTAGAATAGAGCAGCAATCTTCAGTCGAAGGGGGGAAAAATGGCTTCTGTGTTGCATTTTCTCCCTCCTTTCATGGCGTCTGGCTGCTCTGTTTTCTCTTGCTCCCCTTTGTGGAAGCTTTCTTACAGTGCAGCTTTCTGCATTCCTGGCAGATAGTGTGTAGAGGTCGCTTTAACGCAACTCACAGCAGCAGCTCAGGCTTCACCTTACAAGATCGAATCCTCTCGCTTTTCATCAGTCAATACCCCAGCTTTGTCAGAGGGGAAATTCCTTTCAACCACTTCCCTGTCAAACATTGTTCATGGTCTGAAAGTATGAATCATGCATTAACATGTACTGGAAATACCCAGTTTTCACTATGATTTGTAATTTCAGGTTCAATAATTACTGGAGCATTTTAAGTGCTTTGATCATGGAATGAAAGAAATTACACATTGTTGAGTTGATCATCAATGAATGCTAGCGTTGATACTGCCACACTTCTAACTTATACTCTTTGTTTCTCTATTGTCTGTCTCTCCTTTCCTACTACATCTCCAGGCCTTGTGGATGCACTTAGATGTCTGCAATGACTGCTGTGGCTGGCATGCCTCAGTGTTTTGGACTACCATTCTCTGGACTCAGTAGGACAAGAACTGATCAGCAGAGAACGTCATGAGCATAGTCATCCCAGTAGGGGTGGACACAGCAGACACCTCATACCTGGACATGGCTGCAGGCTCAGAGTGAGTAACACTGACAAACTGTGCACACCTTTTATGCCCCCTCACTTCCTCCCCTCATTCATTGTTATATACCATTTTTGGCCTTCGTCCTTGCCATGTGATTCTCAGTTTCAATGTTTTTTCCTCTCACATCTCTCTAAAACCTTTCACCTTCTCTTTGTCTCTGTTTTCACTCCTCTTTGGGGTTATTTGCATGCGCTTGACACTCTTATTACTCACTCTCATATTATTGTCCCTGTCCCCTTCTCCTCTCTCTATGCAGTTCTGTCATCTTTTTTTAGGTAGTTTGATCCAGTTCTGCCTGTAAACGGATCACCTTCCTCATGTTTATAAAATGGTTTGCAGTCCATGAAAGCAGGGCCCACCCAGTGTCTGTGTCTAATGCACAGTTCTGTCTTGCCATTGATTATACTTGCACAAAACTATTGCTCATCACAAAGATATTCTCAGCTGTTAACCACATCTACCCACATGAAACTCGCTGTAACTGTAGATCTGTGTGTTCAGTCTGTATCTTTAAAACTAACTCTGAAGCATACAAAAGATACATTATTTTCTCTGATTCTTTTCTAATGCTGTAGCACTGTGTTTGCACATGTGTATACTGCATTTAGTCAGTGAAGCAGAAATGGTGCATGGAGCCATGGCAACAAGCCTCCTATTGCCCCTCCTCTTGGTTTCCTATAGTCTTGTCAAGGACATTGCTGTGGCTTTTCCTGGCCAAATAAATGAAGCAAGAGGTTCTTGTATGACTAAAGAATAACACACGTCATCAACTTATGGAGGGGCTCCTGTCTCTTTAAAGGAGGGAGAACCCTCCCCTCTGCCTTCATCAGAGCTGTTGCTGTGACAGCTTGTGTTGCCATGGTATCTGCCCCTCGAGTCCCTCCCTCCCCTCTACACTGCGCAGGGCCTGTTTCCATGGTCACTGGCCTGAGTGACAGGTGGCCCTCACATAGATATGCCGTCTTAAACTGTCCCACTGCACCCGCACTACCCCCCCGCTCCTCTTCATGGGGCTCTACTGCCACTAGGGGTAGGAGGAAGACCTGTGCCTTGACTGCCTCTCTCTCACCCCATGCACGTCCTGTGTCCAAATGCCCGCTACAGATTTATTCAAACACAAGCTTCCACCTCCAGGTCCCATCCACACCAGAGGGACAGAGCCCAGCTGGACACACATATACGCACAGAGCTCTGCAGAGTATTGTGAGCGCGCCAGCCGAGTCTGGAACAGCGGGGCTGGCTACTCACTAGAGAAACAGCGTCACATCCTTTCCACATCTCCCTGAAGTCTGCAGCAGTGTGACCAGCTGTTGGCTAATGCAGTGTGTGTGTTCACAGAGCCTGCGCACACACGCTGAAAGAATACGTAGTGTTGCCATGGCAGCGAGTGGGAGCTCTTCAGGAGCGAAGGCGTTGCCTCTGGGTGTTGAGCGCTGCTCTTTTTCTCCCCTGCTGTTGATCTCTCCATTCTCCATGCTCGTCCACTTTGCCTCATCACCCTCTCTCAGCAAGTGTTTGCATTTTAAATAACATCTGTTTCTTAGTACACACCTAGATGCCAAATTAATTTAAACTGGAAGTCCCAGAAATTATGTTTTCATTCTATCACTAAAAACCTTTTTAATGAGCATAACACAGACCACAGCTATTTTTTGTTGGAGCATGATTATAACTGATTTTATGTCTGTGTCCCTCCCACTTATCTGTGCTCTGACTCTCTAGTCCCTCCTCTCCTATCCGGAGTGCAATGGAGGCATGAATGATATGAATCCTCCAGGTGTGCACACATGCATTGAAAAACACTCTTACTTCCTTCTCACTGAACAGGCTGGCCCACTTGTTTGCCTCCTACCTATCTCTGACTCTCAACCCTTCAGTGTGCCAGCCCTCTGTCCTTTCTGTTTCTGTCACTCTCGCTGATTCTTTGGTAAGTCACAGTGAGAGTGCAAAAGGCCAATTCCAATTCACTGTCTTGAATCAATAAAATATTTCCTACTCTAGCCACTGAATGATACATGCCTCAGTCAGATCTTAAATCTGTTCTATGAAGGGTAGACTTTGGTCTGGTTAATCATTAATGGACAAAAGTGAGTGAGCCAATTCAAGTATGATTTTTGTATTCTCCTTCCGCCTTTTAAGTCAGCACACTTAAACATTTAGACACATTTGCCTTTGTGGCAGTTAATCTTTACAAATACACACACCTCTTACCCTGGATCCGCCTCCATACCTCAGCACTTGCGTTTTCACTTTGACAATGAGTACTTGAGCAGCAATACTCACAGGAAGTGTTGCACAGTGCTCTTACGGCATGCAACAAGAGCAAAAGGGCTGAGGAGAGCTCACGCAGGTACCGTATCACCACTTTACCTTGGGAAATACTTAAAAAGGAGTTTAGAACACGGAGCAATAAAGGAAAAGGAGAGGCAGCGGTAGAAATGATTAATTTAAAATTTCACTATTCACTACTCCAGCTCCTGCTACATAATTATTTTCTGTATCTTTTGATGGGACTGGTTGTTTTCCCTGTACTTCTTCTCTGAATATGGGTGTCAAGAAACAATTGAACAGAGTTACACATGTAGAAATGCTGTGTAGCCTGTTCAGAGTCCTCATCGTCTTATAGTTTCTTTTTAACCCATCTCAGTTAGGATACCTGAGCGGTTATCCAGTGTGCTTAGTGAGCTTTTCTTTGTGTTTTGCCCTGTTTGTGGAAACTTGCTGGCAGTAACCCTCAGGGAGTTAATTGGTGTAAGGTGTACTTCTATTTTGCCTTATGTCTAAAGATGGAAATAGGAGAAAAGGAAACAAGCTCATGAGCTGTCACATGTACACTTACATGTTTTTTCTATGTCTCTGACTTTGGAGGAGTTTTGTTAAAAGAGGAGGATCAACTGATGTTTTTGCATGATTGAACCTTTATCACATGTGGATATCTGACTAACACACGAATAGCTACCACACCTTACCTTAGACACTGCCTTTATCTCACATGCATGTTACTTGTCATGTAATGCTCAGTCTTTCCTATGTCCCTCTCTTCCTTTATTTTGCCCCTCTTCATACCGGACTGTCTTGTCTCATGCTCAGTTTTACCAGTTCCACTTCCCTCTTCTCTAATGCCTAGATTCATCATGTCATAATAAGGGTGGGTTGCTCTCAAATGGCCAAACAGGCTCTCCTCAACTGTACTCTGTTCCTGGGCAAAGCGGATTTACTGGTTTGGTATGAATAGGGTTGAAAAGATGATTGTGTTTGTTGTTGTGTGTGAGTGAGAGGCAGCACATGTTTCTGACGACAGGCTGCTTTGTAGATGGTGGTTCAGGGATAAAAACATAATTTATGTTGACATTTATTTCTTTTATTTGTTGGGCTCTCAGGCTAAGTGACACAAAACTGTGTTGCTGTGTGTGCAGTAGAGGCCTACTGCCCTGACCTCTTACACTGAACATCTATACTCTGGCCCCTATACCTCTGTGTCATCAACTGTAGCTGCTTAACTTCCCTGCGAAGCCTTGTGGTTCACACATGCTTCCTCACACTGTCGGAGGGAAACAATGCATGAGTTAATCGATGTAACCTTGTCATCAGAGTTTTTGAGTTTAAAGTAATGTGTGTTCTTTGTATTGCTGCCCAGCAGACCAGAATCGGTGGAGGCCAGCCCTGTGGTGGTGGAAAAGTCCAGCTACCCACATCAAATCTACAGCAGCAGTTCTCACCATTCCCACAGTTACATTGGTCTTCCTTATGCTGTGAGTACTCACACTCAGCTTCCTCTCCCTCTCTTACAAATAACCTACATACGTTAAGCCCTCCCTCTCTGTTAATCATTCAGTGCAGCATGACTATCTTCCTTTTAGGCCAAAACAGAACATTGTCCTGTCATGGCTTCCTCATCTGTTTGTGAATAAGGAAATTAGATCTGCAATGATCAGTTAAGGTTAATCAGCTAATAATGCATCTTTTGAACAATCAATTTATAGCCCCAGTTTCTCAGAATTGATTATTTTATTATAATAATTTTTTCGATTATTTATTTTTTGACAATTGTTGGGACAAAACAAGATATTTGATAACAATCTGGACTCTCATAACTTGTGATGAATTTTTATTTACTCTAAAATACTTTTAAAAATAAAATCCCACATGCTTTATTTAAATGGGAATCACAAACTTATGTTATTTTGATCCCCTCTTCAGCTTTATGTCTTGTAAATTTTCTCTTTATCCCCACAAATCAGAATATACTAGGTATTTAAGTGATTTTTGTTTTGTGAATTATGCACTACAGCACCGCAGTTACCTACACTACATGACCTTTATGTCTTTGATCCTCCAATTAGGACCACAACTATGGGGCACGGCCCCCACCTACACCGCCAGCCTCCCCTCCCCCCTCCATGTTGATCAGACAAGGAGAGGGGGGGTTGTTTGTTCCTGGGGGCCAGGACGAAGCATCCAGGGGCACCACGCTCAGCACCTCAGAGGATGGCAGCTACGGGGCTGACATCACCCGATGCATCTGTGGCTTCACCCACGATGACGGTTACATGATCTGCTGTGACAAGTGCAGGTAAAGAGCCCAGTTGACACAAGTAGTCACACACTTCAACTTTTGTTGACTCTGGCTTGGTTGTTCTCTTATTAAATAATTGTTTTCCAGACATTTTATCATCGTAATTAGTTAATAAGTCTGGCCTTTGTTCCTCTTGAGACCCAAACTTGTTAACTTTACAGTGACGTAAGTTTATTAAAAACTTTTCTCTATGATTTTCATAGTGCCTGGCAGCATATAGACTGCATGGGCATCGACAGGCAGAACATTCCTGAGACCTACCTGTGTGAACGCTGCCAACCACGACACCTAGATAGAGAGAGGGCCATCCTGCTGCAGACCAGGAAACGGGAATGTTTATCTGGTAAGCAAGACTACCTAGATATATTTGCAGGCCTGAGTCTTGAGCTGAATAAAAGGAAAGGTGACCTAATTTTTGAGTTTATGTTTGAAAGTGTCATTGACACAAAATTGTATGAAATACAATAAGTAGGAAATGTTGACAGCTGCGTTTCCCAGTTCAGCTATGAGGTGAGACGAAGTTTTCTGTGAAAGGTTTTACACAGAGCTTTCGCTTCTCCTGTAACTGCCTTTCTCTTGCTGCAGTAAATGGCCAGCTTGTAAGTGAACAGAGCAGGTTGTAGCCTATGTCAGGGTGCTGCCTCCTCCCCCTGCAGGCCAGAGAAATTTTGTTCCGCCTGAACCTGGGACACACTGACACCTGCTGGACAAATTGCAGACTTTCACTTCCTTCAGTTCTGTAACACGCCTTATCGTCCATTATTGTAACTGTTCTTTTACTTTTGCCTGCAGCAGCTTTAGCATTTTGTATCTATGTCTGGTACTCGCTTCTAACCACTAATTTGCTTATATGCTGTGTTTGCTTATTCAGATGGGGACACCAGTGCTACAGAAAGTGGAGATGAAGTGCCACTAGAGCTCTACTCTACCTTCCAGCACATGCCTTCCACCATCACTCTGACTACTGGGCGCCTAGGCAATAAGCAGGCAGATAAGAAACGTAAAAAGAGTGGTGAAAAGGAGCCACCAGCCTCCTCTGCCCGAGCTAAGAAGGTCAGCTTTGAATTAATAATGAAACCGATTTAAGAACATTATGTTTTATAGGCTTGAACTTCAATTAAGATTCAAATTTCAATTTCTTTACACTATGACAGGCCTTTAGAGAGGGGTCCAGAAAATCCTCCAGAGTAAAGGTAAACTCACAAAAGCAACACAGAACCACTGTCTAAAGTAGTTTTCTGTCAGTTCTTGATTCATGTGTAACAAGTGTACTGTTTCCCTTCAGGGTGCAGCTCCAGAGCAGGAGCCAAAGGAGCACCCATCTCTGTGGGATTATAAGATCAAGACATGGATGGAGCGTTACGAGGAGGCTAGCAGTAATCAGTATAGTGAGGACGTCCAGGTCCTGTTGCGTGTTAAAGAGCAAGGCGACGGCAAGAGCCTGGCATACAACACACACCCAGCCTCTTTCAAGCCACCAGTGGAGGTACATCTCTTCATGCAGTTTGTAGTGAAAGTCACGAAACAACAGCTCACAACAGCTTGTAAAATATGTTCATCATCATGACATGCATGCAGTTAGGGCTTCCTATTAAATTTTAATCATTGTTATTTAGTTGTTGCCTGTTTAGGGTTTTTGGTAATGTTTGGCTGCGTGTCCTTTTCAGAGTCAAGTTCAAAAGAACAAGAAGATCCTAAAGGCGGTTCGGGACTTGGCCCCAGATTCCCTCATCATTGAGTACAGGGGAAAGTTCATGCTTCGACAGCAGTTTGAGGCCAACGGATACTTCTTCAAGAGGTCAGGATGCTGGTCACTTGTCAAAAGGACATCTTCTTGGATTTGTTATGAATTTAAATCAAATACTCCTGAATGTTTTATGCAAGACATACAAATGACAATAGGCAGCAATGTATTTAATTTTATTGTGCGGTTTCTGTGTGTTTCCCTTTTTAGGCCGTACCCATTTGTGTTATTTTATTCAAAATTTGACGGACTGGAGATGTGTGTGGATGCACGCAGCTTTGGCAATGAAGCACGTTTTATCCGTCGCTCCTGCACCCCTAATTCTGAGGTAAGTAAACATTCAAAAAATATTGAATGAGTTGCCTGTTTTGGTTGTTAAGCATATCTCTAATGCATTGTTAAAAAGCCATTCGTTTTTTTAACGCTTTGCTAAACTGCCCTCAGGTGCGGCACGTCATCGAGGATGGCATGTTGCATTTATACATCTACTCACTGAGGCCTATCATCAAGGGCACAGAGATCACCATTGGCTTTGATTTCGACTATGGCAGCTGGTGAGTTATAAGGAATAAGTGTAACATGCCGAAACACATAGCAAAGCAATGTCATTTCAGCTTTGAACTTAACATTCAGCTTTCTTTTTTGTTTTTCTTCTCTTTCCTTAATATTTCCAGTAAATACAAGGTGGACTGTGCCTGTGTGAGGGGGAACCAGGAGTGCCCGGTGCTCAAGCACAATCAAGAGCCCACAGAGAACCTGGGTTCTGTAGGCAGGCGCAGAGGGAGTCGTAAGGACAAGGAGGCAGCCCGTGATGACCAGGGCCAAAACCAGAATGTGGGTTTGGACGGCGAGGGGAAGGGCAAGAGTGCAGGCGACAGCAAGCAGAGAAAACTCTCTCCTCTTCGCCTTTCCATCTCAAACAACCAGGCAAGATTGCACTTTTACCAGCATCACAGTAAATGCAGTGTCACCCTTTAACACATTACTCCTCATATGTTTGGACTTTTTTTTTTACTACAGCATATGTTTTGTTAAAATACATTTGTCCTTTTGGTCCATGCATGCAATTTTGTTTGATCTCTGTGAAATGGTCTGTGCATGTGTTTTCCATTGTCACTCTTTGTTACTATACATCGTCTTTGGTTTCTTCTTTGTCCTCCCAACTAATAACAAATTCGACATCACCATTCAGATTTTATTGCATATTTTGTACCACCTATCTGGCAGAGATGTGCTGCAGTATACATATTTAACACAGTCAACTGATTTTAAAGTCTCTTCTCTTATCTATTCCAGAATAGCATTATTAACTTTCTGTGCCCACGCCAAATTTTATAGTTTATTCAAAAGCTGGAATCAGAGAAATCTTATTTGTGTGAAATAGTATTTGACAAAACATTGGTGCTTGACCATTTACATGTCAGTCCATTGTGTCACATATCTTAAGCTGTATGAGGTAAGACTGGTTTAGACCTCCAGAAGTGTAAAAGCACTTCACTAGAGAGTTGTTTCACTGCTGTAAAGGAAGACCGGTGATATGAGATGTCCCAACAAAAGAGCTTAAATGCATACACTATTGTATAAGGCAGTGCACAAGATGACAGCTGCTGTAGCGGTCATGCTGTAAGAGGCTGCTGTTCTGAACTATCATTTCCAAACAGGCCACTGTGTTTGACCAAAGACAAGTTTGGAGCAGTGGTGTTGTGCACAGAAAAAGCACAGTTACTTCCCCCGTATCTTTCCAGGTCACTTCCCTACGCTATTCCCTCTCTCCCTCACCTCCCCTCTCCTCCACTCTTACCTGTCTCCCTCTAGTCTGTAGCCAGACTGAATGATCAGCCATGATAAAGCGCCATACCCCACTCTCCCCTCCTCTTACAGGATCCTGAGTTATATGAGGATCTAGAAGACAAAACCTCCATTAGCAATGAAGTAGAGATGGAATCAGAGGAGCAGATTGCAGAGAGGAGGAGGAAGATGGTAAGTGTGCTAAGCTAGGGGCTACAGCTTTTTGCCATGCAAGTCACCTAGCAGAAAGATGGAAACTAAGACTGGCCCCTGGTGCTCTGGGTGTGGACTACCTATTTGTCTGCTAAGGAGGCTGTGGCTTTGATAGAAGCAGCTGTTCTGCCTTCCATTAAAATACCCTCTTCTTCATTGCTCATCTGCTTTTTGCTTAGGTCTGTTTCTGTCATTACGCAGCCACATTTATTTTTCGCACTTGTTTACTTTTTGCCTTCACCTTATGAGAAAATGATGGGGTCTCCAGTGCCACATGATTGTTTACAACACCATCCTCCTGTCAGTGGCAACAAAACCAGTATATTGTGTCACCATGTGCCGTTAAACTATCCCCAAGTTTGCATTGTAGTGTGAATATAGCTCTTCTCTCCCCTTCATTGCAACCATGAGTTTAAAGTGGCCCATTACTGGTTCAGCCACTCTTCCTCTCCTTCTGCCAAACAGCCTCTTAGAGATGGGATCAAAAACACATACACAGAGGCGAGCCTGGTACTCTCTGAGACACACACACACACAGAATTACCCTGCAGTCAGCTTCATTTCACACGGTGGACCCAAGGTGTAAAGTGCTGACTCATCTTTGGCCAACATACAGTTCTGTTAATCGGCTAGAGAGGGATAGATAGGTGAAGAGAGGGAGGGGGAAGCAGAGATAGGGAGGGGCTGCAGAGGGTAGAGCCTTGTTGCCAGGGCCATATTGACTTTGGGAGATCCAATAGACTGCCTTCTATGGAATGTGGCCCAGGAGAGAGAGAGCTCTGATGCTGAAGCAAAGAAGCGAGCGTTCACACACTGACGATCACAAGCGTAATAGATGCTTGTGGGTGTGAATCCATGCCGCGACAAGGTGCAGGGGACATAGAATCAGTATGTGTTGGCATGATATCTTGCCTACTCAAACAAAAGCCCCTATTAGTTGAAAAGGCATCCTGGGTGTTTACGTAATGTCCCCCTAACTAAATGTGTGTTCTGTGTAGGCAAAAATTAGTTTGACTAGAGCCATGTTTTTGTTGTTGCTTGATAATACTTTCACCTACATGCTGTGGATAGGGGACCGGTTAAGAAGCTTGTGTTGGGCTATACAGACTTTAAGGGATCATCATATGGGTGGAAACCCTTAGTGCTACCTAAAAGCATTTGAGAACATAAAATAGAACAACATTTTGAGAATAAATCTCTGTCCTAGTTTACAACCCCTTACAACACAATACAACAACAGTAGGTTTACGGTTTTATTACACATTATGTGCGATGGGTCTAATAAAGTATTGGTTGCAGTCTGTCTGACTGTACCATATCAACTTATGGGAGCAGAAGCACGTAATGCATCTGCACCACTCTCATTTTTATTAACATGTTTAAAAACAATAAACTTTGGCCATAGTCCCACAAACCTCCATTGTTTTGGTTTGCGTATATGTGTGTATGCAATGTAGGACCACTCATTTGAATACATGACCAAACATTTTCCACATTTCTCTTGATACTGTTAAATTTTATCTCAGAGAGCTCAAAATCAGAGAGTACTATTTTTTTTAAGGGTTTCAACAAGCTTTGTAGTGTGATACAAAATCAGAGGAGTTATTGCAAGGATGGAAAGTTGTGTGGCAGTTGAAGGTGTAAAACAGTAGCTATTTGAGAAAATGAACGTAGCCTATATGTTATTAGGAATACATTACCATTACATGTAATGTCACTAAAGCTGCCACTCAAGCCTGCTCAACACCTACAGTACCTGACATATTACTTTTTCACTATAAGAAAGTTGAAGATACACTAATCCAGCCCTGTCCAGTGTTTGTGAAGCCTTGTTTAGGGGGGCACATGTCTCATCTAAACTGGGCTGTCTCTTTATTGAACATTCAGGCCAACCCAGTGGAGCAGTCCCATCTCCCTGTCGGGGCGGCTTCCAGCTGGAATGGACTGAAACACAAGGAGGTAAACTTGACCAAACATAGCCAACCCCACTCCACCCATCTTTCAGCCCCCCCACCCCAGATATCCTAGGTGACTGATATAAAAGGGCACTAATTGTCCCTTCAACCTGACCAATACAGAACTACATTTGTTATTTCAGTGGGTTTTATGGTTGTTATGACCAAAGGTGGAGTGATTTTTGTTTGGTGGAGGTAGCCAGAAGGACCTGGGGGTGGAATTTGTGGCACCAAATTGCTTACAGGAACACATTAGACAAGCTAACTACAACTGCTTGGTGTCCCAGTCACCTTTTGACCTCACACACTTTCCTGTTGCTCCTGTCTGAACTTCTCTCTTGTTTGTTTCTCTTACTGTGAAAGCAATGGGTCACTTTCCTACTTGTCTCTGCACTCAGCTAGAAAGGCTTTTGCTGTGTAGCACACATTAACCTTTTGAATCGCTACTTCTGGAGATCTGTGGGTGAGTAGTACTCCATCAATTAATGCTTCCGTTTCCCCTTCCTCTCATCCACCCCTCCTCCCAACCCCACATCTAACCCTGTGCAGACGAGAGAAGAAAGGAAGATGGAGGCCATCCTGCAAGCCTTTGCCCGCATGGAAAAGAGAGAGAAACGCAGGGAGCAGGCCCTGGAGCGAATCGGTAGCGTCAAGTCAGAGGTTGGAGTCCGCAATGACATCAAGGAGGAGCCTGCTACTCCAGAGACAGCAGATTCTCCAGCTGTCGTGCAGGTGAGAACACAAAGACACAAAAACCCTCTTGTTTGGTTCAGTTTTGAATGTTGGGTGACATAAATACTTGAGCAGTTGCAAATAGAATCCCCTTTTGAAGGTTGTGTAGCTTGTTTTACTACTAAAGAAAAGTTGTGAGTAGTAGCCACATGTTTGTGGGTGCATATCTAGCAATGCATTAGTTTAATAAATACCTGACTGTCTTTCTGCTAGCCACTTCTGGAGGTAAAAGAGGAGCCAGGCTTAAAGCCAGCGAAGGTCAAAGGCTCAAGAAACAGAAAGAGTTTCTCCAGAAACCGTACGCACATTGGCCAACAGCGCCGGCGAGCTCGCACCATCAGCACCTGCTCTGACTTGCCCCCCAACTCTCCAGCTGAGCCTGTGGAGCCCCTGACCAATGAGGCCCCTGAAGGAGAAACTCCCACTCCACCAGAGCCAGAGGCCATCTCTTCTCAAGCACCAGATACCAGCCCTCCACACAGCAGCTCACCTGCACCTGACAGAAACCGCACTGGGAGCAAGAACTTCAAAACTAAAAAGGTACATTTGCATTATTATTTCTGAATAAGCTACAGCAATGTCACCATTACTGCACAACTGTTTATTTCTGGGTATGTATAGCTATTATAAATTTTTTTGTATCTCATTGTCTTACAATTAAAATTTAGCTACTTGTAAACAAAAAAATCTATAATTTATTTTCATAAATATACACATTAAATAAACACATTTATTGTTAAGGAAACCATATAGATTGCCAAATAATTTCTCAAACTCTCACCAACAGCACTTTGTTAGTGAGTGGGTGGGAGAGAAGCAGCAGGACCGTGGTGCTGTCCGAACCCCAGAACCAGCCCCAGAGAGACCACTGCGAATAAGCAGTGACCCTGAAGTACTTGCCACACAGCTTAACGCCCTCCCAGGCATGGCCTGCTCGCCACAGGTCTATAGCACACCCAAACACTATGTGCGTTTCTCGTCCCCATTCCTGGCAAACCGTAGCCCCACCACTCCTGGAGTCCCTACAGGGAGACGGCGATCCAGAGAACTGCCTGAGACACCACCAACCACTGGCTCCTGCAAGAAGGTACAAAGTTCTGCTTAATGTTGACAGTTCATTTGAATTTCTTCCATACTTAAGATTGTTTTGCTTTTTTTATGCCTTTAGTATGTGTTACTTCTATTCCTCCTGTGATGAAGGATTGTCATTAGCATCAAGAGAATGAGTGCGACCTGTATTGATGCGGCTAAGAGTTTGTTTGTTTTGAGATGTGTCCTTGAGTAACTAAACCTCTGCTCTCTTACAGCGATGGTTGAAGCAGGCTCTAGAGGAAGAGGGCTCCACCAGTCCAGCAAGGCGACCGAGTCTCCTCGTATCCAGTGAGGGTCCTCTCAGCCCTTCCATCAGTGGCGATTCTGACAGCCCTCTACCCTACAATGGCACCTGTTCGCTACCAGGTACGTCTTCGTGTGTGTGTGTCACTGTGTGGCTAGAGTTCATTTTGTTGTCACATTCCAACAACTTAAATTTTAAAACCAAAGAAATTCCAGGTTGAAAACAAGCATGCAAATTTCCTGTGTCTGCCACCCAGACTGTAGCGTTAATTTAATCAATGAGGTAAAATGTTTAACATTGTGTTTTCAGGCATTGGTCGTAAATCAGCATTTCAGCAAAACAATGTAAATGACATATTCTTCTTTCAGAGTTGCCCACACCTTTGAAGAAGCGACGGTTGAGTCCACTTGATGCCTGTATGTCTGAGAGCTCAACACCCTACGGCTCCCCTTGTGC
This sequence comes from Sandelia bainsii, assembly GCA_032362345.1. NCBI lineage: Eukaryota > Metazoa > Chordata > Actinopteri > Anabantiformes > Anabantidae > Sandelia > Sandelia bainsii. Next base: position 12,503,779 of record JAUMHL010000016.1, on the reverse strand, counting down.
TACACCCACCAGGACAGACCAATCAGAGACACCTGCAACACCTGTCTTACTGGCTACTCCACCACAGCACCGAACAGAAGAACCAAGTACAGAGCCCTTAATTAGCACCCCAACACAGACACTTAGTGCCCCTCAGGAGGTAAGTCTGTCTGAATCCAAAATTCTATGAAGGTTGTGTCTTTGTTCATAATTGAACAGTTAGAACAGAAGTTAGAGTGATGAACTGCTTTTGGTTTCACAGAGTGAATCTTCAGTGGAGAGCTCACCAGAGGTCAGCCGGAAACCCAGTGTGCAAGAGGTGAGGGGGAGATGCAACAGCAAATATTATTCACAAGGATTAGTAGTTTCTTGATGCCAAACAACTTGATTCATAAGTCTTGTTGTCAGTTAATTAGCAGATTAGATTTCTCATGGTATGTTTAAATTCTACAAAATTATTCATGTAGCCAGTGCATTTAATTTGAAGATTTAGAAATTTCTAAATTAGGAATTTACATGTGGTTCCTTTATTAAGACAGTCACCTAATGTTGATCCCTCTTTCCTTTCATAGGCTGATCGTCCACCTTCATTGGTCTCCTCTCCATGCGTCAGGGCTTCCACCTCAGAAGGACTATCAACAGAAGCCAAGGTGTCAGTTCCAGAGAGTCCACAGCCTCCAACTGTGGAGTCTGGTGAGGACAGGACTGATGGTGGGATCATAGAAGGCAGTAGTGAGGTGTCCTCTTCTGCAGAAACGTGTGCTTCCTCTTATTCTAGCTGGATAAAAAGCCCAGAGAGAGGACCAGCTGCAGCAGCTAGCCTCACCTTTTCCCCAGTCAACTCAAACTTAAGGGACCTTACCCCCTCACACACCCTGGAGCCTTTGGCGGCTCCCTTCAGGCCTGAGGCTGCTGTTGGGGCTGCAGCAGGGCCCACAGCAGGGACAGGGTCATTGGGTGGCTCTCAGATTCCCTTCAGTGAAAGCCCAGGGCAGCTCTTTTACCCCTCCTCTGAGGAAGGAAGCTCACTTGGCTTCTCACGCTCACTGAGCGGGGATGGCACTGGAGAGGGAGGTGGATCAGCGCAGAACCCCCCACAGAAGAAAAAGGTGAGGTGACATCAATGCTTCTAATAATTTAGTAGAAAAAGTTGAAGTTTTAATACTTGAAATAGTCAAGCAAAGAAGAATCAATATGTGAAAAACTAATCAAATAAACAGTAATAGTATTATAGTACATAAGGCTACATGCAGTCAAAAATGCCAAGTGTACAGGAGCATGTTTTCTGATCACGTAAGGTGGATTAGCATTCAGTCACACATTCACTGCCTGGCCTGTCAATAATTGTCCAAATGCTGTCCCCTACTGGTTTGATGTAAGACTTTTTAAACGCTCATGCTCATAAATTGTGTTACTGCATCTTCTCAGGTTTCCCTGCTAGAATACAGAAAGCGTCAGCGTGAAGCTCGTCGTAGTGGCTCCAAGACTGAGTGCAGCTCTCCTGTTTCCACTGTTCCACCTCTGACCATGGACACCTTCCCACTAGAGACCACCAGTGAGCCTCTTCCACTTCCTGCTCCCATAGCTCTCTGCAGCACCACCACCACCACCACTGTAAAAGATCCCCAATCAAATGAGGAGGCAGAATCTGCTGGAGAGAAGGATGGAGAAGGACAGTGGTATGTGTTGTTAGTTTACATAACGACATTTCTTTATGCTGTGGTAGTATCGAGTATATACTACATATAATAGGAGACATGTCCAGTCTATGTGTTAATTTGTTCTTACTGGAAATAAGATTATATCTATCTTGGTGTTTATCTTCAGGATGTCGTCAACATCTGTAGAACAGGCCAGAGAACGGAGCTACCACAGAGCTCTGCTGCTCAGCAAAGATAAGGATGCAGGTAAGAACATTGACAGGGAAATTAGCAGGCCTTTTTACATGTCAGACTATTTTACTTATTTGTAAAACTGTACGGTAATGTGTTTCCAGATGGTGAAGCAGAAGGTGGCGAAACGCCTGCGCTGCAAGATTGTCCATCACCAAGTCTTCAAAAGACCCCAACCCACACAGTAAGTCAACATTATCCTGTGGCTTTTGATTAGAAGGTTTTATGACTATTGTTTAATTTTATTTGAGTAATGATTTCGTTGTATTTGTGTTATGATTATTTTTTTTTATTATTTAATCTGGAGATAATTTTCTTGCTTAGTCATTTGGTCTTTACTGCAACTGGGTTGTTTATCTAATTGTTTCAGCTGTTCAGCCTCTTCTTTCTTGAGTGCTTTAGTCTGTTTGCTGTCATCTGCAGTACCCTGTAGAAACTTAAATTTTACGGCTGGGCACGTTAACGCGTTAATTAACGCAGATAATTATTTTATCGCGAGTTAATTAACGCCGATAATTATTTTATCGCGCGTTAACGCAGTTTTATTATTATTATTATAACGATGAAAGTCCGTTGCTCACTGGGTCTGAATACACATACAGACAAACAATGGGTCACAGGAGGGGTGGGATATTG
>JAUMHL010000016.1:12490041-12501172 GCA_032362345.1 Sandelia bainsii | reverse complement strand
CTGCTGTATTTCTTTAAAGTGCAAACCAAATGTTGTTGCACTTCTGTTCATAGAGCAGTACTTTTAAAATAAACGTGCACAATAAACTACTTTTGAATTCATTATTCAATTTTGCCCGTAACAGTGCTATAAATCGTGATTAATCACAGAAAAGTCGTGATTATTCGCGATTAAAATTTGTAATCGCTGCCCAGCACTATTAAATTTACAAACAAAGTTGGATTTATTGGTTGACATCATAGAGATCTGATTCATTCAGCTAGCAATCAACAGTTATCTGATTTTTGCTTCTTTTAACTCACAGCCCTGCTCTCCTGGACCTCTTCCCCAGCCTCCCAGTCGACCAGCGAAGGAAGAAGATGGCGACGGTCAACCTCGGACTCCAAATCCAACCAAGCCTTCAGGACCTAAGCCGGCTCCTTTGACCCCAACAAAGCTGCATCCCACCCCGTTGCCATCGTCTCCGGTCCACTACCCTGGATCCTCCCTCCTCCACTCTCCCAAGCTTCAGCCTCAGGGCTCAGCCTACCGCAGCCAGAGGGCACTGTTCTCAGCTCAGCCTCAAAACCAACCTCAGGCCCAGGCACAGACTGGCCCTGCTCCTTTTCCTCAGTATAACTCACAGAGTGCTCCACCACCACCACCTCCCCCTCCTCCACCAGCACCACCAGCCTCCACAGCTTATTTTCCCAGCCAGAGCCCCTCACCTGCTGGACCCTTCCCAGGTTTTAAGCCTGCAGTCACACCCCCCTACCCTCCTGGTTCTCAGCCCCTGATGCAGACACTTACCCACAGTGTGCACTATCAGAGCTCAGCTGCTCCACCTCCACCGCCTCCTCCACCTCCACACGCAATGTCCAGCCCCGCCTTGCTGCACGTCAACCTGCAACCTCCTCCCATCCAGCAGCATCAGCTCATGCTGACCACTGCCCCTCCACCTCCTCCACCCCCACAGGCCCAGACCTCCCAGCAACAGCAGCCTCCCACCAGCAGCACCTTGCTGTCACTGACCCCTCCACCTCCTCCTCCACCTCCCCCTGCCCCCTCAACCAACGCCCCAATGCAGCCCCACCACTTTCAGAACTTAGGGGGGTTTCAGCCAGGGTTGCTCCACCCTGGTGCTGCCGCAAACTCTTCAGTACCCCCATCTACGTACCCCCCACCCCTTCAGCAGTCAGGACTGCCTCCACCTCCCCCTCCTCCTCCTCAACAGACTCAACAAGGCCAGGCCCAGGCCACTGCCTCCCAGTTGCCTACTGGGACTCGTGGAGCTTCTGCATCCTCGACCCCTTTCCACAGCTCGGGGTACCTGAGCACAGGTTGGCATTGACTGCCCTCTCTGCCGTCGGCCCGGCAGCCCCTGAGAACTCTGCCTAACAGGGGTGTGTATCATAAGCTGTAGATACGTTTTCTAAGTACCTGAACATATGGCCAGTGGAAAAACAGCTGACTGTGGGATAAAAGGGTACTTTAAGAAGAAAAAACGAGGACAGAAAATTTTAGGAAAAAGGACAGTGAAATCATCTTCAACACGAACTGTATGAAAGTGAAGATGGACAATCCCCTTCGGTGCTCATAGCCGTCTCTCTGGCCTCCCTTTGTTTTTTATATATCCTTCCAGTGATGGAGAGGAAAGCTCTCTGTTCTGTGTCTTGTTTGGACTCCTGTTGTAAGGCCCCGCACTTTGTTTATCAATGGACATTCCAGCCTATATCCCTCTTTCGACTTCCCCTTTGTCAGTTACTTCCTTTTTGTCTGTTGTCGACTCTCTACACCATTTATTTGTTTTAATCTAGTGGCTCATTATAGCAATGAGAAATCTTTTTGTATTGAGAAAAAAAAACACAATTATTTTTTTTATTCCTCTGTCTAACAACAAATATCTGTTCACCGCTGCAGATTCTGAAAAGACCCATTTCTGGGAGCCTGCCTCACCACCCTGGGAGGCTGCACTCGTGTGTGTGTATGCGTGTCTGTGTTACAATGTGTGAAGTATGGCTGCTTAGAAAAGGCAAGTGTGTGTGTGTGTGTGTGTGAAATTTCACGTAACGAGTGCTCGTAGTCTTCTGAGGTAGAAAGAGTGGTCTCACTCCACAGGTAGGATGTTAGCGGTTTATTTTTGAATATCAATGGTTATTTGTAGAAAGTGTAATTTAATGTATAGGTGGTTACTCCAGCTTTCACCAGGAACAGGTTGTAAATATCTGCTTCTTTTCTTTTCTATGCTTGTACAATTCGCTCCCATCCCATTTTGAAATATGGTTGTAAATAAGAACGCTCTTCTTGGCAAAGCTGAATGTTTCTGTGACTGTAGCATTATTTTTATTTTATTTCTTCCCTCTACAGACTCTTCAATTTTGTCTTTTTTATTATTTGTGTGTGTGAGTGTATGTTTGTGTTGAGGACAGAGACTCACAGACACTGCACTGGTTGGCTATTTTCATGGTTCATTATAATAAATCACTGTAATGACAGTTTTATACCACTTGTCTTGACATTTGTGTCTGGGAAAATTTGTGGTGCGGTCTTCACTGCCAGCTGATTTGACCAACATCCAGTTGTTTTTTTTGCCTTCAGGAGAAAAGGACAGCAACAAGCTTCTGCTGCAGAGAAATACAAGTGAGAACAGTAATAGTACTGAATCTGCAGGTTCACAATAGACAAACTACTCCTGGTTAATTTGTTGAACATTTGCCGTTGTTAGCCATCACCAGAAGCCACATATCCATCCATAATTAAAACAATCTGTACACAAAACTGAAAAATACCAGCACACTGCTAATTCATTTCTAATTCATGGACATGACATTTACATAAAGTTTTCATGTCAACAGGACAGCAGTATATTTTCAGTTACCTTTAGATGAAAGAGTTAAAGTTACTTGCACACATATTGTAAACGTGGGGAATTTTTAATTAAAATTAATCTAGTTTTGTCCATGCATTTACAAGGTTGTTGGCTAATTACCAGTACTTTCATATATCTGAATTGTGAGCAGACTTTTAGTTCCTTAAGCAGAAGCAAAATACACATTGTTAATAAAATGTGTTCACAATTTTTATTATGTCTCACATGATGTACTGTAGTGCCAAATTTACATATTTTCTTTAATAATCAGGACAGATCTATACAGAAAAGGCTTCAACATTTTTCCCCCATTGTCTGGTCATGAGTTAGGAGCAATAAATACTACATTAAACCTTTGGAATCAGGAATCTGACATATTGACTGAGCAGGAAAGTACAAAGAGTTCTTGTTATCTGTTTAGAGTAACAGTCTGTATTTAAACTTGGCGAGAGAAAGAAGTCCTTCAGGTCCACATAGTAATACCTAAAGTAACAGGAATAATAAATGTCTGTGAAGATTCTCAGTCATCCGGGTCATGGTTATACCAAAAAAGGTTATTCAGTGGCAACTGGACTTGTTTTAGTTCCTTGAAGTCCAGTTGCCACTGAATAACCTTTTTTGGAATATTGAAGGAAGATCTGTGTGACACTAAAAGGTGTCCAATGTGAAAATTTGTTAAATTAATAGTTGAACATTTTGTTAATTAAAAGTGAAAGTCTTTTCCAATACATTTAAATTGCTTTTTTGAAAATTAAACCAGCGCTTTTTTTAAGGCCTGCAGTTAACTTGTAGTGTGATGAACTGTCACAGAATCTCTTGGGTTACCAAATACAATGTAACATCTGTTAGCTTAGCTTAGCTAGCACTATGGAAACGTTGAACAAAAATAGCTTCGCCGCCATTATTAGCAAGGTCCACTAATTAACACATTGTTCCTTGTTTGGTTAAACCACAGGAAACCCAAAGTATAAAAATTCGAACGTTTTTATTTTTGTGATGTCTCGGACTATTTCTTGGACACAACCAAATGCAAAGTTAGCTCGGCTAACTTTACAGCTAATTCTACAACTACGAAAGAAGACCCAAGAAATAACATAACAGCTAAATAATGGTAGGTTCTATACGTTTGTTATTTAACACACGTTATTACTGAGCTTCACGGGTGCTGACAGGTGGATTTTGTTCGGACAACGACAGGTTAGCTGTCACCACGCCTCCAGGCTTGTGCTAGCTTAAGCTAAGCTAACAGGCTTCTTTAGCTAACCTAACGGATTTAACCGACGGGCGGTACGGTGCTAATCTTCCCCTCACACCATGTTAGCTGTTTAACTTAAACCTGACAGATTTTCAACTTGTTTTGTAAATGAGAACGTTTTATTTAGTTCAGATGATGATAATAGATTAATTTGCTCATAACTCTGCCACAAACTGAATAAGCCACATTCCCAAAATGTCTTCTTTTTTTTTTTAGCTGTTTAAAGCTGTTTAGCTCTTTTGTTGTCTAACGTTAACTGTTTCATGTAAGTTATATTTATTTCTTATGTGTGCTGTTTTTTTAATAGTGAAACAATGAAGAATGACAGAAAACAAATAGACCAACAAGAGTCAAAGTTGTTTGTGTCTAGTTTAGCTTTGCTTATGCCCTTTCAGTACTCAACAATACTTTGAGATTACAACATACTGTGTGGCACACAATAATAATGGACCAATAGTTAAGTGTACATTTCAAAGTCAAGACAAAGTACACGGACATAATCAACATATAATTATACACAGATTATAGACTTGATACAATTTCTCCTATGTAGTGCACGTGTATTTTTAATCTGTTTTTCCAAAGTTATCCCCAGCAAAACCTCTAATTACTACCTCTTGATTCTATCACACTAAACATTTAATTATAAGAAAACAGTACTTTTTTTCTGCTCATTTAGAAAGTCTATAATTGTCCTCCCGTTTGCACTTCTGTGCTGACAACACTCTCCTTTAAAACAAAGGTCAAACAGTGACAAAGCCAAACTTGTTTATTCTGGCAGTTTGTTGACTTGATAAGAAAGAAGATCTGACAGCTTTGACCTCAAGTCTATTAAGTCCTTGTTTGTGTCGGTCAAAGTCTGGTTAATTTGTCGTGATGTAATTCGATTTGAGAGGCCGCTGCTCCGATGCGTTTCCTGGAGTGTCCTGGAGCTGATTTACCACATGAAGAGTGTTTCTGATTTTTTTTTTTTTCTCACATCCATACAGCAAACATTTCAGTTTGAACATCTCCGGTAACGTGATGCAGTGAAATTCCAACACAGGGAAAACTGACCAAGTTTTGAGAATTCATCCTGGCAAAAATAATCAGTCTGAGATGAATAAGAAGGCTTTTTTACAGAGGGAACTTGGAGCGATGACAAGAGGCATCCTGGTCTTCTCCATAAGTTTGTTAGGGCCTCTTCCAGACCGTCTCTTCTTCTTGGATCTCTACACATCAGCTCTGCATCCCAGCCACAAGTTGGACCAGGAGAACGAAGCTGTATCCTGAAGTAACATCACGTTTAGGCAGCAAGACCTGCAGGCAATAAGAAAAATAATGTAGAATCTGCAGGAATTAATGTAATACTAAATAGTAAATCGGTTATTCGCTCCAGTATGCAACTGTGTCTAATTAATAAAGCTTAGTAAATACTTCTTGATATTTTAATTTAAGATTATCTCTAGCAACTTAAGTAGGGTGGGAGTAGTCATCCCCCACATAATCCACTTGTGCTCATAAAAATAAACACACTTTTATGCTTTGAAACTGTGATTATTTCTCCTAATAATTAAATGCACAAGCGCTTCTGCTGCTGACGTGAAGGAAACGAAGGCTCCCTGTTTATTTAATCAGTGGATTCACATTCATTAATACAGCATCAGCTAAATTAACTAAGCTACATTAACTATTACAGACATATTCAAATTATGAGAGACACTTATTGATGTCAGAATAAATACGTTTTAATATGCTAAATCTACTACCATTATTAATGATTATAATTTCCACACTGGTTGTTATTGTTATTTATTTTTAATACATATTCATTTACATGTTGATTAAGGTAAATAAGTAATTTAAGTGGTGATTATCTGATGATGAATACCATTAAATTATGTTAATTACTATTGCTTAGATAATACTTCTTATTGTAATTAATATTTGCACTCTAAGAAAATGACTTAAAATGAAGGAACCAGTGGCACAGCAATTATAAAGTCATGCTATGAGGTGTGTGGAGTTGCACAAATGTTTTAGCTCTGCATTCAGTGTGTAATAGTTCTTCAGTTTCATGTTTGTGCTCCTTTAAATTTTCATTTCACAACATGTGTCCGTTGCCACCAGCTCTGCCAAGTGGCTGCCGGTACTCAGAGGCGTCCTCAGATTTGCCTCTCAGAATCTCACAAGGATCCTTACAGGATTGACGTCGACATAACGGCCAAAAAACAAACCCATACATTCACAGAACGACTGTAAAAAACAAACAATATGTGTTACAGTTGTCATGTTAGCTCATGGCCTCAAAATCAATGTAAGAAAAAAATCTTATGTTGTGAAAAATCTCACAACTTTTGGTCGTTATGGTAAGGAACCTTGTGAGATCTTCTGAAGCAAATCTGAGGAGACCTGTGATTGCACGTAACCACTTTGCACACCTGTCGGTCACAAAATGATTGTTAGTGAAAGGTTTAAAGAGCTCAAACATAAGACTGAAGAATCACAGCACGCTGAAGAGAGCATAGCTAAAATGTTTGTGTATTTTCTCCATGTGGGCTGATATGTTAGTTTGAACTAAACAAAAGGAGATTTCTTGTTGAATTGAGTGTGTGAACCATCTACTTTATTAATGTGCTTTAGATGTAGTAGAGCTCCCAAAGATACTATGTCAGACAAGAGTTAATGGAAATGTGTTTAGATGCCATTAGATGACATCTGGGATATTTATATTTGAGTGACATTAAAACAAATGTAATATCAGTGATTTCTCACATTTGCTGCATTGCATACAAATAACATCCTTACCTGTGTGTATGTGTAACTGCGTTAATATAACCAGATACTATATGGCATTGTTACCGCTCTCTGTGGAGAAAAAAAGAAAAGCCAGTTCAGTAGGGAGAGATTACAGTAACTCTCACATTCCTCACCAGCAGGGGGCAGTATCACACAAACTAACAGTCCACACACAGCTGCAGAATTAAAACACCCTTCAGATGTTTTATACTTGGACAGGTGTCACTATCCATCCTCCCTGAGTGACACAATAAGAAAAACATCCAATTTAAACTTCATCTGCTGTTTGATGAATCTTCCATTCTCACTTTCAGGCTCATATTTCATGTATATCTGCCTCTCTTTCTCTCTCATCCTCCTCCTTGCCTCATTATTTCCCTCTCTCTGTCTTCCCCTCTGTCTCGTCCTCACTCCCTCTCTCCAGCCTCTTCATTGATAACGGCTTCATCCTCCCAGTCACTTTGCTTATATGAGCTAACAGGCGACTGTATCCTTGCTGATAGGTTGGATGTGATTCATATAGGCAGGCTGGCAGCAAGCTGTGTAAACAGCCATTAGTAATTCATGGCTCTGTCCAGCATCCCCAGGCTTCAATTAACCCTTGCTTTTGGTGCATTCTTCCACCGAGTCACCCATCTCTCTCTTTCTCCCCTCATTGCTTTTCATCTCTGTCCTGCTTCATCTGTATTCTGCTCTCCTTCCTGCCGCCTCACTTGTTTAAATGATTCTCTTTGGGTCCGAGTGCAGTTGTCATCTCATTGGTCGCAGAAACAAGCAAAAGCAGCCAAGCAGGTGGTGTTTAACATGCATCTTATGTATGCAAATGAACAACTTGTGATGTGCATGTGAAATTATGCAAAGAAATTAAGATGTTTTTATGTTTTTAACTTCAAGCTCCTGGTGGGATGTGTGATGTGGCAGCAAGAAGGAAGGTTTTTTTTATGTGTACTGTATTATTATTGTATTAACCCTGAATGGAAAAAGCCACATGAGCACAAAAGTGTATTAGAGGTGTGGACTCAAGTGACAGATTTTATGTGTCCAGGCATAAAATTTACCTCAACAATCCTGCCCCAAAAAAGTTAAACTGCCTAGTTAAACTGTGGTGACGTAAAAGACCTCATTAATCTTCCCAAGTCAAAAGTATAATAAAATCTCACATTAACAGAGCAGAGCAGACACTCAAGTCAGCATTCAAACTGATTTTTTAATAAGTTTAAAGTCTTTGTTTTTGTTTTTTCTTAGGTTGGTTATCATTAAACCAAGGATTTAACTACAAATAGACAAAATAATGTGGACAGGTGTGTGTTCTTACTATCTCCCAGCAGCTCCTCAGACATGAGACTGTCCTGGCGGTTTCCCAGGACGAACGCTAGGAAGGAGAGAATGAGAGCATCCATAATGCCCATGATGGCCAGGATGTAGGCCCAGCGCACTGAGCAGGCGCCCAGTGTGTATTTGTCTGTCTGCTCGCCACACATCCTCTTCACCTCGTCGCTGTCCCAGCCATCTGGGTAGATCATGCAGCCCAGGATCAGACATGTGCCTGGATCAGGAGGAAGAAATGATGGGTCAGTGTTTGTCATCGACTAATTGGCTACCAAGGGAGGACTTTAGGTTGGATATGGGACACTGTGTAAACCTAAAAACACAATACTCTTTATACAAAATCCATGAGATGTGTGTAGTGTACAGTATTAAAGGTAAAAACGGTGATGCAGGATTTTTATTTACACCTAAAGCTTGAAATATAGGTAATAAAATGCAACTTAAATAAGGATTTATCTGGAATTCAGATTATTCACTATTCGCTCAGTGTGCACATATACTCAGTGATTCCCAACCAGTGGTGCTTGTACCTCAGGGGGTACCTGAGGTACAGCAGCCAGATGGTCCATGGAAAGCTCAGCTAATTAAATCCATTAAACTCAACATTTCAACTAAAAATAGAAATATGAATTTTTGCATTTGTAATAAACAACCAAACAGGATTACACATCGGACTGATACTGATGTTTAGTATAAGTGTAGTGTAAAACGTAATGAATAAACAGTTGAACTAGGTAAAAGTAATGGATATATCAGTATCAACTAATAGTGATCAGACTGCTCCATGAGAACAAAAGAAAAAAAAAAGTAAAATTAGAGAAAAAAAGAAAGTGAGAAGAAGACATAAGAGAACGAGGTGACAGCAGCACAGAGACAGGACAGAGAGGTGAGGAAGGAAGCAGAAAGAAATATGTTTTCACATGTCAATGCACCATGTGGTGAGTCGGGTGCCTTCATTAGGCATAGGGGAGGGGCAGAGTCATCTAAAAAAAAACACTTCTGCTGCCAGCACGGAGCCCTTTTCACACTCAGTCACGTTCACACACAGGCGATCGAGGCAATCAAGACATCTATGGGTCTGAGAGGTCTGTGTTCATTTGTTGACAGTGCTGCCAAAATCTAAGAATGTCAGGGTTTTGTGTGTCGGTGTTTTAATTGTCGTGTGGATGAGGATGCATTGGAAAGGGAATATACTGTAAATTGAATATTTGAGGGTTAAGACTTAAGAATTAAGGTTTTATGATTCATAACATTGACATTTAGGCTAAGGTTAAAGGAGCATTTCACCAATTTAACACATGATGTCTACTGTGGCTTTACAGAGAAAACTGTGTTGTAAACTCAGGATATTTTGTGTCTCTTTATGGTTGTCATACATCTCTTTGTAGTAGTTTTGCATCTCACTGTAGTTATTATGTACCAAGTCCTACTGATGTTATGTCTCTTTGTGTTCATTTTCTGTGGTCACTTTGCCTCATTGCCGTCAGTTTCTCCTTGTGGTTATTCTGTGTGTTATTGTCATTGTTTCGTCTTTTGTGTATACAAGGACAACAATGATTTTATGTCCCATTGTTGTCCTCTTTGCATCTCTTTGTGGTCAGTTTACATTCATTTTGACTAATTTCTTTGTGGTTGCTTTGCATCTCTCTGCGGTCACTTTGCAGCGCACGGTCAGTGTATCTCTGTGAGTGTTTTGCATCGTTTGTGGTTATTTTACATCTTATGGTAAGCATTTTGTGCCAAGTTATACTTGTTTTGTGTCTCCTTGAGGTCCTTTTTGCATCTCTTTGTGGTCATTTTGCATCTTGTGTTATAGTCATAATTACTTTGTGTCTCTATGTGGTTCAGCATCTAATTGTAATTATTTGATTGATTTTTTAACATGAAATGCAACGCTCAGACAACACAAAATTGTCACTTCATGCAGAGTTGCTCCTTTGACTCCTTGGGCCCCTGAACCTCTGTCCAGCAGATCTATCAATGCCCTACCGTAGATACTGGGTAAGGGTTAATGTCGTATAAGACTTGCAGCGACTGAGTGCATTATGTTAATGCACTAACGTGAGCTGCCAGCAGATTAATCAGATGGAAAATCACTGGAAATGTCAGAGATTTGTGTCCCTCCCTGCTACCCTGTCTCCCCAGCTCGTTCTCGTCTCGCCCACTATAATAAACAGCGGTATAGTAGTGAGATAGAGAAAGGCTATGACATGAGATTTGACAGTATGGGTGATTCAGGGCTTCCTGCAGTGACCTCCTTCCCCTTTCATTGCTGTTTTTCATGTCATGAGTTAAATCCTTCTCACAAATTGTACCAAGAACAGCAACAACAGGCAAGTATAATAATAACCAGTGGTGATATAAAAGCGCTCTAATCCATTTGCCTGCATTTCCCAGGAGGCAGTGAGGCTATTGACTTTTCTTGCTGCTTTCCTGAGTTTGAAGATCAATTTTCTCAGAAGAAAACACTGCTTAAAGCAGCACTGGGTTGATGTAAATACATTTCTTTTTATTATTGTTACTAGACACATGTACCCTGTTTCAGATGTGTCTGTTTACTTAGTGTTGCCTTTTGTTCCAGAAAGGAGAGAAAAGTGCTCATCAGTAATTCAGATTTATCCTTCTGCAGTCTTTTTTTTCCTGCTGGTTATTATTGACACAGCTTCCATCCTTTGTTGTCGGATACAAACATGTTTCCAGCTCCACTTAGATTCAGCATATGATCATGCCAACAAAGATTGTGAGTGTGATTATGCACACCATGCCACATTCCTCAGTACCAAAACAAAACTTGAAAGAAAGCAACTGAGTATAATCTGTGAAATTCACAGGAAAATATTTGCCTTTTTTTTTTTTTTAGATTAGATTCAACTTTATTGTCATTACACATGTACAAGTACAAGGCAACGAAATGCAGTTTA
>JAUMHL010000016.1:12452849-12484449 GCA_032362345.1 Sandelia bainsii | reverse complement strand
GTGTAAGGTCCTAAACCTTACACTGTAAAGTGCCTTGAGATGACTGATGTTGTGATTTGGCGCTATACAAATAAAAAAATTGAATTGAATTGAGTGTAAATAAAAACATGCAAGTGCATATGCACAAATTCTAGTAAATTCAAGGTCAGTAGGATCCTAAATCAGAGCCTCTGTATGAAATGATTGGTCTTATTTCTTGTTTGCAAATCACAAAGTTCAAAATGATCATGAATGATCAACCCAAAGATTATGCAGAGCAAACAAAAACCCAACATGAAACAAGCAAAAAACCCACAAAACTACCAAAACAGATTACAAATCAACTAGACATCAGCAGTAGTAGTAATGTCTTCAACTGTTAAAAATGTATTATCTGGTAATGGTTAAACTAAACTGTACTTATTACTGTACTTCATTATATGTCTGTACATTTTATTTCTCAGCACCAAGGTCAAAATGCTGTTTCAAAACCTCCTCCACACTGCTGTGAGTAAAATCTTGGTGTGAAACCTATGTATTTGTATGCTAGAAAATCTATTTATGAAACAGAAAGTCGAAAAATAAAGCAATTAGTCAAGTGCAGAAAATTGTTAGTGTTTAAAAAGCATTTACAATTCACATGACTTATTGCAAACAATGTGAAATTACAAGCACAGACATAAGAAATAATAAAATATAACTGAATTAAACCTGATGAGAAGCTAAACATCACTGTAAGTCTCAGAAGGTGCTGTTCATGCACTGTTTCTGAGCTATTCTGCACTCCACTTCATCAATATTTCCCTGTAATTCAGACACTGACTGGGGTCAGTCTGGGCCATTCTGTATGCATGCCAGCACACAGGCTGAAGACCATTTACATGCCCTCTTTTCTTTCCCTCTCCACCTCCTGCAACAACAGCCAACGACCATGTTGTTGTTGTCACCGTGCACAAGAAGGAAGGAGGAGGGGAAGGAGAGGTGAAGAAGATAAAGGGCAGATGAAGAGACAAGAGTGAGGAGCAGAAGAAGAGAAAGAAAGAACGAAGACTGAGACGGGAAATGAAGAAAAAATAGAAGAGAGACGTGGTTGATGTGTGCAGCTGAGGCTTAAAATAACATTAGTGGCTGCATGGTGTTTGCTTGTCAGGGTGGGAGCAGAGACACGCAGTCAGGATGTGTAACATGACAGGAAAACAATGACAAACGACAATGAGATTATTAAAATGATCATCTATCTGAACAGAATCTGAGAGTTGGATATTAACGGTAGAAAATGTGTGTCTGTGGTTCACGTGTCATTTTCAGGTGTGATTGAAACGAGCAAGGAGGGAGCGAAGACTGGAGGAATGAGGCAGGAACAAGAGGTTACAAGATTGGAATCCCAATGCACCTCATTTGAGACATGAAGGGAATGAAAGTGGCTGTTTAAAAATGCAGCGCCAGACAGACCACACTCCTCCATCAGAGAAAAGTACACAGACAGAAAAACCACACTTCAAAGACATAAAGCAGACAGAGTTCAATCAAGTCAGGGCAGAAAAAAAAACGCTAATTCACTCTTTATTTTATTCCACCATTAGACTGTCCTCATTCAGTTTAATGAAAAGCAAAATAAAATTTTACTGTATCAAAGTGAAGGTACTTTGTAGATTGTCCCCTGAGAAGGGAGCGCCGTAAAACTGACTGAGGATCAAACTGACAATCAAATCACCTCTGAGCAGAGGGAGGAGCAACCAGTGTGGTCTGTGCTGAGAGTCTAAGAGATTTCATATTTGTAGTTTTTTAATATTTGTCATAGCAAAAACAGCTCACCTTGATTCAAGATTATACCAACCTTTATTTAAACCTAATGTAATAATAGAAACTCAGCAGAGGATAGTTGGTTATTGTTGCTCTGTATGTCCTGTATGTACCACATTAAGTAACGTTTTCATTTCAGAGAGAAGTAGACTGAAGCCCAGTTCTTGTACATGACTGTGGAGTTTGTTGACCTGTGTCTAGCTAATTAAGCTAATGTTGTCTGGACTTAAAAACTCCCAAAATGATGTTTTGATGTTCCCAGCTGACTTATTTCAAAGTTTGAATCTTGTAAAAGAGCCTTAAATATTAACTTGTTGGTTAATACGTCAGCATCCTCACCAGTTGATGTGCCATGAGCATAAATAAAGTATAACAAATAGTAATAATAATAATAAGTAGCATTGTTTTTAGATTTCAGTTGAGTTCGGTTGAAGTTGCTGGAGCGCAAACGTCCCAGAATCCAACAATGGTTAGATTATTGAACTACCTGGTGCAGATCCCTGGAGACACAAAGTGACACTCATCAGCTAAAAAGACTCACATAATTGCTAAAAAGAAAGAGATCCAAAACAACTACATATACAGTAAATGCAAAACAAACACAGGGACACAGAATTACTAAAAATATTCCAAAGAGCCTCTTTCATTATGTGCATCTTGTCACCATAAAGAAGGTGTGGTGACTTTTTCGTGTCTGTGCCCAGGAGCCCATTATCACGTAATTCATCCATGGATATAACTCTGATCTAATAGAGTTTTCCTACTACAGCTTCTGCATAGCACTGTAGTTGTACATAGGCACATTTGTGGCTCTTATTTGAGCAGAAAAACATAGTTTCAATCTATTTCTTGCAGCCACATGAATTTCTTCAGTGTGCAAAAATCCACAGCTTCACCGAGCTGGTGTGTCTAGTTATGATTACTATACAAAAAATTATTTAGGGCTTAACACAGTTAGGAAATACTACTGTACATTGATACATTTATATATTGAACAACTGATGTTAGGGGAGGGTGAACTGTGCTACCCCTCTGTAGAAAATGGGAAATAATGTAAGTTAGTGAATTGACAATGGCTCCCAGTGTCCTAAGGTGAGTATGTTAGAACAAAGTCTGCACAGATTTGATTCTAACAAGTGTGTAAACAAATTAGGATTATTTTAAGACATCTCCTGTGGCCCTTTTCAAACCCCCTCGGTAAGCGAGCACTGCAGAAACAAAGCTTTCCCTCTTTTAGTGATAATCTGCATAAAATTTATTACGATAATCCTCCTGGGAAGAAGGAGGAGATGTATTGGTTTCTTCATTCTGATCCTCTCTCGAACGCCTGGAGCCCCCTGCTGCTTTACAACACACAGGAGGCGATTTCAGAAGTTGCCTCCAAACACTGATTCAGATTTCGTTGCCCATCTTGTTTGAAGTCAGTCCTAGTTGGAATAGTTTGCTTTCTTCTTCCTGAGTTTTCAAACAAGCTTTAATCAGAGCTTCCTCTGATTTCTTCGGCGCACAAAACATCTTCGGGAGCGAGAGGTCGCTCCATGGATGAGGGAGGTGCCGCATCGCAATGGAGACGGGCTGCCTGCTGTTGCAGCTCCTACTCTTATGTGGTTTATTACGAACGGGCACGAGTGTCAGGACAACACCAGCACCTCGCTGCTGTGGTGTGATGTGACACAAGAGCTTCTCTTGTTTTCTCCCTGCACCTCTTTAATCCCTTCTGACAGGTAAAGCACCACGTCCTCACACACGAGGCATAATCCAGAGGCAGATTTTGGTCTGTGGATGTACAAGAGGTTCCTGTTTTACCACACACCAATCAGAGGAAGAAGGCACAATCAGATCTGAGAACAGGTGTTCCCATTATTTAACAGATCCCACTGGTGAACCTGACGATTAAGTCTGCCTAATGTGTTAAGCCTTGTATTCTTGTTGTCGCTAAAGCTAAAATCCCCCTACAGAGAAGAGTTTTTGGAGCTCAGTATTGTCATGGCTCAGGGGCCAGCGAGTGAGGTGAAAGGTGAAGAATAAAACAACAGAAAGACGTTTTAGTTTCTGATGTGGAGGCTGATGAAAAGCCCAGATGGTCAGATTTTTTGATCCAATGAATGTTGTATTCCTAATAATCCCAGGTACTGTATGATACATGTTTGATCAGTCGTTCCTTCTCTCTTCTCTTTCCTCAGATGTGGTGGCAGCGTTCTTGAAGTGGCAGACAACTTTGGCAGTTCTTCTGAATCTTTAACGGCTGTCCTTATTTTCTCTCCAAAACCGCCTGCCTTTGAAGTCGGGCCGAGGGGATTGCTCTACTCCGTTTCTGTAACTTCTAATGCGTCTCTGATCTGTGGTGATGGCAGAGAGTACATGTTCCCCCCCCCCCTTCTTTCAAGCCTTCCCCTCCTCTTCTCCATCTAGTCCTTCTGTAGTACTGAGCACTAATGATGTGAGAGAAGGAAAGAAAAATCAGAGCACCGTCTCACTGAAGAAAATCTACCTGGCATGAAGAGAAAAATGGAAGTTGGAGGCATTTTGAGCTCTTGGTCCTCATGTGAGAACCTAACACATTTGTTCTGAAGTGGCACACATGAACGATAATTCTTCTCACATTTTCTCCTAAAAATTCACGAGAGCTCCAGACTTGTACGTGTCATGATGAGTTAAATGACCCTTTCCCCCAGAGAGATACCACACTCACTTGACTTAATATTGAAAATGTATGTATATGTATATGAAAATGTTTCTCCCATAAGACACACCACTGACAGATTAACATTTTCTAATCATTAACATTTGGCTAATATAATGTATAAGGCAAGTGTGAGAAACTGAGGGGAAGCAGAGACTGGAACTGGAGCGGGAGCAGGTGAGTACTTGGAGACTGTGCCGTTGAAGAATGCACAGGGGATGATGGGAACTGGAGTTTGGATGAGCAGGAAGCAGGAAGTGCTGATGAACTGACTGGGTGGGATTTCTTCTAGGGGGGTGGGGGTCAGAGGTAGCAGCCTGGTTCAGGCCCAAAACAGGTTTGTTATCAGGTGAGGAGGTCTGAGGAAAGAAGGCTGGAAAGTCTAAGGGGAAAGGTGTCACTGATTTGGCTGATTAGATGAGTGGAGCAGACCGGAGAGAGCAAGCAGCAAATGACCATATAAGGCATAAACCAGAGAGCCAGGCGGGAAAACGTGACACAATAGTTAAATCTCATGAATGCGCAACTCCTCGTGAACGAGGGTGTTCATCAATCTGGCAAGTTTGGGAAAAAAGAAAAGCACAAACCTCACAGAACATGTACAAAACTTTGGAAAATAATATGAAAATGTTCTTGCCCACTGTGCATAAGTCAGCACAAGCTGTGTTCTGGAGCTTTTGACCTTATTACACACTCCTTTTGGGAAGATGGGGTTGCAGAGATGCTGCTGAATTGTAGCTCAATTTCATCTGAGCACTTAAAGTTATGTTGCTTCACACATCTAAGCACTTATCATGGGGATGTGATGCTTCACCGCTTCAGGGATGCTCTAATGACCTGCGCCCGTGACCCAGAGCGAGTGGCTGGTGCTTTAGGGATCAGCCAAAACGGGGTCCTTGAATCCAGGCACGTTGCCATGGAGACGCCCGAGGTGCATCAGTTCCCCCGAGCGCATCCTCCCTGTCTCAGCCCTCTCCTGAAGGACCCTGCTGATCCTGAGCAACTCGTCTCTGGGAGAGCGAGAGCGATAGGATGCTGCCTGCAGCAGCAGCAGCGGCAGAAGAAGCACGAAGATCCGTTTCCATGGCAACCGACAAGCTCGGAGGGAGGAAGAGCATTAATGGGTAACTGAGGTGGCGGCGAACATTGCTGAAACAACACACGTCCCCTCACTCTCTCCACACACACACACACTCTGCCTGTGTTCTTTGATCCGTGACCTTTGAAAAATGGTGACTGCAGACAAACATGTTGCAGAGTGAAGAACAACACAACTGTTAACCCACAAACACACACCTGAGAGAACACTTCACTCACACCTTAAAGAGCCTCTTCTCGGTGCAGTGAGGAGCATTGTTCCTCTACAGTTTCCCCAGTGTAATCATAAGTAAGTCCACTGGGATGCAAACACTTCCACAGCTCACACACCTTAACTCCCCCTGCTAAGTTTATCAAATAACCCTCATTGTGTTGCTACACAAGCTCTGGAGGCAAGCTCAATCCTCATTTGTATTCTACTTAAGCCCCCAGTTTTCTCTAAGCTTTCTTTGATTCAATCCCCCAGCTAACATGTTTTCCAATGTTAACACTGTTGTGCGTGTTTTTCACTCAGCATGGTGCACCTCTTAATTTGCAGCTCAATACTGCTGTTATAATTGTTGATGGATGATCAGTGTAATTAGGCAGGAGTAGATGCCGCGAGACTGATTTTTGAATGGACTTTGGTTCTGCTTGTCCCATTCAGTCTTTGTATGTGAGAGGTAATTTCAGCAGGTAGACATTTATGACTCAGTAACAGTTGTCATGCTTCCCCTAACACAACCCAATGCAGTACTTAAATCTTCCACAGACAATGCAGAACAGTAATATATTCTGGATGTCATGTCTGTATGATGCTGCTAAAAGGCTGCAGTCATTAAACATCCCCCTCATCCGATATGAGGTTATTGATTGATGAGAGAATGGAGCTGTGGAAATGAAATGCCCCGCTGATAAAGCCATTTGTGGAGAAGTGGCTCTAACAGAGTTTTGTTTTGCCTATTTGGGGAAGAAAATATGGTTTCACTTTAGAACTGCAGAGGTGACCAGAACAAGGACATAAAGACTCAAGGCTGGAATTAGTCAAACATTTACAAATTAGGCTCAATTCTGTTTCAGGATCACTGCGCATCAATACATATGATGAATGCATGATGAAACATATCCTGAAGGGAGTTGTGTCTTCCAGGATGACAATGCCCCCATTCGTAGCATGTGAGGGGTCACTGTAAGGTCTGATAAGTATGAAAATGATCGTCATCTCACCAGATCCCAACCGAATTGAACACCTAAAGGAGATTTTGGACAGGTATTAGACAGCACTCTCCACCACCATCTCTTGGAGGACTGGTGTTCATCCCTCCAGTTCCAGTTCCAGTTCCAGAGCCCAGGAAGGTGCCAAGATATTCAGATATACAGCATATCTGCTAAAACAGGAAAGTAGATTTCTTGAAGTTTTGACTTCCTACTGTCATCAGACAAGGGAGTTTACAGCTGTTTTAAATGGAGCTGTAAGGGAGCATTTAGACTAGAAAATTGGCTGTGTGGTGCAACCTTCAATGAAATGTCACTGCTGTTAATCAAGGAGCATCTTTCAACCTCAAAGATTGACAGCCGGGTGTCATAACAGACCTCTGATGTATGAGGAAGACCTGGGTCTGTGTGTCAGTCTCCTCGACTCCAGCTCCATTCATTAACTCTAACACTCACACATTGAAATGAACATCACTCAAATACACAGACGCACACAGACACATAGTTTCAAATGGGTCACCGTGTCCTTGTCCTGCTGCCTCGCTCAGGAGGAGGAGAATGAATCAACTGGCTGTCTTCTCCATCCCGGCTCAGTGATCAAGAAGATAAAGTCACGATGGGAAATCTATAAAGCCTGCCCCTCCTCTGGGCTTGCAGATATGCGAAAGCTTGTGGCAGATGAAGAGATGTGATGACAACAGTAGAGGACACAACGAGAGCTACAAAGTCTAATGGCTCAAACAAAAGCTTGATGTCGCTGCTGTCTGCTGGTCATTCATTTGTTTACAAAAAGAAAAAAGAAGGTTCCAGTGTCAGATGTGGAGGAGAGCATTCAATTTTTACTTTAGTAGTTTTATGACTCATTTTCCTCATGCAGTAATACACAAATGTTGCTCTTCCTCAATATCTGAAATAGGTTGAAACAGTATTCAAGCTTTTCTGTCTTCAGACGATGACAAACTAGAAGCTGGGAAATACCCAAGAAATATTGTTTTGCTAAGTATTTTTTCCTGCCAACATGCTGAGAACAGCCCCCAGACATGATGGCAAATTCAAATGTAGTCAACAGAAATGTGAATCATTTGAAAAGAATATATATTTTATGAAGTGTGCATGTGCCATAATAATCTTTTGTTTGATGGATTAACTATATTACCAGACCTAGAAGACCACCTAGAAAACTAATGTAAGTATTAAAGCTCCAATATGCAACTTGGGCTGGCAGTTTACATCAGTTCATTCTGCTCCACCCAGCCTTCTGTTTCTTTGCTTTACTGTGCTCTTCTACTGTCTGCCACGCTCGACCACGCTCTGCACAGCCCTCCAGGTATTAGTCATTATCAGTGAATAGGAAGCTGCAAAACTTACTTATCAACCAGAAATAGTTGAAATTCTCTATTTGATTAGAAAGGTGAACCTTGCTCAAAGCAGCAGACACTCTCCACAATAGAAAAAAATATCTAAAGAAAGTTACATACTGGACACTAGATACAAGATACTAAAAAGAAAATGTGCTTTAGAATAAGTAAAAGCAGGGTGTGATCACTGGCGCAGTTATAATCCATTAATAAGATCAACTTTTAGGTTGCCAGATTGACAGATATTTTGACCACTCACCTTTTGGAAACAGGCTGCAGGATGGAGAGAAATCCATTTGTCCACAGAGGAAATGGTCTCATAATCCTTTCACGGCTGTGCATACTGTAAATTAACTAGGATGACTACTGTACAATTTTAATCCGCAAGTAAAGACAAAACATATACAAATTCTGTTCATCATTAGTAGCTTGGTAAAGGTTCTCAGTAGTATTCCTGTTGTGTAATTATGGAGTACTCTACATAGTTTTTCTCTCATGTTCATATAAACATTATGCCTTGTTGTTAATGCAGCACGTCC
Organism: Sandelia bainsii; assembly: GCA_032362345.1. Taxonomy (NCBI): domain Eukaryota; kingdom Metazoa; phylum Chordata; class Actinopteri; order Anabantiformes; family Anabantidae; genus Sandelia; species Sandelia bainsii. Next base: position 12,475,795 of record JAUMHL010000016.1, on the reverse strand, counting down.
CTCTCATCGTCTCCTCAGGGCTGAGATTAATTGTGAGAAATATCTCTTTCTCTCTTTGCCCTCCGGTCCTAATTAACTAAAGTGCAACTTGCTTCATCTCGTAATTATAAAGCTGGGGAGGGAGGAGCTTGCTTTGGACAAAGTGTACTGTAAATATAAACAGATTGAGGAGGAAGAAGAGCTTCAGAGGTTGGGCAGGAACTAGAGGTGTTGTGAGTTAGATGTTTTACTTGCAGCTTTGCAGCTTTGTGTTCATATTTTTTCTGTATGTGATTCAGCCACATAAATTCTCTTGCATTCTTGAAAGACGGAAGAAGTAGTTACTGCTGCTATCTGGAGATTAAAGATGATATTTATATGACTGAATTTCTGAAAAACTGCACTAGACAGACTCAGCACACTAAGGCTTTCATTCATGTCTAAGAGTATAATGATTTATTCACAAACACATGATTTATGTTGGCACTTTAAATTCATTTTGAAAAATCTCAAGTGGCGACTGCAGAGAGACAATTACAACAACAGCAGCATTTAATCTGCAGGGTCGTCTGTATCGACTGCAGTATCCAAAATATCTCAACTCTGCAGCGTGGGCTCACTTCGAAAGGCCTGAGGGATCAAGAAGCAACAGTAATTCGACAGTTAAATTTGGCATACTGTTGGTTTGGAGTCTTGTTCCTCGCATTCAACCTGTCACATCCCATCACAGTAAGGCGAGCCTCAAAGCTCGGGCTTGTTTTTAGCTCTGATGGGAAACTTTTGCAGAAGTTTCCAGTCATCTAAGGTTATGGGAAGTGTTGACCAGCTGAGGATTAAGGTAGTAAGACAGAATGTAGGTCTCTAAGCTTGCAGGGATGAGTGGTACAGGCCATGGCAGCAGGGAATGGTTGCAATCAGCCTTTCCACTCCGCCCTTGCTCCACCTTCCTGGTTACACTAATTACATTACTCCTGGTGAGACGGGATAATCGAGTCTTAATGAGGTGTGGGAGACTGCAGTGCTGTGCTTTGACATGACAGTTCCTACCAACAGATGTGCTGAACCTTTGTCTCTGTAGGCTTTGGACATGATGCAGCCGCAGAATAAAAAGCATGCAAAACCCATTTCACACCAAACCTGTTACCCATAAGTAACTCAGGGTGACACAGTCCATCCTGATGAAATGAACTGATGAAAATCAGCGCTGAGACCTAAGGGCTCCTGAATAAATTAATAATATTAATGTTCATATTTATTAATATTATGATTTTTTTAAAATAATAACCAAAACAGCAAATTCAGTGACCAGGAGTACCAGGAGTAGACACTGTGTCGTAGAAACTGGTAAAAACCTAGGATACACTGCATATGTTTTCACTCCTGGTACCAATTCCTGTTCCTTAACTCTAAATATATAAGTGCTCCTGTTTTTCAATTATTATAACATCATGACATAATACTCATCTGGATATTTTTTAGTGTACAGTAACATGGGGACAGAGATTATTGTGGGACTAAAAACTCCAGGTCCACGACCACGAGGTGCCATTATCCAGGGCAAGATGTGCAGCCTTACATGCAACAAGGCACTCCTAGGTTTAGCTGAGAGTCATATAAAACTTATTTAAACTAAACAAAGTTTAGGTTACAGCGTCTTTAAGACAAATTTCACTTTCTCTCAGCTAAAAACAGTTCCCTGCCAGCTGGGCTGAAGGACTACTTGTACCAGCTGCGTCTAGGTTTGTTGTTGTAACCAAGGCTCCCTCCTTCACTAGTTGTAAATGTAGTTAACTTGGAATCAGAGATGTACTTTGCAGATTCGGAGCTTTGCAGTTTGTAGCTTTGGAACACTAAAAACCTGCTCCGACTGTGTGTTTGGATTATGTTTGTGCATGTGTGCATGAGTTCTCAGATTTGTTCACTGTTGTCACACAGATGATCTCAGTAAGCAAGACTCAGAATGTGGTTTGTTTTTGTATTTATCCAGGTTATTTTCAACAAGCAATGTGTGAAATTATTCTATGAATTCCCCCTTGAGAGATCCTGAAAGGACCAGGGTCATGTGTATATGGAGCTATTTCTCAGTGGATGATTACAGTAGATTTACTGTGAGAAAAAGTCTGAAGCTGTAACATCACCAGCTAAGAGCTGACAAAAGGGATAGTGTTGTTCTTCTTATGAGTCAAACAAACTAATAGGATCAGTGTATTTAAGATACTGTCACTTACTACCCACAGTAACTACATTATTATGTTACATTACCATCAACAGCTTAACTAGGCTTCAGTTTAACAGTATCAATTGCCTCAGCTTTGTAGTTCTGCAAAGTGGGATTGGGATATTGGGTTACTGCTTATTTGTAGCCACAGCGGCCAGGTATTCAATGCACCACAGTTTCCATTTCAATGTGACATTTTGGCAGCCGTAATAGTTCCCTGAAGAATGAATGTTTTCCCGTTCAAATCCTGCAAACTGGTCTGACTGGAAGGATTTCAGCAATTACTTAATAAGTGGAGTCAATCAGTAAACAAGTCCAACTGTGATTGATATAGTGGAGTCGGTCCAAAACTGTCTGGATGGCGGGATGGATGGACTTTTAAAACCACAACTTTGAATTTAGCCACTCAATCAAAATGACATCTTTGTGCATAAATACAAACCATTCTGCATCAACTGAGACAATTAAATCCACCATGGTCTTTGATATGCAGAACAGAATGACATCCAGAACTAAAAATAAGTTTGTTATTCTGGAGCTTCCCACAAAACTTAAAAGGCGGCAGGAAAAACAGAGAGGCAGAGTATTTTGTTCTACTCTGGGACACGCTTATGCTCCTTGAGATTATAACTTTCTCGTGCTGGGGGATTTGTCACTGATCCCTTGTGCTGTGGGGAGTGGGCAAGCTATTTAGTGACGCTCCCTCAGGGATACATAATACAATAGGATAATATAACAGCAGATTAGGAACATTTTCTTTTTTGCAGAGAGGAAAATGACACAGTATCAATGGCTGCTGCTCGCATCAGTGATACTCCCACTCAGCTGATCCGAAACACACTTGGATGCACATGCACTTTCTTGTCTTTCATACACAGACACTGTCGCTCCACGTTGCTCAACAACATAGCTGGGGATGTCAAACGTTGAGCTGCTGCCAATCACTTCTCTTCCTCTCCTCCTGCTATTCAATATTGTCATTTCCTTCCAAATCCCCTGCTGTTAGCCCTCCTGCTGCTCCATAACTAGCACCTGATTAGGAGTGTTATTAAGTCCTGTAACTTCAGCACATCCACATCCTGCAGACACTCTTGGAAAGACCTCGTTATCTCCCCGTCAGCTCTGCTACCGCCTCTTTCTGTCTGGCAACTGGACACTATCATCCCATCATCATTCTACCAATTTAAATGCCAACACAGCTCTGGAGGATTCCAGTAGGCTTCCAAGGTTGCACTGCTCCTGTCTCTCAGCCTCAATAAAACAAAAGAGAACCAGGTAGATTTCATGAAATATATATAAAGCCTCCTTCTGGGAATAATTAAGCCTTTAGGCCCTTTAGGAACTGTGTTGCTTCATACAAGTGAATTGTGGGTGTAATTAGAGTTTTGTCTGCTTCCTTATAGTTGGCTTAAAGATGAGGTAATGGAGCTGGTGAGCTCAGCTACCATAAAGCAACTGTCCAGGACTGTGCAATAAAAGTGCATTTATTATAAGTACACAGCTTCTAAATATACATTGAGCATAAACCCTGCAAATGCAACTGCATGTGGATCTGAATGAAAACATACACAGTAACTAGCTAACAATACTTGGCATAAATTTTTTTGGGAATATCTAAAACATCCAGAGGTGACATCTGCCAAATATCAAGAGAATCTAACTTATGACCACTGAACAATCATTTAAATTTATCTAGCTGCTGTGACACTAACAGTTGATGCAATGGCATCCAATTTTGCAGAATGGCACAGAATGTGTGCAGATGTTGCTTAATTTGTTCAACATTTATGGCAGTTTCTGTCAAATATACCACTGGAATTTATTTGGCAGCCAATTATAGATAAATGCTATGGCACGTTAAAAAAATAAGTTGGATGAAATATCTGGTAGGAATGCGAAAAAAGCTTGTCACAAAATAACTTATACTGATACGGATACAGTCTTAAACCAGAAAAATGATCTAGAAGAAGTCTACACCTTGTGGTTTTTGAGTTATGAATCAAAACTGGTAATGCATTATTTTATATACAGGGCTGTAACTTCCGAATCATTAGAAATTATTTACAGGAAATGTAGTACTAATTACAATAGAGAAACTTTGTGCCCCATACACTGAATATATGCTTGACGTTTTTATTCGTGCAGCTGATCTGTCGTTAAAAAGATCAATAATGGTCTTTGGATTTTATTTGGATATTATGGACATGTATTGTATATCCATTACACTGCATTACAGAACAACCACAGGGGCCACATGATGACGCTATTAGCACAAATAATCTTTGTGATAATGTGCAAAGAGACAAACAAACAAACCAAAATCACAGCATCCGTGGTGAAGGCAACAAGCTGTAATTTCAGTCAAACAATATGACTCAGTGTTTTCATAGTTAAATCAAAGTGACCTTAATTTTTATATATTATATTTTGTTGTGTGTGTACATGTGCATGTATATTTTCCCATGTCAATAAACACTCTTCACATCATTGCAGTTAATTTCTTTGCAATTTAACCTGAACAGAATATCCATTTTCAGGATAATTACAGTTCCAGAGTGTTTTGAAGAATGGGGATTTTGGTTGTCATTTTCCTCTGGTTGGCAGCCCTGACAGTCTCTTCCACTTCTCCCAGGCTGCATAATATCCATCTCTCTGCCCATTCCCTGTCCTAACTACTGTGCAATCAAAACTGTCAGTCACACTTAGGGCTCTAAATACCTCACAATTCCCGAGTCAGACACACCACTCTTGCTTTACCTCAAACACGCTACAGACACTTCTGTTGCCAACATCTCTCCAACACATCTTAGCTAATATTTAAAGACATTTCACAACACCTCAGGATGACAAGTTATTCATGAACAAGCTGTAATAAATGGCTCAAAATAATGTGACCTTGGAAATGTCAGAGTTTGTATGTTACACTTGTTAATATTAATCATGTGCTTTATGTCCTCATCTGTTTTTAGTTATGCTGTGCAGTTTGGCGCCCTAGGGATGGCAGTGTGAATGTAGAGGTTGGTCTAACATTTTCAATCAATCTATCTAACAACTATTAAATGGATTGGAAATTTTGTGCAGAAATGCATAACACCCAGAGAATAAACTCTACAGATGTTGGTCAACTGACTTTCTCTCCAGCACTGCATCCTTAACGTAGTTTTTAATGTTTGCATGTTGAAGTGTTTGCAAAAATGTGGGTGTATGCACGATGTGATGTCAGCCAAAAACCTGATCTACTTAAGCAGTAACATAGAAATGTTTGCATATGCCACATTTACTACTTATTTTTTAATTAGTGATATAAGAAGTAGTTTGCAGCATGGCTAGTGTTCCTTCTTTTTTGCAGGCTATAGCCTATGTTATCACTTCATGAACCTGTTTTTGAAATGTTAGGCTATAAATAAGAAGAAGATGAAAAGGTACATGTGATAATTGATTTTCTCAAGCTCCGGGTCAAATACATATCAGCACTAAATGAACCCAATAGAGACTTAGTAATACTTAGAGAACCAAAATGCTGCAGCTCTTCCGACTGTTACCTATGAAATTGACAGCATTCATCAACATTTCTGGCTGCAGCCAATTTGGCAGGCAGTCGTGATTGCAGCTTCTTGGACGCGATGTTCAGTCTCACCACTGCACCAGACCACACAGTCCATAAAACACTTTACCCTCTGTGACACCTTTACATCGCCTCATCCCCACTGTGCTGAGATTTATGCACCAGCTGACAGCTCTGTAAGGTAAATCACTGGTCATCTAGGTGGGAAATATTAAAGGACATTTCAAGTTTTTTCAGTTTTGTATGCTTGTTTTCATGAAGCTTTACATTTTCATGTCTGTGTTTAAAGGAGCATTGAGTGAGACTTGTTTTCTTGATGCCACAACCATAACTTATCTGTGAATGAGGTCTGGTATGCACAGAAACAAAAGCTATTTGCTCAGTTTATTTCTAAAAAAGTAGTCTGTAGCTACATTTGTCTAGTAGCATGTTTGTGCTTAAAATGTTGATTCTATATTATATTGTAAGATATCCTAGAATGGCGCCTGTTGGGTATCAGCCAGTCACAGCATCTCTTCTCTTTGTGTGATGTTTTTGTTTTTTGGGGTTTTTTGTTGTCGATCTTCCTCCAGTTTGTGTTGTGTGCTTCTCTGAGGTGATGGGCAGAAATGAACTTGCTGGGATCTTTTTGATCTCCTGCGTTTGTGAGAGGAGTTTTGATGACTTTATCAGGAGATACCTGACCACTGCATAGACAGAACAGCAATCACAGTGTGTGCAGAGAAAAAAAAGTCTCTTCTGCCAGATGAATGTAATATAACAAATATAGAGTAGTTGAACCAAAGTGATCAACAAAACTTTTGCCTGCTGCTATGAACAAAGAAGAAGGACTGTGGCGATAACTGGCACCACTAATTATTTTGCTTATTATTTTTCTCTGAGTCATTGCACTTATCTAATTGTTTCTGCTGTGATTGGTAAATAAGTAAATACTCTCCTAGTTTAAAGTTTATGTCAGATAGTACACTGCACCATTCCTCAGTCAACAAGACGTTGACAGTGCTCAGATTGTTTGCTGTGCCTTTGAAATCCTCATTAGCCAAAGGAGGTGATGCACTTTCTTAATCATCAGACTTAGTCAGATTTAGTCTGGAGTTGAAATCCCTCTTCTATGTGACTTCCAGCTGACTTGACTGGTTTCTAATTTGGCTGATTCACACTGTGTCCACCATCACTCTTTTAGTTTATGCTTCCATAGTATTTTTTGTCTTGTCCAAGCACTGTGACCTCACTGAGCTTATAAAAAGAAACGTTTTCCTTTCCAGGTAGCACCTTAAGGTCAGGCAGCCAGAGGGATCCAGCTGGGTGCTTCACTGAATGGACAGAAGGAGTAAAGGAAAAGAGGGCAGAGCAGAGGGTTTCATCTTCATACCTTCAGGTGAATAAATCACTTGCTTTTGTTGTTCTTCAGTGCGTATATGTGTCTAAGTCTTAGTCTCATGTGTGATCACGTTACATCACTGTAAAGCCTCTCAGACTCTTCCGGTTCTTCATTATATGTGTGAGAGGATAAAGACCGGGCTAATGTCATCAGCACTTGGCCTTAAAGTCAGGCCATCTCAACTTCTCTGCAAATGTGCACAAAGCTCACAGCGATGTCACAAGTAAAAATTTTTTGATCATCTCTCACTATCACAAGCTACAACAATAACAGGATTCATAACATGCTAAAGAAGTGATTTTAGCTACTGTTTGGCCTGATATTTCTACAGGAAACGCAAAGTTACAAGTACTAACTTTACTGTACATGATCCTGTAGTGTTTAAAGAAATACTTTACCTAATTTACTCCAGTATATCACTAACACAGTCTAGAAATACTCTATTACAAGTAAAATACCAGCATTCAAAATTATGAAAGTATTAACTCAAAAATACAGTGAATATCATATTATTGGATTATAATTACTGATGCATTAATGTGTTTAGTTTGAATTACTTTACATACTGTTGGGTAGCTTGTGCATTTCACCACTGCATGTATCTATAGACGTCTGATTATAATGTATTTTGTGTTATTAATCAGACTGTGAAAACTAACTAGTAACTATAGTTATCAAATAAATTTAGTGGAGTAAAAGTATGAAGTAGTACAAAGTGGAAGTACCCATGTAAAGTAGAAATACCTCAAAATTGTACATGGATTAAATGTGTTTTCATCACTGTAAATGTGATTATCAGTGATTTAACATATACAAATATAAAGAAAAAGGCATAACGAAACTGTTTCTCAAGATTTTAAATGTGATTAATTTGTTGACATGTGGGTCATATTTTGTTAAAGATGTCAAAGAAAACCCCTGTGGATGTCATTTCTGGACATTTAAAGTGTACAACATGTTTGAATCTAAATTTCACATGAGGTTTTTAGCCATTTTATCTATAGAATATCATTCATTTTTGGCAAATGATCACATTACATAATGACATTTTCAGCACATAAAGACATTATAGGGTTTGATATATTAAATATATTTTGTATTTATTTTATATTTTTAGAAGCATTAATTAAGCATTAATTATGCCCATAATTAGTTTCAAGTTTAATCTTATTTGATTATTTCATAATTATACAGGTTTGAGCAACTGTGGTCTTGATTAACACAATGATGCTTTTGAGTAGCACGATGACTTGATGATGATCTATCTTGCCTTTATTTGCCTTTTTAGTCAAGTTGTTGAGTTTTTATATACAAGCACTTTTTGTTCCTCAGGATGTTCTCTCTGAGTCTAAATACTGGCTGAATTTTAAAACAATCAATTCATCCATCAATTAGTTATATTTGCTTATCCTTAAAAGGGTCACGTGGCTTTTTATGGCAGCTGTTGTCAGGAGGAAGAGGGGCAAAAAAAGGTGAAGGTACAATGTTAGGGAGTTAAAAATAGAGTAAAAGTAAAGTGAAATGCAACTTGACTGTTTGGCGGAGGCATAAAACCATAAGGCCGTAATTCTAGTTAAATATGACATTGCCTGGATCCATTCTTATTATCTGGTCACAGATGCAGCATGATCACGTCTCTCTGTCTCTTTCATTCTCCTTTGCAAGACTCAGTGTGATGGTGATAAGCAGCACATCCTAGTTCCACTTGACATCTTTCTGAAGAGGTGTAAAATTGAATACCACACAGTCCACGAGCATCATACTGTATAATAATATCAGTCAGTCAGGTGCCTTATCAAACTGTGTTATCATGCATCAGCTAGCTTTCCTGCCACACACTGCGTCTTTCTGTGTTAGTCTCACAGCTCAAAAAGAACATAACTGAACTGCATATAGGATATACAGTGGTAAACGTCCCACGTTGGAGCTTCCTGTTGTTCACAACATTTGGATCAATAAACCTCCAGCTACCAAATGGACCTTTTATTGTTGCCTTTAAATGCCAGCTACCCTCTCCAGAGGACCACTTAGGCAAAGAGTGCAGAAAGCCACTTACTACACAGAGAGCTGCTGGTCAGACAACCAGGAAATGGACTGTGTGCCTGAAATGCTGCAGCAGCACACACTGGCTAACCTGCGTTTGATTCTGTGGATTTCTATGGATTCACAGCCACAGAAATGGGCAGCTGTTCATGCCATGACAGTCTTCACGTGTACATGTTTGTGTGAAATCCAGATGGTTATCAGAACTCTGGACGCCATCCAGGTTGCTGAGCACGGGCACACAGAGCCACACATCAGCAGTGTCTGCCTGCTGAGCAAGCTCATCTCATCCTGTTTTTATTATCAGTGCCACTTTCTAATCATGCATCCGCCGTGGGATTTAATAATGGCAGATAAATAAAAATAATCAGCCATTAATACCTTAACCTTATAAGTCATAAAGTTGTGATATTTGGCTAGTGTTTCTCTTTCTTGGCAATGCTTTTATAGATGGTCTTTACATTATCAGTAAGACGAAAAAAATATATAAAGTGAGCAAAAACAGGAAAAAAACAACTTAAAGTCTCTTAGTCTCCATCTAGAACAGCTTCAACACACCTTGGCGTAGATTCACCAAACCTCTGCAGGGATGAATCACAGCTTTTCCACAGTATGTTCACAATATTGGGCATTTATTGTAGCTGTGTAGTTTGTGAATGTGTGTGGAGAGCTGTGAAACTGTTTATTAGTCTGCATGTGTGTACTCAACTTTGTGGGTGTGTGCAATAATCTGTTAATCTACAGTGTGATTTGTGAAGGTGGGAAAAAAACTGAAAATGTGTACATAAATCTGCAAATGCAAAGAAAAATTGTTCATTCAACAGAACGTATACAGCGGCAAAGAGCTGCAAAAACAAATCATTCTTCATTTTCATCGTGGGTTTGTTGGCTTTGTCTTTTTACATGTGATTTAATACACTCCTGGTATCAGTAAATGAGTGTGACAATTTGTTTGTGGCTATTGCTATAATTATACATCCATAATATTCATGTTTGATGATGGTGGTACAAAATCAACAATAATATGCTGCCAACTGGATGCAGATCTGGAGGCTGTGAAGGCCATAGCATGTGATTACCATTATGTTCATGCTCTGTTAAGCAGTGGCAGAGCTAAAAAATGTTCATGGGATGGTATGAGGTTTTGGCAGGGTGCAGGGGGTGAACGACTCCCCGTGAGAGTTCGTCACTGTGTATGTGCCTCTTGGTCTTGATGGCGGCTTAAAGTTTCAGACATGAAACACACACACATACAACACTAAAAAACAGTCAACAATGTTTACAGTTTTATTTTAGCAGAACTGAAGATGTAATACAAGCTTTTACATTTTGGTAGGTCTCAGTAATTATTTATGGTTACTGATATTCTTCTAGTCTTACTTGTTTCAGTGATTTGAGCAACTTATGGACATATTTGCAATTTTCCAATTACGTCTTTGAGAACTGAGCAATTGAGATGGCACTGGTTGGACTGGAAAATCAGCTGGACAGCTACAAATTCAACTCAAAAAAGCAAAAGTCAGAAATAGAAAGGATAAGCCAGAAAGACTTCATTTGTCTCTCTGGGTGGGATGCCAGCTCTATCTCATGTGCACCATGCCAATTATTGCACAAAGTTATGAAAAGACTACAAATTTTAAAACAGATCATCAAACCAGAAACCAGGACACAAAAATCTCTTCTCTACTAGAAGCTAATGCTCATCAAACACTCAGGATATCCAGTGGATGGAGAAGTTCGTACATTTGATAGCACATTACTGTTCCACTCCAGCTGAAATGACATCTAACAGGGAGGTTTTTTTTACAATTGCACAGGGATTTCGGGACGTTTAGAGAAAGGAAGCGTCTTGATATTGGCTATTTAAGTAATGGACAGTTTCACAGTGTATGTGGCAGCGAATGAGACAGAAGAGTAGAGCTGATACATGAAAGTGATACTAAATGAAAGAAGCACTCTGATGATCAGATCTGATAATCTGATTCAAAAATGTACCTAAGAATAAGTCTGTATGTGTTAAAAGCAAAATGTATTTAAAGTATAATAAGTTTTATGGCTCATGAAAATAATAGTTATTGAAGCCCTACACAGCTACAATAAACAACTTTGGGGAGTCTAGCTAACTGTAGCATGAGATTCGAAATCATTCAGGTGTCAAGTGCAGATGCTGTGTCAAATCCATACATCCACGGTCAAAACCTGTGGCGTCTCACAGATACACACAAGGTCATGTGTTTCAGGTGAGAGAGCCTCGCTCAAAAACCTTTCGAAGAGAATATCTCTGCACTCCTCCCAGCGCTGTTCTTTGAGCAGGCTCTGACAGCACCTCGCTACATTAAGATAAGTTATGGAGCGTATCTCTGCTATAACCATATGCATACTACAACTTTAACCTGAAAAGCAGCTCTAAAGCAAAGCTGACAAATACATCTAGTGGAAAAAACAAGAGAAACATGTCCCTCTGAAATATAGGGAGACAGATGTATAAAGTATAAAGTATAAAATCTTCTTAGTACCTTTCCACCACTGATAAACCCATGCACAAACACCACAAGAGGTGACATATCAACTGCTCCCCTGACGTGGTGGGAAAACCGAGGACAGCCAACACGCAACTCGAAGGAATAAGACAAAGACACAACCTGCTTCCGTGGCAAAGACACAAACTGCTTCTGTGACAAAGACACAAACTGCTTCCGTGACAAAGACACAAACTGCTGGGCTGTGCCGCTCATTAGATGTGACTATGACAGAGCTCATAGTTTTTCTCCAGGATATTTCACCTAACAGCTGCTTCTGTTTCAGACACTTGTTTTTGGGAATGAAATGTGAATATAGTGTATATTGTGGATTAGACTTAACAGCTGGCCAAAGAATGGAGTTAGATGGTTGCTATTTGTTGTCTAAACTGGTGGTCAGTGGACTTTTGGGAAACAGTGGCTCTTTATGTGTTTCTGTAGGCAAGTGCACCCACCATAAATGTGATTGTCATTGCTTATGACATTTAATTCCCATTTGAGAACAAGCACTGTTTTGCAGCGAGCATCATAGAGATGCTGAAAGAGGCCGTGATGCTCAAAGTTTATTTATACGCACAAATTAGATTCATCTCATCTCATTCTGAACCAGAGATTGTGCTCAAATTGTGCTCATAAAGTCGTCATTTGTCACGCGTTTCTCAGTGGAGGTGTTAATTGGTGTGAGGTCACTCATTTTCTCACAGCATAGAAATGAAATATTTAATTTTTGGCTTAAATTACAGCTCCTTAATTTAAATAATTGCTCTCTTGTCTCTACTGATCCACTACTCCTGCCTGTAAATGTTGAATCAGGGTAATTTGAATGACACAAAGGTTTACAGCATCTGATTTATACTGCATACACTATTTTGCCAAAAGTATTGGGACGCCCGCCTTCACAAACGCACATGAACTTTAATGGCTTCAACTCTTCTCGGAAAGTTGTCCACAAGTAGTAGTTTAGAAGTATGTTTATGGGAATATTTGACCATTCTTCCATGAGAGCATTTGTGAGGTCAGACACTGAGTCCGGACGAGAAGGCCTGGCCCATTGTCTCCGCTCTAATTATTCCAAAGGTGTTCTATCGGGTTGAGTTCAGGGCTCTGTGCAGGCCAGTCAAGTTCCTCCACACCAAACTCGCTCATCTGTGTCCTTATGGACCTTTCTTTGTGCACTGGATGCATTGATTTGGAGGGGTGTTCCAATACTTCTGGCAATATAGTGTATCTATGCTGAGCTTTAGCTACATTAAGCACATGCATAAATATCAAAAGACTCAAGCTCAGTCGATATCACGCATCACAGTCTGTTTACAGGTCTTGGTGAGTACTACTGCATATAAGAAAAAAGTTATGTAGAGGCAGTTATGGCTCTGATGGGATGTGTATGAAGTCTGATAAATAAAATGCTGATAAACACACACAAATCTCTGACCAAGCTGTTCGAGGCTGAGTTGAACTGAAGGTTATGCACATACATACACGTTGTGACAGGGAAGGAGAGTATGTGCCAAATCTGTGGAAGAGTAATAATTTAAAGGGTGGAAAAGAGCAAACTGTCAAGCAACACTAAAAACACAACAATATGCGCAACAAGAAGGAGAAAATTTAAAACCATCATAGTTAACAACTGGATATGAGGAGGTCACAAAGCATAAAATCATGCACTAGAAATCCAAATAAAAAAAACTGGCTTTCTAAAAATGTGATGAAAATTGCAATGATGGTTGGAGGAGCTGCAAGTTTCATATGTAAAGACATGCCTGAAGGTATATCTCATAGCCTAATTCATAGTCAGGTCAGTTATTGATGTGCAGTGAGAGGCAATCCAGCATTAAAGAAGGCAGCACATCTTACAGTGTAAAGCAGGAGCAGCATTTTACAGTATGATTCGATTGTGCACACATTATAGGTGAACGTGTGTGAGACGGCTTTCAGTAGCGCTATTTGGAAAAGTTTAAACGTTTACGAGGCCAATATGTAGTTAGAACAAAGTGTTAGTTGGAGATTGGCATAAAATCAATATAAGGCAAAGAGAGAAATCATTACATATTACCAAGAACAAAAAGAAAATGTGTGTTTACAGCTGCAGCTGCATATTATTGCATTATGTGTGCTGTAGTATAGGTAGTGAATATGTGTGTCTGTATGAAGTGTGTATGTGCATATACTGTGTATACTCTTAGAATATGTATGTCTGTGCAGGTATTTATCGCTGTGTGTTTATATGATTTGTATGTATGATATATATCATTCGGAAAATGGTTTAATATTAATGTGAAGAGATTGAATTAAATTCAGAAAAGCAAAAGAAACTAATTACATAAAGTATAATTTAACAGTTAAGTGAATAAATAAAATATGAAAAATGCAAATAAAAACATTCTGTATTGTTCTCAATAAAAGTGTCTGGTTTGTAATGAAAATAATGAGAGGTGTGCTGAAAGGAACAAGTAACCTGCAGTATTTCAAAAATTATATAATTTGACCCTGTGTCCGCTTTGCTGTAAGTTCAAATCTACCAAAAATAAAAATGTAGTTAAGTTAAAAAAAAGATATTTTCCCTTGTGTTCTGAAATTGTTGGCAGAAATGCAAAGCTAACTCCACCAATTATTTGAAAATATCTTTTTTTGAAGGGGATCAAGATTTTATACTCTGTCAGCTTCACAGATCATCTTAGAAATTTGACTAAAAATAATTAATGACTGAAAGAAGCAGCCGCGTCATCACTAAATCTCTCGGCCCCTTTGATTTTTTATTACAAATTTTCTTTGTTATTTCTGTTTGTGAGATAAAAGATGGTAGAGAGACTCAATTTTTGTTCCCATGAAGAGAAAAATAACAATTAGCATCTTGTTTTCTAATTTTGCTCCTATAAAAGGTGAGAAAACAAACCACACACACCACTGAGGACTTGAATCCGTGGTTTAGAGGAGATTATACGAACCTTTTATTGTCACAGAATAGAGTTTACCATGATGTTTTGGACAATACATGACAAAATACAGTATGTACTTTTGAACAGGATGCATTAAAGTGATGGAAGACCTGTCAATACAAGACTGAGTTGAAGAAATATGTATGAAATGATGCATTTCTGCAGATTTAACAGATTTTTGTTCATATTGATAAATCCTGATGATGATCCCATATGGAGGAAGCTTACATTACAGTCTGGTTCTGAAGGTTTAACCAACTTCAGCAAAAGACACAATAGTGAAAATGCTCTTTGTTTTCATTATTTAACTCTTCAGGCATCTGCAAACTGAGTATTTTTGTTTTGAGTTAAGATCTCACTTTCCTGAGGCTGTTGCCACCTACACTACAGACAGTTACATAATGTTTAACGAACCAGAGAAAGACACTGAAGTGGGTTTTCAGAGGATAAAATATAGTAAAATTGGGCTCTGTGGGCAAAGTGTTGCAGTCAAGGACTTGACAAAAAGCTGGGGAACATCGGGATTTTTACATAGAAATTGTGTGTATTTTGACTGTGATCAGCTGTTTTCATATAAATCTACACAACAGCCAACACAATGAGTTGGGGAGATGATGGTTACACTTGTGATTCTGGACATTCACAAGTGATCGTTGAAATCAACTCTAACTCCACCTGGGCCCAGAGTATTTAGGTTATTTATTGGAGTTCATGACCTAAAAAAGCAGAAGAACATCTGGATTTTGTGGTGACATTTGTGTGCATTCTGACCCATGCAGCGCGGTTCTTATTCTACCAAAGTTTATAACAATGTGAGTGGGAAACATTATATTGACAAACGTGATTCTTTGACAATTCCTAGAGCATTTTATGATTCTTTCACTAATTTGAACTCTGCATAAGCTCCCTGGAGCGCCTCAGACCACTTTGCCAACAATAGCCTACTTCGACCAGTAGTCAGAGTCTCCTACCTGCAGCCAGCTGCATCCAGCCGCAGATCTTGTAAACGGTGCCGGTGCTGCAGAAGAAGAAGAGCGCGAAGCAGCCGATGCAGGTGAGGACCAGCACCATGGACATGCCGATGAAGAAGGAGGCGGCCTTGAACGCGCCGGAGGGTATGGTGCTGAACTCGGTGAAGCTGCCCTGACAGGTCAAGTCCTGGGACAGCCCGTTCCCGATGCAGTAGTGAAACAGACCGAAGTAGCCCGCCTGCGGGGTGTCCACACCATCTCCGATCCAGTACGGCTGGATGAAGCACACCACGTTGACGATGGCGAAGAGGATGGTGAAGATGGCCCACAGGACTCCAATGGCGCGGGAGTTGCGCACGTAGTTGGTCTGGTAGATTTTGGCAGCCTCGGAGGCGGGGAGCATGGTGGTGGTCGTGCTGGGGGCCCCGGGGACCATCCTCAAGTCTGTTTGAGGAGGTTCTGCTCGGTCCTCGAGATCAACTGACCTCTCCTCAATCAAGAAACATCTGTCGCTACTGATCCATAAAAAGGCACAGTCACAATACCCAGTCTGCAGAACTTCTCCTTGTCGCTGTTGTCTGCTTTTATTTTTCTGCCTTTATTCAGCCACAGTTGTTGTCACGGGCTCACTGCACTCGCGCATCCATGACAAGGTCGGATTTCTTTTTCTTCCTGTGGTTTTCTGTGGTTTTCATTCATCACTATGCAAAAACGAAACGTGCGCTCCGGAAAAGCAAGCCTCTGGAATCCGTCATCCAACCGCAGATTCATCCTACATTTGTCCTCATATTGATTTTAAAAATGTTTCTACCTGAGTCGTGCCCAAAGCCAGAGGCTGTTACTCCGACAAAAGCGGTTCTGCTCAGTGAATCAGTGTGTAAGATATCGCTGGAATGGTCCGTCTGTGCTCGACGGCGACAGACCAACAACCGCAGCTGAGCTCCTATTGAATTAGAGTTGGAGGAAAGCCTTGGATATCACTGGGCCAGCCCCCATCCCTTAATCCCAGCCTGACGTGTTATTGGAGTGATACGCGCGAAATCTGAAACTGTCGTCAGCTAACAGCTCTCAGTTTAATGGTCATATAATTCCCTCTGATGGCTGCATCTCCAATAGCTTTTTGTATAAGCGGATACGCACCATGCATTAATGCACATGAATGCACCTATAACGCAATATTAATAACAGGCTAATAATAGTTCAGTAGCATATGAACAGACCTAGGCTACTTTTAGGCTGTTTCCAATGAGATAATTAAATACAGGTTAATATTCTCAGATGTAGCCTATATTTATTATTATTTATGGCTTACATTACCCTACAATGATATAATATAATAATACTATAGGTATAACGTATGTACACACACGTATTAATATATTCACCATGATATTTGTGCACAAAAAATAGGCTAATGCGAAATGGTATTCTAAATTGATAATAATCACATTGCAGCCTGTTGGTACAGTATAGACTTTGTTTTTACAGTCCACCGTTTTTATTTTTCTGTGCTTTTTCGTGGGTTTGTGGAACATATTCGACAAATCAAAATAATTTCACCACAGGATCAATTCAGCATCTCTTGGGGATGTTCTGGAGCTGTTATGGCCGTATTAATGACATGTTCCTCCTCAGCAGCAGTCTCCCCATTTGTAATGGAATCAAAAGTATTTAAACGTATCTGAGGTTTTAGAATTATGGGATACACAGACGACATGACCTAATCTAAATATAATCGTCAATACAATAAGATTTTATTTTAAATGGCCTATAATTTATCCTTATTCCGTAAATGCTTGCATTTCCATCTTAAAACTACATTACCCACAATGCAGTGGTGAGTTCTGATTGGCTGGTTACTGAAGGTCGTCATTTGACGTAATCTGAAGGCGCGCGCGAAACTCTTGAGGTGAGTGTTTGTTTCTGTTTCCAACTTTAACTTTTGTTTTTCACACTATTTTAAGTTTGCTCCGGTATTGTATTGTATTGTCAGATATGAACATTTCAGCAACACTCTTTCGTATACACAGTAAATAGTTCGTGACAGTTGTCTCCGTTTGGCTCGTGTTTTGACTGAATACTGAGCTTCCAGCGCCCCGTTAAATGCGCAGCTAAGCTAACGTTAGTTCCTTGTTTTTAGCTGCTTGTCACATGTCTGCATCGCTTCACCGTGATAACACACCAGATAATACACTGTTTTGGTTGGTAGTACAAAGAGCGGGATGACAACGCTACTACAGCACCCGGGATACGAGGAGGAGAGGCTGCACAGGGTCGCAGAGCAGCTGCCCTGCAGAGAGGTCCAGGCTGGGATGTTACTTTCGCTGATGGGAGAGGTAATTTCACTGCTGTCAACTCCTAACGTTATATCAAGGCTGGAAGAGTTTGGAGACTTCACTTCTCTTCTTTTTTGTGTTTTAATCAAATTGAATAATGTCAATGAAAACACTTTGATTTAATAAGTACCAGAGATCCTTCTGCTTCAATCTCAAAATAAACAATTAATAGAAATATTTTAATCAACTTCATAAATCAGTTGGTCAGTAGGAAAGTAGACAAATAACTCTTGTCTTGTTTTTAGTCATGGACATTAGCATTACAGTTATAAAAGAGGAGGTAGGACCTGCTTGTTTAGACTGACAGTATGAAATATGAACAATTATATTAAGTAAGAGGTTACTGAAATTTGTTTTTACAGCCACAGCAGTACAGCTACCCTTCAATCTTCATCTGTGGTCATCGGGCTTCAGGAAAGAGTCATGTGATGCACATTTTGCTGAAGGAACTTGAGGTGAGAGAGAAACATTCACGATCAGGTCTTGGACCCTCTGCACCTCCTGAGTGTTGTTTTTATGTTAATGCATTTTGAGTTGGGACGGTTATCAGGTTTAGTTATCAAAACGAGAAACAGTTTGACGTTATCTTCTGTCCGACACTGCAGACAACAAAAGTGTGTTAAGGCTTTAAAACATTAATCAGACTTGTGTCTGAAAAGGTCTGACTCCCTGACTCACTACTTTAAGCTTATATAAACCTTACGCAGGTGCTGCCACATCAGAACATTTTTCATTGAACAGATAAATTGAAATAAAAAAAAGATCAGGATGGCAACTTGACTTCTGTAGTAAATTATATTGCACCAGTGTGTTATAGAGAACCGTCATTTCTCAGTGCACCCAGAGTTTTATGTGCATACTTCCACTGTGTGCGTAGGCTTATATTTCCCTTCCTGATCAAAAATGTATGGACAGATTCATTATTTGTCTGATTTGGAGAAACACTTCACTGTCATACTGCAAATCTTTTTGCATGAGTGAAATATAAAAAATAAAGCTTTCTAAATTTGAAGTGCACCAAAGTTTTTTTTACTTTCAGGGAGATGTTATAGGCCTTAAAAGTCTTTCTTGCCAACTACAATTAAAATGCAGAGTGCATAGCCTCTTTTAGCCATAGCCTCTCACTTTTTTTAAATTATTTGTTGTGAAACATAAACTGTTTTATTCTGATTTATTCTGCAAATACAAGGAATTCAGCTTCATCAATATCAAAATCAAACAGTGTTAATAAACATAATAATAATAATAGCACTAACATCAGTGGCAGGATAATTGAGATTCTGTGTAGTGGGAATGGACAATGCACATATTAACATGATGGAACTATGAGTGTGGAAAGATGCAGCGTATACGTAAGTAAAAAATGTTAAAGTGAAAAGTGCTGTTGATATGATCTTGGTGATTTACTGTCCTTGTTAAAGATGGCTGTTGCCGGGGAACAGTTTTTCACAATGTGGACCGTTTCTAAAGAAATCATTAAAGGTTAAGGGTTATTTTCATTATTGTTTAATAATTTCTCAGACGAGTTACTTCAAAATGCTGATTCTGATTCGGTAACATACATATGAGAATTCCAAACAGCAAGTAAAATGACAAACAATTGATTATGAAAATATTTTCCCTTTTTTTTTTTTTTTTGAATGATTGATTTTTGCAGCTTTGTCACCAGCTTTTATTTGGTGTTTATGTTTCTATTGCTTTTATTAAGCAACATCAGTTTGCAGCAGAGGTGTGTGACGATTACAAATTGTAATGCTTGTTTGTCGTTTGTTTCACGGGGGAGATGACGATGCTCAACGTGCAGTAAAAGGAAAGAACAGAGCCAACACAAAGTGAACATGATGTCAAACTGTCTTTCATCAGTACTCCGCCTCTTTGCAGCTGCCTCACGCCACAGTCAGCTGTGTCGAATGTGTTTCTGTCGCGTTGCTGTTTGAACAAGTGCTGCTGTCCTTCTTCGACTGCGACGCCGCCTCGCTGCTTCCCCGCAGTCCCTCCCTGTCCGACTTTGTACGCATCTACAGGCAGCAGTGCTCCCATTCTCCTGCCAAGGAGACACGATACATTGTGAGTGCCATGCCCTTTACGCTCAACCAGAAAATCATTCCTCACTAGGCATGCCAAAACAATCGAATCCATGGCACATCATATTATTTATTCTTTGGATGTGCCGCTTAAATGTTTGCATGATAATATGATTAGAAGTGATAACACATGCAAATAGATGCTAAACAAAGCTCCAGATACATTAGCCTGGAGAAAAAAACAACTTCTGTTCTGTTCAGCCAGTACATAAGTTAGTTTAATCTAGTGTTTTGGCTTCATCATTATTAACATTTTGTGAGCTTGCTGCAGAAAACACAATAACATGCCATCATACAAACTCATCAACATTCCTTGTCTTTGTTTTGATTAGTTGTTACAAAATAAGTTCAAACATGTATGCATTTTTTTTTCAGGTAATGGAAAAAGCCGAGCTGCTCAGGGACACAGATGCCAATCTCCTCCCTTCTCTCTTACGTCTTCAGGAATTGGTGAGATGTGTTATCTAGTGAACCACTTTGTTGTTGCTGCACTGTGCAGATAATGAAGAGGGACTTGAAGAGCTTCTTTTGTAGTAAATGACCATGAGATGAGTGTGTGGAGCTCTCAAAATGCTGTTAGGTAGGAAGGACGGCAACCACGCACAGCATTTTAATTAAAGACAGCAAGGAGTAAAAAAAAAAAAATGTATTTGATAACAGCTACTTTTTGGTGGATTGTGAGTGTTAGATTGTGAGAATCTGTCTTTTCAGAATTTTAGAGTGATAATTAGGAGGCAGAGTTACACATATGTAATGGATGGCAGGAAGATAAACTGTTGTATCACAGGAAGGATATTCTAGTGTTAGGGTTTATTATAGTGGCAGAAAGAGGCAAGCAGAGGTTATTCAACTTTTATTCTCTGTATTGATTCCAGGTCACCTTTTAATTCAAGACGTCAAATTAAGTGTTGATCCGATATCAGTGCTCTCTTTCTCCCAGAGTTAAGGTCATATACCACACTGTGAGGGAATTATTGGTATCATTTTAATTTAAGGTAACATGGTAGCACATGACCAGGCATTGCTGTGCTGTGGCACTAAAAACTGAGGCAGCATCTCTTCGCTGTCACTATTTAATGAAAAATTAACTGAATGGATAAATAAATCAGCTAATTGTTTAAGCAAATTAAGAGTTAAGTTGTAGTTTCTCAAATGTGATTATTTCGCTTTGCTTTTTCACAATTTTCTGACATTTCATGCTCCAAACAGTCAGTTTATCAGTTGATTTCCAGTGTTTCCATTGTGGCTCCTTTCTATGTAACTCTGTGATGAGAGGACCATTGTTTTTTTCAGTGTTGCTGTTTTGTGTGACCTTCTGACCTGTTGCTTTTGTGGTATATTTATGATTGAAGCCTGATTACAAACTTCAGGTTCAACTTTACTGTCCTCAAACGCATATCTTGGCCAGACAATGTGTATCTGTGCATAAGGCAACTACTACTTCTTTTCTCATTATTTAGTGGCTGTATTAGTACTCATGCTTATTATTTTGAATCATTAATTGTTTGTTTGTTTATTTTTTTATTTGTTCAGGTTGAGGACAACGTTACTGTCATCCTGCTCAGTGAAATCGTCTGGGACAAGTTCAGACCAAACACTGGCTGTTTTGAGCCACTTCTGCTCAATTTCCCCGACTACAGTAAAGGTATTATCACTCTCGCAACTCTACATCAGCCAGCGTCATGAATAACTCTCACCACACTGCATAACGATGACGCACAGTTGACAGATTCAATGTGAGATGTGACATTTGTACCTGCGATTTTGTTCTAACACTTGAGGCAGTGAATGCTGAGGAATGTTTCATTATAAAACACCACTGTTTGAATTCAGCGCTGGGTGAAGCAGAGTGAATCATTGAGTAATTGATATGTAAGAGATCTTACTGTTTATAATTAAAAAAATATATATTCACAGGTGAGCTGCAGCAGATTTTGTCTCAGGACAGACATCCTTCATATTCAGCAGAGTTTTACTCCTCCTACATCAACATCCTGCTGGGCGTCTTTTATTCGGTGTGTCGGGACCTCAGAGAGCTACGTCACCTGGTCGGAATCACACTCATAATATTATTCACCGTTTTGATTTTCTTTCACTCTTGCATCATTAATTTCTCTTTTTTATTTTTTGAACCAGGCGGCTCTAAACTTTTCAAAGTTCTGTGAGCCTTTGGCAGAAGGAAAAGGTAATACACAAAGAGGAGAAATCATTTATCTAGCAGCTGGTCAATAATTTAAAACACCTTATTTTACCCTCTTCGTGTTTAGATGCGCTTTGAACTTTGAAGCTATTTGAACTTTTCTATACTAATTTAAAGATTAATTGATGGATTTTAATAATAGATCTTTTGCAGCTTGAAGTAGAAAAACAACATTGACATATTATTAAGTTATGAGGTTGTTGAAATTGAAATGACAGGTATGAGAGTGGTGTTTACTGTTAAGAAATACAAAGAATTAGCTAAAAGAGACCAAAAAGATTAATAGAAATCAAATCACAATGGATTATCTGAATTATATAAATAATTAATTTATGGGTTTAATTTGACATAATACACAGTCATTTTATCTGTCGTTATTATTACATAATATTTATTTGTGCAACTTTAACCTACATTTTTTAATGATTCCTGTTGTTTTTCAAGAGCATTTATGATTACATCTAATCTATTGATAATGTAACAGAACCTTTACTGTTTTTTTTATATAACTTGCTTTATTCTGATTAGTGAAAGAGACCGACGCACACAAGCTGTGGAGACACATTGAGCCTCATTTAAAAAAAGCCATGCAGACAGTTTACCTTCGAGAGGTTTCCAGGTCTGTGTTTTTTATATTAATTCAATTCAATTCAATTCATCTTTATTTGTATAGCGCCAAATCATAACAAAGGTCATCTCAAGGCACTTTAC
>JAUMHL010000016.1:12441373-12452749 GCA_032362345.1 Sandelia bainsii | reverse complement strand
GCCAATGGAGAGAAGCTAATGTAGGAGAAATATGATCTCTCTTGCTAATTCCCGTCAAAACTCTGGCTGCAGCATTCCTCACAGTAGTGTTTGAGGCCAAACTATTAGTCTAGTAAAATAATCCAATCTTGTCAATCTTGCTTCCTGATTGTGATTACTGATGCTGCGGATTCTTCTCATCATTGTGTTTTCTCTCTTAAATCCTTTTCAGCCTTCAGTGGGAGCAAATGCAGCAAATGGAGGAGAAAGAAACTGGAGCCTTGAGAGGTACAAACGCACACTGAGCTCTGCTGCTGCACTCGATGACACACCGTAATACATTTACAGAGCAGATGTTAAACTGTAAGAACGACTGATAAGGTGCAGTGACACAGGATTCAGGCTGAATACTGGCTTACGTATGTTCTGAATGAACCCGTGGGTGCATCTTTCTTTTTTGATTTTCAGATACACAGTATATTTGACTGACTGATTTCCTTCTGTCCTCAGGGTTGTCTGCTCACACTCACGTTGAACTGCCTTATTACTCCAAGTTCCTGTTGATTGCTGCTTACCTGGCATCCTACAACCCTGCTCGCACAGACAAACGCTTTTTCCTTAAGGTAGTGCAATTTCTTTCTTATTTATATTTTTGTTGGGGTTATTTTCATATATTAGACAAAGAACATTATAGAGGTGACAGTACATCAGGGGATAGAGAGATGGATGGCGAACAAAGGTCCCTGCCAGGATTAGGATCTGCTCCACCATGTACACACATCACAAATGGTGACGGTGTTACTTGAAAACTCTCAATATATTAAATGAAAATAAGACATTTATTTTGATTAGTGGAAATGATCTAATGTTGCAACCCTGAATGTTCAGCACCACCTACAAGTCGTGTCTTTGACATCATGTTGAAATGATGCTTTTGTGAGTTAATTGTGGTGTTTTTTCTCAGATTAAGGCTCTGAGTATAGAGGGTGTTGTACAGTTCGAAAAGCACTTTTAGGCAACTTTAAAATATAATTGACTTGATATAAATACATAGGTAGGTAGATAGTAAAGTCATCAATGTAAGTGAGTTGGTAATGTAATTAAATTAGTAAAGTCAGTAATGAGCTTACTTTGCTTATAACTTTGCTTACTTAAAGTTAGTAAACTAAGTAAACTGTGTTAGTAAAGTTAATCAAGTAAGTAAGTAATGTAAATAAAGAAAGTAAAAGAAAGTAAGTAAAGTGAAGTTACTAAGTCAAGTTAGTAATTTAAAAATACTGTATATACTGAGCTAAATAAAAAAGCTGTAAGATAAGGAGCAGGATTGTCACTGATGTTGTGAGTCAGCTAATACAGAAAAGAAGAGTGTGATCCGGTGCTGACTGCTTCTGTTACTGTTTGTTTTAACGTTAATGTTTTTCTCGTGTCCTTTTGTTTCCTCCTAACAGCACCACGGTAAAATACGAAAAACAAACTTCTTGAAGAAAAATGAAAAGGTGATGATCTTAACACGATCATAACATAATACTATATAATACTGAATAATATTCAGTCGTTTCACATATAACACAGCGTGATGTCAATATCTTTCAGACAAGTAACCACCTTCTTGGGCCCAAACCCTTCCCTCTGGACCGCTTGCTTGCCATTTTCTACAGCGTGGTGGACAGCAGAGTCGCTCCCACAGCCAGCATCTTCTCTCAGGTAAGAGTCCAAACAGGCAATTAGTCACTGAATTGTTGTATGTTTTGCACCATATTTCATTAAATATTTGGAGCATGGTGCACAGATACAGCTATGATGAGAGTGGAGACTACAACTGACTACAGGAATGCAGTAGTATTCTGTTAAATATCTGCTCTACTAGTTTGCATGTAAACATTTATGTGCCTTTGCATAGATCTGATGTAAATACAGCGATTTTAGCTGATATTTTTTCACATATCTAGATGCAAATGGTGTTCTAGTTTATGTTAAATCAAGCCTAATGATCACAGTGTCTCAGATGAGAATGCTCTGCCCATATGGTCATAAGTTTTTGGATCTGTAGCCAAATGCTGATCTATTTAAGGCTCTGAGCATGAAATGGTTTTAGGAAATTAGGCTTGACCCATATCTGTGCAACTGGCTCTTATCATTTTGTGCCTCTGCATCAAAGAGTGGAGTCATTTTGGTATTTCTCTTTAGATTTCCTCTCTGGTGACCTTACAGCTGTTGACTCAGGTCAGTCACGACGACCAGCTCGATGCTCCAAAATACAAATGTGCCGTTTCCATGGACTTCATCTGTGCCATTTCCAGGTCTGTGCATGTCTGCTAATGCACATGATTGGGACTGAAGGGAATTTAAAAAAAAAATGTTTTCAGTGAGATTGTGCTTAGTGTGGTTTTATTTTCCAGGACGGTGAACTTTGACATTGTGAAGTATCTGTATGACTTCCTGTGAGCGAACTGGAACTAAAGAAGAGATGACGCACAGTGGCAGTAAGACAAAGGGGAGTTTTATCTTCAAGAACAAACATAAGGAAAAACATGTGGGAAAACAGGGAGCTCGGACCACTGTTGGGAATTATGTTGAGGAAAATTCATTCAACTATGTTGATGCCCCCTTGTGGTTAATGAATGAGCTTTTGAGTGTGCCTGAGAATGTTAAATATTTCCATTTAAAGAAAAAATGTCATATTTATATACTTTCTATCGTTGTTATAGTTTTGTTTAGCTGTGTGTAAAACTGAAACCTCCAAATAGTCAATACTTCTTTTTCTATTTAACCACAATAGTAAGACAAGCAGTCTATAATATAGCTGATCCTGCTTGAAATAATGTGAACAAAGGTTATTGTTAGGTTATTGCAGCTGCAGCATTTTTACCTGACACAGAGTGAACCTGGCACCATGCAGGTGAATCATCGTCCTTGCTGAAAGGAAGGATTTTGCTTCTGTAATGTGTTTTTACCCTGAGGATTTTGAAGTCGACAGGATGCTCTCACTGTCACGGAGAAAATTCGCAAGCTTGTATTTTGACTTTTAGAAACTAGGTCTGCTTCCTGAACTTGGCTCCAGTTTGCTAAATCTACTTTGTCCTTTTAATAGTTATTTAGACTATTGAAGCCTGAAGACAAACTAGTGTCAACTCAACAATTTGTGACCAGTTAAGCCAAAGGCCATTTAGTTACACATTTTATTTCTCTCTCAGCTGCATTGACCCAGTACATATAACAGAAACATTATAACAACATACGGTTAAATTTCAACGTTTATGTTTATTGTACAAACCAGCAAAAACTGATAAAAACACATTCTGCAGTCTTCCAACAGAAGGCACCAGTCGAGTGTAGCCAACAAACATAACAAATGTTTTCTAGATGCTGAATTTATGTTAAATAAGAAGCAAATCGTTCTGCCAAATAAACACCTACCCTTGAAATGCAACAGATCCAAGCCAGTATTTTTCTTATTGTCTGCTTTTAAGTTACTTTGAACATTAAAAAAAGGTTAGGAACATAAAAAGGTAAACATTTGAGAGTCAGTCTGCTAAATCGGACTGGAAAAGTTCACCTGCTTTTGCATTGCGGCCACTGACTTAGTCAAATTAGCATGGATGTTAAGCACAGTGCAGACTCATGGTTTCCTTATGTAAACCCTGCAGGCAACAATGGGTAAACACAGATTTGAGTAATCTGATGCAGAAGGGGGGAAAAAAAAAAAGATTTGGACAGCATAGTTGATTGCATGTAATTGTCACTCTGCTCCACTGTCTGACTCTTATCCCTCGGGGTATCAGAGGGTAAGTGGGCCATCTGAGCATCGTTAAAACAGGACAACGACCAGTCTGCAAAGGTTGGCTCACTCAAATGCATTAAAAGTGCATATGTGTCATTCTTGTGAAGATTAAAAATAAGAAATTTCAGCGTTTACACACCACTGAGTTTGATAGAAATACTGTTCTATTTCTGTCTATAAATGACTTTTTCACCGGAGGCGATGTACAGAATTTTCTTGGTTTAAATCACTCAGGAGGAATAAGTGGTCAGACTGGACAGATCCTAAATGCTGTGCCTCCTGCTGTGGATCATGGCCACAATGTGGCTGAGGTCCAGACTTTTCATCATCACCTCCATAAAGTCCTCGTCGCTGCGAGCACCGGCCACAAACTCCTCCAAGGAGAGTTCGCCTGTTGAAGGGGACAAATATTCACAGACATTAAAGTGTCATTTTTGTTCACTTATAATAAAGTCGGGTTTGAAACAGTGCTGAATTTATTTAGCACTGTACTTCTTTATATTGTCATATTTACATTGTCATACTCTTGACAGGACAGTACTATGCAAAAGTCTTAGGACAGCATTAGATTTGTTGTTTATTAGAATACATCTAGATAACATAGAAAATATATACACAGTATAAAAAAACTGCTTCTTTAGTCTAAGTGTGATCTCTGTAGTGCAATCTGGAGTCAAAGACCTGTCAAAATCTAATGAAAGGTTTTTCAGGGTTTCTTCTTAGAAAGTCCAGCAAGGACCTGACTCAGCATCTGGCAACTTCATCTGGATGCCAAGTTGATCCTTCCATAGCTTGAAAAAAACCTGATCTGACCTGTTTTTTGTAGACGGATAGCAGCCAAGAAACCACTGTTTGTGTTTCTAGTTCTAATGTAAAAACTGAGAAAATAAATATATATGAACATCATAGCATTTCTGAAACACTAATCTAATAGTAGCCTAAGACTTTTGCACAGAACTAAATTTATCAAATCAAATGTAATTTGAGGTGATGAGAAAATTTTCCCCAACATCTCAAAGGATAGCTTCACTTTATTTCAAGTCTGTCTTAAAATGATGTAAGCGCCAATTTCATCACTGAAAGAGCTTTTTGATGCTGTAACTACTCCTGCTGTTCATACTCGTGGTGAACTGAACAGATCATTTTGAAAACTAGGGAACACGAGGAACCGTTCACACGCAGGGTGAACGTGCCCGCTAAAGGCTTCATTCACTATATGTGCATCATTACACTCTCGTCAGCCGCCGGCTCTCCCTCATCTTGCTTACCTGGTATTGTTCATTTGATGCATGTGTGCTGTTTCAGAGCTGAATGGTCTCTATATCAATAACAGGAGCTGCTAACTCTCCACTAATGACTAATTTGAAAGGTTGAAGCCTTAAAACCTTTAAAACATTTTTAGACAGAAGGAGGACTGTGGATTTCATCCCCCATCATTTACCTTGAAAGCATCTGTTCTCTTGGAGCTGGCAAGATCTGTTTACATTTCATTTTACATAATTCTATTAATTTAACTAACTTAACCGTGTCTCATCCTCCTCATCCAACAAGGTGTGTGTGGGAAGTGTAAGTAACAGCGAACAGTTGTCTACTTCTCTGTGGCTCTATATGAATTGACTCCCTATTGACTAAATAGTGCACTACATTTGGCCTTTGGAGTGACAAAAGTCCTTTTAACTTTTTCTAAATATGCAGTAGTGGCCTATTCTCCAAGCTCTGTAAAAAGGATTTGACATGTAAAATTGGTGGAGTTCCCCTTTAAGTGACTTGTGCAAAGGGTTTCTTGTTGAGCCTTCTTTCTATACTTGTGTTTCCTGATTAAAGTAGCTAATAAATGCCTAAACAGTGTCAACCCACAATAGATTTATTCCTAAATCTCTGTCTCCATGCACTGCCAGCACACACCCACCGTCTCCGTTTATATCAATCCTGTCAAACACGCGGTTGGTGAAGTCCTCAGGAGTTAATTCCTGATTTTCACTCCCATTGATTGCGCGAATGGCCTGAAGGAGAAAAAGTAAAATCAGTATGCCACATTGAGATCAGGAGTTGCTAGAAAACTCTGTGTTGCAGGAGCATGATGGACTGTGCCTTTATAATGTTGAGGAGCTCGTGTCGGTCGATGCAGCCGTTTCCATCCACATCATAAAGTTTGAAATACCAGCGCAGCTTGTGCTCCATCTTTCCCCTCATCACCAAGCTGAGGGCAGCCACATACTCCATGAAATCTATGTAGCCGTCCTGCAGGTACAAGCAGAGAGATGAGACTTGTGTACCAAAAACAGTACAAACAGAACATCAATACTTTTTTATGCATGACCATTTACTTGTAAATCATTTTTAGCCATCCCAAGTGATAATCAGTGAATCAATTATCCATCTTTCAGTCATCTCAACTCCAAAAGAAGCTATCTGTGTGAAATGAAGCGTGCCAGGACAGAGGATTATCTCCAGGAACTGTCTGTGTCTGAACACAGGCAACAATCTCAGTATCAAAGCATTGTCTCACAGATAATCTCACAGTTTAAATCATGCACAAAGATTACCACGGCCTTTTGTGGGCTGTGTGTGTGTGGGGTGGAGGCTGCTAAATATAGACCTGCAGCTTCTCAGGCAGACACATCCTGCAATGACCCTGTTGTACATTCAGAGACTGTTTAATTAAATGTGATCAGATAGCCAAATGGTCGTTTAGAATGATGCAGATACCAACAGGTCAAGCAGCATCTCATTCTGGTGCGTTTTGGCTGCTACAGTGCTAATAAAATGGTCAATTATTTGATTAGTTGATCAAATAGAAAATAAATTGATTATTTTTTGCATTTGGTTTATCATTTAAGTCATTTTCAGGCAAATCATCTCAAATGTGATGATTTGAGACACTTTAATTTATCAGAGTTGTCAAAAAAGTGAATTTGTTTCAACTGGTTGAACAAATGCTGCTATTTAAAGATGATACCTTGCACTGTGATGGGCATTTTTCACTAAAACAAAACAAAAAGGAAGAGTTTAATTGTACATAAAAATCAAATAAAGTTGCTGCCCTCTTTCCTTCTCTTTCCCAAAACAATGCCTCTTATTCTTCATAGTTTACCACAGAGTAATCATAGAAGTTAATTTCAAGATGGTGATATATTTTAAATCTTATTTCTTATCTGAGAATCGTAGTCTTTTAGTCTTTCGTATTATACTTTTTGTGTTGCAAACATGTTTCCTGACACTCTATGTTTTAACCTCTCATTGCATATGTACACGTGTATTTACCTGTTAATAACTTTATTTTGAATTTGTTTCTTCATGTTAAATTTTTTGGTTCACTTGGTGTTGGTTTTGTTCCTAATTAAGCCAATACAAAGAGAATTGCAATAGAAATGGAAAGAAGAAACTGTCACACCTTGGTCTCTGTAGAGAGTAAAACTATCTGCAGTCAAAGTGTAAAACCTCCTGAATTTAAATTTTGTTTTTTAAGTGCAGTATCTTACCTTGTTCATGTCAAACGTGCGAAACATCTGTTCTATGTAGGCGTTGGCCTCTGAGTCCAAACCTTTTAGCCCAAAGAACTGCTTGAACTCGTGCAGAGTGAGCTGACCTGAGGGGCACTCTGTCATGAACTTCTTGTACCAAAGGTGCATCTCCACCGCCTGCAGGTCGTCCACGGTGCTTCCTGTTGAGTTACCCATTTCTCTGACACCTGGATGTGTGTTCAGATAAGACAGGTGGAGCAGAGGGTGCACAAATCTCTCAGCCCACTTGGTCTACTGTGAAGCGGAAGATATCCCTCTTCACAGTCACACAACAATGGGTCTTGGGATGAGAGCAGCAGCTGATGGGGGCCTTTTGTAGCTGGCTGTGTTTGAGGTTGAGCTTATCCACGCCCCTTGGTGTTCTCCTTGGGTTTAATCACTGGCTGTAATCCAGGTGAACCTGCATATGATCGGCTTAATATCCAAGTTAAAAGGGCACATTTACCATGAGATGTGCTGACAAATACAATACACCTTTCATCCCTCACGTGGAGACACAGGATGTCCAACACAGTCATGCGTCTAAACTGACGGGATACATCTTGTTCAGCATCTGCACTGAAGTACGAGCTGTGCAGCAATTTTTAAAGGCTGTCTTAAAACAGAAGCAGGGGCCATATGTGCACACAACACGTTTTGACTGCTGTAATTATTACTCATACTGGCCATGAAAAACAATCCCCTGCTGATGCATTTTTAATGTAAATGACAGGGACATTTAGTTCCTGCTCTATTTGTGATTAATTCTGCAAATAAAGACAGTTAAACATGTTTTGGTAGATAACTTTATTTGGATACCACAGTCTAAAGCCGAGAAAGCATGGCTGATTAGTCAGTCACTGGACAAACTGTACAGTGCAAACTGAAATGAAATTATTGTCAAAACACAGCAGAAAACCATTTGATGTCAGTGTAAATACCAGCAAATAACACTACAAGCATGTCTAAGTGCTTCTGTATGATTCATATCACTCTTAAATGTGACTCCTTTGTTACAACAATCATGTAATCATACTCAAAAGTATAGAGTAAGTGCATTTGTTGTATTCAGTGGCTATAAGAATTTTTCTTCTTACAACTTAATAATGTGTAATCAGTCATAATAAGACAAATAACACAGAAATATACAGATCAGTGCTAAAGGTGCTAAAATATGCATAATACAAAAGTAGAAATAAAAACTTCATTAGTAAATGCAGCTGTGGGTCACTTTAAAGCAACATTTCATTTTTCATTTTGTCTTCTCTCACGTGGACATTCCAGGAATTGTTATACTCATAATAGTTTCCCGTGGAATACATTTATAATTAGTGTTCATGCTCCTTTCTAGCTGTTAAACGTGGAAAAAAAAAAAGGTTTCAAACAACACAGGTATAACACAGGAAGCAGCTTCTCCACAGTTACTTGGTGTAGCCAAAGTTTCATTCACGTCACATATGAATTTGCTAAAACAACAAATGACAAAATAAAATATTGTTTACGCTTCACACATGTTAAAAACAACAACGTTTGGCAGTTGATGATGTATTAGTAGTACAATAATGTAATACTGAAAAGGCATATAGTATTTATGTTTTCAATATATTTTACCTTAGTTTGAATTACCCTCATGTGCCACATTGAAAAGTCATATCAGCAGGTATTAATGGTGAATGGCAGCAGTGGCAGCGTTTTCACACGGTATCTAATGAATAGACTAAAGAACGGTTTCCAACATTTTGGAAGAGCTTTT
Source organism: Sandelia bainsii (assembly GCA_032362345.1). Taxonomy (NCBI): domain Eukaryota; kingdom Metazoa; phylum Chordata; class Actinopteri; order Anabantiformes; family Anabantidae; genus Sandelia; species Sandelia bainsii. Next base: position 12,443,733 of record JAUMHL010000016.1, on the reverse strand, counting down.
CCTGCCATTAACAAAACATGGAATATACACATTACATAACTACAAACACAACTACACCACTAAGACTATGTTTTAAGAGCTTAAAAAAGTGAAAAGCTGTGTATTTCATGATTTTAGTAAGGCCTCATTTTCGTTCTTCATCCGGAATCATATAAACTTCATGTTCAGTTTCTCTTCACCTTCTTATTTTGGCTTTTTGTCAATAAGTAAGAATGTTAGACAAAGTTATATTAAACATGAAATCACCGTGGCTCCATGTCAGAGCTGGGGCAGATCTCTCTGGCTCCATCGACGACACTTTTCCTCTTCCCCCAGTGCAGATGTCTGTAGATGGAGTCAAACGCTGACACTGTGTAGCGTGCAAACAAGCTGGTCCACTTCACGGCGTCCACCATCCACTGCACAGTGCGTACCACAAAGGCCACAAACACTGTGGTGTAGTGGGCCAGCAGCAGCAGACTCCTCCCCAGCTGCCTGCCATGGTTGATGATGAGGTTGACTCTTTCGTCATGTCCTACCATCATTATAATAATTAATTCTGTGTGGATCCAGGTGTAGAAGGATCAATGTATGTGTATTTAGCTCAAGGGCTCATTTTTCGTTTTTTTAAATGTATATATTTATGCAGACAGTCCCCAGACAGGAAAAAGCCCCCGTAAATTTGCAGTCAGTCCCTTACATACGCAGTTCCCAGCTGTCCAATCAGTGCAGAGGAAGTTTTGTTTCCGGGAATGTTTGGTGATGTGGCTATGCACTGAAATCCATCCGAGGAAATATATCATATAAAAAACACATACATTTACCTAGGAAGCACTCGCACGGGTGAGTTAAACGTCTCTTCTTCTAAAAATACGCACCTCACTTGGCTGCTTTACGGAGCTGTCATGCACGGAGGAGAAAAACTCGGCGAAGCAGTACTAAAAGAAGCTGTCCTAATTTACGAGTAACCAGTGTTTGCCTGCTAAGCTAACTTACTGTACAGTGAAAACTACAGTCAGAGTAAACAGTGGATATTTTCACGGAGCACGCTGTTTACGCCACCGTTTCTTAATCTTCAAATGTGTCTACAGTAATTTGGAGATGTAGTTGTCCAGCCGCTCGGAAAGTTTGTAGACCATTTTGGCGTTAGCTAGCTATAATCTTTGCTGTTCACAAAAAGACTGACGCAGCCGCAGTGGAGTGTGCAGTCAGGTTAGGGAATATTCGGCTCCGTCCGGTCCAGTTCGGGCAAAATAGGCTGGGGAGTGTCCGCTAATGTGTTGATGTGGATATGGGATTTTAATTAAAAAAAACACGGAGTCGTTTTATACAGTGTATTAATATAAAATAAATATTTACTTTTAAATCTACACAAACACGATTGTACAAATGACCATTACAATCCTGTAATATAAACATACAAGATAAACACACATTTACATTTCAAGATAAAGAAGATACTATTTTTTTATCATTTCATTTGTGGCATGTTTTGAAAACAAGGCTGCAGCCAACATTTAACATTGTTACAAGCTTGGGGCAGTTGTTTTTTCACATAGGGTCAGGCAGGTTTGGACAACTTTGTTACCTTAATAAATGAAAACATTATTTCAAAACTGCATTTTGTATTCACTCAGGTTATCTTAGTGTAATATTAGATGTTTGATGATCTAAATCATTTAAGTGTGACAGATATGCAAAAATACTGTATATGGGAACTCAAATTAAACTTGAAAGACCTTAGTTAACCTTTGAAATGTCAATGTCAAATCTCAGCCTTTACAATTTCTCGTGAACTGGACAAACTCCCACCTCCAGAGGAATATAGTGCCTACTAAAGGCACAGCTGCTGTTTCCAAGATTTGTAATGTTTTTTAAAATATCTTTCAGTCTCAGATTTATACATGCCTTTCATGTAACCTGCCACTGCCTGCATATGATTGTTGCTATGTGTATATTCACACCTTAAGAAGACGTGTCATCAAGCATCAGCGTCTGGCACCACGTCAAGCTAACACATGTTGAAAGGACAAGTGTGCACAACCACATCAGACATTGCGCATTATGAACATAATGTTTAATTTATGCTTCTGTAAATAACAATGTGAATTTATGCCTACAACTGAAATTATTCTGCCCCTGAATATTGATGAAGGACATTGGAGAAAGTTGTCAACTGTAGAAAGGTTTTGAAAAGTAGGTTTTATATTTCAACAATATTTTATCTGTAGCAAACAGAACAGGGCTTGCCCCAAGTGCAGGAAAGATGACAGAAATTACTAATGTTATTCTACACTGAAGCATCAAGATAAGATAAGATAAACCTTTATTAGTCCCACAAGTGGGAAATTTGCATTGTTACGGCAGTACAAGGGTAAGAG
>JAUMHL010000016.1:12412631-12441273 GCA_032362345.1 Sandelia bainsii | reverse complement strand
AGTGGCTGCGATGGAGGATGTTTGTGCCTGCGGAAGTCTACCACCAGCTCCTTGGTTTTTCCAGTGTTAATCTGGAGGAACCTGAAACTTTTTTCTTTTTCATTCCTCTTCACAGTGCCATCTTTATGTTCAGCCGTCTGGCCACGGTCCTCCAGGAGCTCTCTGGAGAGGAGGGCCCAGATGGAGACTCACAATCACAGGTGAGTGTGCAACATGCAACGTTAAACATTATAAAGAAATAAGAAATTATAATTAAACTTTAATATACCTAGTGAAGAGTATTGTCAGTAGTGTTTTCAGCTTTTAAAGAAAGTATATTGAACTGATGAACGACTGGAAAAGCTGTAGTTTTTTTTTCCCTCTCAAATGTGATGCTAATAGCAAATGTCTGTTTGTCTCTTAGCTTCTAACATTAAGACAAGATACATATCTGATCAGAAATAGGCCCCAGACAGCAATTTATGCAGGATATGCAAGATATATGCGAGGACAAATGCATGTCAGCTCAAAATGTCATGTTCACATAAACCTTTTTTTCTTTCCTGCATTAAAGGGGTAGTCCAGCATTTTAGTATGTCACTTCCATAAAGCTGGGGAACTTGATAGACAGGTTAAAAGTGATTACACCCCCCCAGTTTGTAACTTAGACTTTCTGTGTTTCTTTTACAGACTGGGTAAAAGTAGGTGCAAATATGATTAATAAACAGCTTTATTTATTTATTTCCTTGTAAAGGGCATGCTGGTACCTCAGCTCCCTGCCGGTGAGGGCCAGGCTCCAGTGGAGTCTGAGGTACCTGAAGAAGCCATGGAGAGACTGGCTCACCTGGAACAACTGGTGGTCCAGTTGAAGGAGCTCATACGAGGCAAAGACACTCAGCTCGTCCAAAAAGACACAGAGCTGGCTAACAAAGATGCACAGTTTAAGGTACATAATCTGTGTCTTTGCAGCTACCAGGATTTTAGTCCAAAGGTCAAGTCACATCAGGACATTCCTTATGCAAACACCTTTTATGATTGAGAACTAATTTTTGTGCATATTCACAGAATGAAAAAGAAGAAGCTGAGGCTCGATTCACCAAACTCAAACTGCAGGCCAAAGCCAAGATGGCTGCACTTAACAAACAGATAACTGAGCTGAAAGGACAAGGAGCAACTGTAAGTTTGAATGACACAAAAAGCTTATGCCTTTAGTACATAATTCTTACACAGACTAAGATACACAGCCACAACCTAACTAATAAAATCAAGCACTTCAATTTTTATCTGACTCCAATATCTGTTTTGTCTTCAGCAGAGCCCAGACAATTCTTTTTCAGGAGCTGGTGCTGGAGTCGAGGAGGAGCTCCAAGAACTGAAAAACAAGCTGAGCGAGGAGGAGTCCAACAGCAGGGAGCTAAAAGAGCGGCTCCAGGCCGCAGAACAGAGTCTTCAAGAGAAGGAATCAGCCCATGCTGAACAGGTGATATTACAGAATCCTCCACTGGACACAAATAATAACTTAAAAGGTCCTGAGAAAAGTTCTGTCTGAATAAATTGTTATGGTTTTGCTATCAGTTGCGGAAGCTGCAGGCTGTGGTCTGTGAGAAGGATGTGCGTTTCCAGGAACAGATTCAGAAACACGAGGAAGAGCTGATGAAGGTCACAGTGCAGTCTCAGAACAACAGCGACCTGCAGAAGGTACAAAATCCATAGTGCTTGAACATAAACCATAAATCTAAAGAATAGGGTTTTTAATGTATGGTTGCAACTAACAGTTATTGTCATTATTAATTAGCCTGCTTTTTACTTTCCAGAATAATTGGTTCATCACATGGTCTGAAAACATGCCCATAATGTCATTTTTAAACGCTCAAGTTGACGTTTAAATTGCTTGTTTTTATAACCAGTCAAAATCACAAGACAGAGAAAACCAGCAGATTTGTACATTTGCAAAAAGAGAACCAGTTGAATTTTGTCATATTTGCTTAAAAAATTACTTTGATACAGTTGTTGCTGTTTAAATTTATGCTAATTCTGGGGAAATTTAGTTTTTTTATTTTAATAGTAACAACTTAATGTCATTATCCTGTAAGGTAATACGTATATTAAAGTCAAGTCATTTATGTGCTACACTCCCCCGTGTATTTGTCTATTTCAATAGCAAGTATGATAAGCATTTATTTTGAAAATAATTTGGGCTATAGACAGGAGTTATCCTTTGTTTAATTATACGGTGTCTTTGTTATTTCATCTTTCCCAGGCCCTGCACGCAGCTCAGCAGCGTTGTGAAGAGCTTGAAGAGTCTTTAAACTCTCGCACCCAAGTGTTAGAAATGCTGCAGCAGGAAGTTAGCAGTGCCGATCAGCAAAAACAGGTACGGATCCTGTTGGACCAGATGCCATTTGAGAATTCAAGTATAGCAAGTTGATTTGAGACTGTTGCAAATACCAGATATTTACAGATGCCTCAGTTGGAATGAACAGTCCTATTTAATGAAAACTGTTTAAACAAGACACACCCTAGATCTTGATGGCACATCATTGTTGTATTGTTTGGTTCTGCCTCACAACACACCCACATATCCTCTTTCTGTCTGTGTTGTTGTCTTTCTGCTCAGATCTTGACTGCTCAGTTCCGGGAGATGGAGCAGGAGCTGGCTGAGGCCATGAAGCTGAGGGAAGAGGAGAGGCAGCATTGGGTTGAACAGGCCAGCAAGGCTGATGCTGAGCTTGCAGCCCTCCGAACCAGCCTGGAAGGCCTGGAAAAAGAGAAGATGATGGTGGAGAGGGAACAGAGCGAGCTGGTCTCCCTGAGAGAAGCAGACCATGTCAGTCAGGAGGCTTTGCAGAAGGAGAAGATGGAAGTTGCCAGGTTGGAGAGAGAATTGGCTCTGATGAAAGAGTCTGACGCCGCAGCTGTCCAAGCGCGCCTTGATGCTTCAGAAAGAGACTGGGCGGAAATGGCTCGGCTTGAAAGTGAACTTGCATCTATGAGAGAGGCTGCAGTGCAGGCTAATGAGGATGCCTTAGAGAGAGAGAGGTCAGAAGTTAATAGACTAGAAAGAGAGCTGGCTTCACTTAAAGATGAGCAGGAAGGTGCCCAGAAAAAGGATGAGATCTTGGCTGCAATATGGAGACATCTACAATCTTTGGCTCTAGAAGAGGTGCGAGTAGCAGAGGAAATTCCCGTCCCTGCTGACCTGTCCCTGCTTCTCGACACAGCGCAATCGATTGAGACTAAACTGAAAAGGTTGAAAGCCGAATGTAGTGAGGGTGAAGAACGTTGTGCAGAGCTCACCCACACCATGGGAACCCTCCAGGGTAAGAGCATGCATATGATTGTTTATGGGATCTGGTGCATTAATCTCAGACCTTAAGATTTTCATCTAGGTACTGATTCTGTCTGATTTTCAGAACAACTTGACAGAAAATCCATAGAACAGGAGGCGGCCATGGCCAAGACACAGCAGTTGGAGCAACAGATTGTAATGGTGAGTACTAATTACTTAATAAATAAGAGTACTAAGCCCCATTTAGACCTAGTATTAAAGGGGCACTACACACCTGTTCTCATTTATCCATTTTTGTCAGGTTTTAAAAGTTTTGTTCAGCCAAATATTTTGGCCCTTCCAAATCATGACGTTATAGGCTTGACCTGACTTGACCTGACTTGACGACTACAAGGATGGCAGTCAATGAAGCTAATAACATACTTTTAGTGGTAAATTGATTCTAACATGGTCAATGGTGACTAATTTGTCTACATCACTAGAGAGCTGCTGGCACGGCTGCACGCACAACTATTGCTCCTCCACCTTTAACGTGTAATTTGCATTCAGATACGTGATCTAGATTATCTTGCCTTTATGCTATTTGGCTTCACTGTGTTCAGTTTTTTATGTATTTTACTGAGTCATGCCTACAGCAGGTAATGGTTTTCATTGCTCTGCTGTTTTTCTTGCTAAAAAAATAAAAACCTGCTTAACATAAGATGTAAGCAGTTTGTTTCACCTAAGATAAACTTCAAATGACTGTCCTAAATAATCTCTGTGGTACAAGCTTTATCATCTCTAATGCATAAACTTCAAAGTTTGTTAATGCCTTTGTAGTAAGTTTCTGTTTTATTAAAAAGATGTCACTTAAAAAGTGGTAGATAAATATAAACTGAGAATACAGAAAGTAAAAGTAGGTCTTAATAGTCTGTCTTCAAAGTACTTCTCTCCATTAGTTAAAAACAGTTTTTAGAGTTATATTTTAGATTTTTTTAGATTTATTTGGAGAGCAGAGCAGTCTGACTGGTTGTATCCTCCTGGTCCAGGGTCACAGCTTGTGTCTGGACAGGGGATCTCGGTCAGTCTGAGACAGGACGAGAGCAGGGTCATACAGTCCAGACAGACAATGCTTTAAGTCAGTGTGAGGAAGTAAGTCTAATCCCTTCTGCACTGATATGCAGCTCTGACTGACTGACTGAACCGAGCTTTGCCTCACGTTGCTGACATATTGGATTTAAATAGAGTCTGTTGTCTCTCTTCCTACGCAGGATTGTTTCTCTGTGGTGAAGAATAAATACTGAGGTAATTTGTACAAATCTGCCAGTTTTCATAAGACACATTTTTTGTTTTGCTCTTGTAGATGTCTGAAGAATCACTGGTCCAACCTGCGACTGAACAGTCAGCACAAGCTTCATCTGACGAAGAAGAAGGTATAAAATTTAGACTGTTGGATATCTATCTGTAAAATAAAAGTCATACAAAATCATGAGCTAAAGATCCAAGTCAGTAAGCTCACATTCCATTATGGCCTATTAGAGTTGAAATAATTAATCTATTAGTTGATCATCATAGAATCAACCTTTCATTGGTTCCACCTGTAATTGTAAAGTGATGATCAGTCTTGTGTTGGCCTGTCAGTCAGTGTAAGGGAAAGGTTAATTGCTAGTCTTAAAGTCATATTTGAGGACACGATATTACAGTCTTGTTTATCTTCTTATATCTTTGACTTCCCTACTTTTACAGTCATAGTAAAATAGTACATTTTGTCGGCAGGATTCATTTTGCCTGGTCATGATGGGGATGATATTTTGTGATATTTAGTAGTAGTAGTAGTAGTTAATTACTTTCTCCTTGGTTGATTTCCACAGCACACATTCTGGCATTGGAGCAGCAGCAATTGGAAAAAGACAATGAGCTAGCTTCTTTGCGAGAGTCCCTCAGACTGGATAAAGAAAGTTCCATTGAAATCCCATCAGGTGAATCTCTAGACCAGGAAAAGGGGTCCACTGCGGCCCCCTGTGACAGTTCTGCAGCCATTCCTGACTGCATGGAGGATACACAAGAAGAGGAGACCACCCTAGTTGCTGAAGACACCTCTGTCCTCTCAGTTTCTGTTGACAATGAAAGCAGTCCAGAACTTATTGGACACCAGTCCCCAGAGTCCCCAGAAGAATCCAAAGGGACATCTTCAGATGAGATGGTTGCCAGTAGTGATTCAGAGGTGGTCCACAGCAGCTGGACTCTCCTGGAAGCTGTGAATCAAGATGGAAGCCAGGAGTGGCCCTCCATCTTGCAGGACTTTGGCCAGCTGCAGCTACAGTCGTGGGAGGCAACAAGCATGGAACAGGAGACCTCCACAGTTCAAGTTGAGTCCTCCTCTGTCATCATCAGAGAGACAGTTCAGGTTAATCTAACTCAGCAGAGTTCCTCCTCCACAGATGCTGTCCTGTCTTCTGGCCAGGTGTTTGCTCAGGCCTTAGCTGAGGAACTTCAAAAGAGGTACAGTGAACTTCTGGCAGAGCTGCAGAAACTCAGAGAGGCAGCTGCAGAGTCACATGAGAAAATCAAGAGTCTGGAAGAAGAAACACAGTCCCTTACCACTGCCAAAGAAGAGGCAGGGTTGCAGGCCAGTAACTTTGCAGAGGAGCTTCAGTCAGCTAGAGAGGAGTTAGACGAGGTTTCCCAGCAAAGTAGCTCTCTAGTTGAAAAGCACAGTGTTGAAATGCAGCTTCTAGAAGAACAGATCAACATTTTGAGCACTGACACTACAGCTAAGGAGCAGAAGATCCAGGCTTTGCAGACAGATCTGGAAATGGCCCGACAAGCACTCTCTGAGCAAGAAGGTCAGGCCCGGATGCTAAGTGCTCAGCTGGAGGACAGAGAGCTCCTCTCCTCTGAGCTTGAAAGGAGGCTTCAAGATATGGAAAATAGCATGTTGGAATACTCCCAAACTTCAGATCTCAACAATATGTCTTTGTCCAAGAAGGACTCGGAAATCAGTGAGCTACAGCTGCGTCTCAACCAGAAAGAGCAAGAGATGATGGAGCTCAGTGACAGTATGTCTGCTAAGCTCCTTCAAGCAGAGGAAAAGAAGTTCCAGACAGACAGTGAAGTCAACAAACTGAAGGAACAGATTGTGGAACTTGAGAAAGTGAGAGAAGAGAAACAGCAAGCAAGTTGTGAAGATACAACTGCTCATGCAGATGATGAACTTGCTAGTTTACGAAAGGAGAAAGGAGTGCTGGAAACCCAGCTGGCAAACGCAAAGAAGAAGCTGCAGGCTGCACTTGTGCAAAGAAAAGATCTCATGAAGAAGGTTGCTGATTTTGAACTGGAAGCAAAAAAATGGAAAGAGCAAGAAGACACAGCAAAGGGAGACACTCTGGTGGCAGAAAAACCCATAGCATACGATATTCAGGAAATGGAAAATAAAATCCTGGAACTCCAGCAAGCTTTAAGATCCAAAGAAGAAGCAGTTGAGTCTCTCGAGCAGAAAATTATCCAGCAGGACCAAGTTATTGCTGATACACTTGCCCTGAACAGAAAGCTAATTGAAGAAGCTGAAAACAATCAGCAGGCTAACAGTTCTTGTGAAACTACTCTGTTACAATCCCAAGTCGCTTCCCTTGAAGCAGAGTGTGATACACTTCAAAAGAGAGTTCAGGAGGCTCAAGAATCTCGCAAAGAAACCATCCGCAAAGCAAAAGAGAAAGACAGACACCACCGTGAACAACTGAAGCAGCAGAAAGAAGAATACAACGAGCTGCTGGAACGTTTCGAGGTGCAAAGCAGAGAAAGAGAAGTTCTTCTTACTAAACTAAGAGAACTAGAAGAAAAAGTAACCACCGAAAGAGAAGAACTACCTCACCGGGAGACCAAGCAACTGGCAGAAAATTTGGAGAAGCAGGCAGCAGGTGATTGGGTCCAAGAGGACTGGGTGGATTTTGCCACATCAGAAACTGATTCATCACAGCCAAAATCCAGCGATCCAGTTCAGCATTCTGCAGTGCAGTCTCGTGGTCTCTCTGCAGAAATGGAGGAATCTCTTAAAACTCTCAGAGAAGAGATCCACACTCTACGAATGGTTAACACAGAGCTAGAGAAGCAGCTGCAGGAAACCCAGACCAGTCTGTCACAGAAGGAGGCTGAATTATTAAATTTGGGCAAAGAGCTACAGGCACTACAAGAAAAGGAAAGACAGATTGATGCACTCTCTGAGGAAATTAATGATCTTAGAGAAAAGTATTGCCAAGCTGAGTCATATACTGAAACTCTAAAAGCAGAGATGGAAGCTGAAGCCAAAGTAGCATCTGCAGAGTCTGCATCCTCCATTGCAACTCTCCAGGCTGAAGTGGAAGACTTCAAGCAGTTTCTTGACAAGAAGAACCATGAGATATTGGAGCTCAGTCAACAGCTGAGTGAGCAGAAGTCACTCATAAACTCAATGCAGGATACGGTGTCTCAGAAGGATCAGCTAATAGCTTCTCTACAGGAAGAATTACAGGTTGAGAAAGAAAAAACGCAAAGGTTAGAGGTTGAGGTTCCACAAAAGCAAGAGGAAGAAAAAGATAGCGAGGCAAAGATTCAGCAGCTTCAACGAAAGCTTCAGGCTGCACTCATCTCTCGGAAAGAGGCACTCAAAGAAAACAAAACCCAGAAGGAGCAGCTTGCTTCAACTGAGACACTTATAGCAGAGCTGCAGCAGAAAATAGAGTCATCAGAGGATGAGCTGGAGAAGCTAAGAACAGAAAGGGTTAGGCTCATTGAAGAGGTTGACCGGACATTACTGGAAAACCAAAGCCTAGGATCATCCTGTGAGAGCCTCAAACTGGCCATGGAAGGAATACTGAATGAGAAAGACGCCTGTAAAAGAGAAGTGGAGTTGGCGAAAGAAGAGGCTGCGAGAGTGAGCAGAGAATGGGAAGAAAAGGTTCAAGGCATGAAGGATGAGTATGAGACTCTACTGAAGTCCTATGAAAATGTGAGCGACGAGGCAGAACGAGTGAGACGAGTCCTCGAGGCTGCCAGGCAGGAGAGACAGGAGTTGGCAGCCAAGGTGAGGACACATGAAGCTGCAAGGCAAGAAGCTGAAAGGCAGGCAGAGGAGGCACAGAAAGAGGTGGATTCAGTGAAAGACAAGATGAGAAAGTTTGCCAAAACAAAGCAACAGAAAATACTGGAGTTAGAGGAGGAGAATGAGAGACTTAGAGAGCTGCAAGAAAAACCTGCAATAAAACGAAAGGATGAGGCTCTCAAAGCTGAGTTAGAAAGACTTAAAGGTGAGCTGGAAGCTTTGAAGGATGAGCTGCATGCCACAGTGGCAGAAAGAGACTCATTAGGGCAGCAGGTTCAAGAGTTGAGGGAAGAACTTGCTCAGATGAGAGAGAAAGAGAACAATGAAATTCCACTTAGTTCTGCAGCTGTGGAAGAAGAGGTTGTCACTGCCCAGCAATCAGACACAAGCATGACTACAGCAAAGCCTGTTGAGAGTCAAAATGAAGACAAAGAAAATCTATTAATGTCAGAAGAGACTCAAGAGGACCAAATAGTTGCATTATCTGCACCAAAAGCACATTTACAGCCTACACAGGAGGAAGAAAAGGAAGAAACAACTGAAAGTGCTCAAATTTTATTAGAGGAGAAAATAAATAAGATGGAGGCAGCTGTTAATGCCGAGAGGGAACGGTGGCAGGAACGGGAGGCTGAACTCACAGCTGAACTTGCCTCTCTTAAGCAAGATATTCAGGAGAATAAAGAGAAGGAGAGCCTTGTGGCCTCTTTAGAGAAGTGCCTGCAAGAGAGCAAAGAAAGAGAAAAGAGCCTGATTGAAGAGGGTTCAAAGAGGGAAACTCAATTTAAAGAGCTCCTCAGAAGCCTTGAAGCAGAGAAAGACAACTTGGAGGAGCGTCTGATGAATCAGTTAGCCCAGCTCAATGGGAGCATCGCTGGATACCAGCAAGAGGCCGCAGACCACCGGGAAAACCTTGCTGAACTGCAGCGGGAGGTGGAGAGGTTGGAGAGGGAGCGAGCTGAACTCGAAGCTGAGGCACAGAGCGAGAGGGACCGGGCTGCCAGGCTGGAAGAGGACATGCGACAAGCCCAGAGAGAAAGGGCTGAAGCTGAAGCAGAGTCTGGAAAGCAGAGAGAGCTGGAGCAACAGCTGAGGTCTGCACAGAGGGTCAAAGAAGGCAGCCAGAGCAGAACACGTCAGCTGGAAGAACTGTTGAGGGAGAAGCAGCTGGAGGTTCGTCAGCTGCAGAAAGACAGCATCCAGTACCAGGAGAGGATCAGTGAACTGGGAAGGGAAGCTAAGGCTCTCCAGCTCGGCCATGATGAATTCCGCACCAAACTAGAACAGTCCCAGCTGGAGACTTCCAAAGCCCTAGAGGACCTGAGGAAGGCTGAAGCAGAGTTGACAAGCTGTAAATCTCAGCTAGATCAGGCCCAGAAACAGTTAAGCCAAGCATTAGCTGAGAAGAGAAATTTAGAACAGAGTGCCCAACAGAAGGAGGACTTGATCAAAGCTGAGGCAGAGCAAACCCTGGACTCTGTGAGATTCAGGCTAGGAGCTGAACTGAAAGAGATGGAGCTGAGACTGGAAGAAGCGTACAGAGAACGGGAAAAGGAAGAGGAGGCCGCACTGGAGGCCAGAGAAATGGCAGAAGGAGCTGAGAGACGAGCCCAGAAGATGCAAGCCCGTCTGGACGAGTCTCTGGCCAGATTAGCTGCCTTCTCACGCTCCATGTCCTCACTGCAAGATGACCGGGACAGAGTTTTAGATGAGACTCGGCAGTGGGAGACTCGCTTTAATGATGCTCTGCAGGGTAAGGAGGCTGAAGTTCGGGAGGCTGAAACAAGGGCCAAGGAACTGGCAGAACAGCTTCAGAAAGAAACTGCACTGAAAGAGGAACTTCAGCTTTCAGTGGACAGGTAAAATACTCCTCTCTTTGTCTTGTTTTCCTGTTTCCTTGGATTGATTATGTTCAGCTCTTTAACTCTAAGTACTCTAAACACTAATTTTGTTTCAGACTAGAGAAAGCAGACAAAGATTGGCAGCTGCGACTGGAAGAACAGGAAAAGAAAGTCAAAGATAGTCAAGCCAACCTTGAGGAGGAGAAGAGGAAGCTTCAGCAAACAATAGCTGAGTTGCAGTCTGCACAAAATGAAGTCCATGCCCTGAAAGATGAGTTGGAGGGTCTTCGCCACAGAGCCCATGCTTTGGATGAGGCTGTAGGTAAGCTGCAGGGTGAAGTCGACCAGGCCAGGACTGAGCTGAGGGAGAGGGAGGCAGAAGAGAGGCGGCTGTGTCTGAACGTGGAGCAGCTAGAGACAGACCTGAGGTCCTCTAAGTCCTTGACAGAAAGTCTGCAGACTGAGTTAAATGAAAAAGAAAGGAGAGAAGTGGAAATGCTGGGGGAGAAGGAGCAAGCTGTTGCTCAGGTATGAACATTTAGTCATTTACAGTTCATACTATGTATTGTCTCTTTCATTGATGTTTAATGGGAAATCACTGGCAGATATTAGATATTGTTAATACATTTCTCACCTTTCATGTGTACTTTAATTCCCAGGCTGCTGACGAGGCTAGAAAGGAGGCTGTCAGCCGGGCGCATGAGGCTGAGAAGGAGCTGGAGCAGAGAAGAGGAGAATTGCGAGATCTGGAAGAGAAATTACGAAAGGCAGAGGAAGAGAGCTCCAACCGAAAAGCCAGACTGGACTCTTTTATGAAGGCCATGGGCTCCTTGCAGGATGACAGAGACAGAGTCCTTAACATGTACAAACAGCTGGAGGAGAAACACTTGCAGGTAATGTACAAAAAACTAATTCTGTAGTATGTGTAGAAGTTATTTTACAAGACGATATAATATTTGAATTGTGTCCCAGGTGATGATGGAGAAGGATGGTCTGATTCAAGAGGCTGCAGGGGAGAACAACAGCCTGAAGGAAGAGATACGCTCTCTGCTGGTCCAGAGAGACGACCTGTATGCTGAAAAGGCCAAGCTGTCCGCTCAGCTTCACGGGTACCGTGATGAACTTAACCAAGTCCTGAGCATGAAGGACTCCCAACACAAACAGCTTCTGGCAGCTCAGAGATCGCGAATTGCCTCTTTAGAAAAGGAACGAGAGGATCTGGAAAGTCACTTAAAGAGTGTTAACATAGTCAGAGAGACAGAAATAGAAGAAGGCAGAGTGGAGAGAGAAACTCTTTGTCAGGCTGCTGACAACAGGACAGTTTCACAGGTGATAGATGCTCCTGGTGCAGAGGTTGAGAAGCTTAGGGAGCAGCTGCAGGCAGCGAGAGCACAAGTGGAGTCTTTAGAGGAGAGCCTGCTCAGGGAGAGGCAAGAGCACGAGACCAAGAGCAAAGAACTAGTTGAGCTGCGGTGGGAGGGAGGTGTGATGCGCACAGAGTCGGAGAGCGCTCAGGAGAGGGTGGCAGAGCTGGCCCGAGACCTGCTGGCTGTTGAGCAGAAGCTGCTGGAGGAGAAAGAGGTGACTGCGCAGCTTAGAGCCGAGAATCAGTCGTTTGCTAAAGCCATGGCCTCCCTACAGGACAGTAGGGACCAGGCAATAAACAAGGCTCAGGAACTGAACCTGAAGTTGGAAGAGATGAGCAAGTGTGCAGATGGGCAGACAGCACACAGCAGCCCTGGAGGATCTACTGGAGAAGTGTGGGGTCTCAAAAACGCACTACAGGCCCTTCAAAATGACAGGGAAAGACTGGTGAGTGATATTTTAGTCATAAACACAGATATTACAAATGACCTTATGGAAACGTTTAATAGGAACATTTATGTAAACATTTTTTTTGTCTTTGTGTGCAGCTGGAGCAGCTTCAAACACAGACGTCTGAGATAAAGAAGCAGAAGTCTGAGCTGGTTCGTCTGGGAGCAGGAGAGCTGATTAAAGTGAGCCGGGAGCTGTTTGAGGAGAAGAAGAAGAACGAAGACATGCTGGGTGTCATAGCACAACTGGAGAATGTGGTGGAAATGGGCAAGCAGGAAATAGAGACACTCAGGTAGGACACAGTATGGGCATTTTGTCATCTTTGTCTGGTTTTAACAAAGCCGAATTACAAAAAAAGGCTTCAAATAATAGCAGATCAATTTCTGTCCTGTTTTAGGTTGGAGCGAATTGACTGGATGGCTCAAGCAGAGCAGCTGAAGCAGCAGACCCTCGCTACACTGTCAGAGAGGGATCAACAATTGCGACATCTCACCGCTATGCTGGAGGAAGCCCACAGTCACGAGCCCAAACTTCAACAGGAACACTACCAGAGACAGGTAGGCGGTTTACATATTTGTTTGTACGTTGGTGGGTCCCAACATGTTTGGCAGTACAAGCAAAAGGAGGGATTAATGTGAATTATCTCCACAATGTCACAATCTTCCCACAGAGTGCAGAGGAGGTGGATAGTGCTCCTGGAGCACCACAAGAGCGAAGCAGCCCTCTAGACAGCAATGCCTACATGGCTGAGGTCAAAGAGCTTCAGCGCAGGTATAGCATGTGACAAACATTACCAGAGTTTCTGAAGTGGCAGGACAAAGCTTACATTTTTTTTTTTTTTTTTTAACGTTTTGTACATCAGGCTAGATGAAGAGACACAGCTGAGGGTGGCTGCTGAGGAGCAGGTGATGGCCACACAGGATCGACTCAAACGGTACTAAATGTGACAACATACAACATAAAAGAAATAACGTTTATTGATCCCATACAAAGAAATCACCTTACTGCCGTCCGTCCCAGCGCTGCAGAGCTTTTCAGTGTCATTCAGCTCATCGTTTGGTTTTCCAGCCTGCTTCACTTCACTGTTTTGCTTCAACTCTCACCAACACACCACACTTATTAAAGCTATTTCAGGTTTTAGACAAATGTGCTGAAAAATCGGCTGAACTCTACCTGCCTGTCACCAAAATTCTGACAAATTTAGCAACTAGGTGACTGAGAATCTTCACAGATATGTGATGAATAAAGTTTATTTAGCAGCAACAAGCCATATACTTCCCTTAGGAGTGAATGGAGAACACAACAGAGCTGAGAGAGAGCGACTAAAAGATTGAAAATTGTCAGGTGGACAGAAACACGGCTCCAAACGAGCACTTAAGCTTTTCCATATCTGCTGTATAAGAAATAAGCTAATTTGTTCCCTACATCAGCTCAAACTGTGATGATTTGAGTAGTAGTTTTATATTCATGGAAGTTTTATACACATTTTAGGGTGCAGTTAGTTTTATTTCATGTTATATTATATTGCTTTTTCACATATTGATGTTATAGAGTGTACAGAAAGAAATTCACATTTACATTGACAATGATGAAATGTCTCTAGTTGTATAATGTTGATACTAAGCATCATGTGTGGTAACCATCTGTCGAGAGTGCAGTTGTATTCTTTCTCTTGTGTTTTTCTGCATCGGTATAAATCATTTTGTTCCTTTTTAGCTCTGATGAATTAGTTTAATCTACAAAGTATGACAGCTAACATCTGTTTTTATCGTTATTATCAGTCATAGCCAGGCTAAATGGCACTCTACACAAGATGAGGATCATTCAGAGACTGCTGTTTTTATCGAGCCGCCGGAAGGATCTGTCACACGAGTGAGGCTCCTCTAATGTCTTGTGCTACCTAATTTGTCATCCTGATAACTGTAATAATAAAGACTTATGAGCTGAGTGTCTCCTTTAACCTTGTGTTTCTGCTCTCTCAGATTCGGAGAGGTGGTCCGGGTTTGATGCGGATGCTCCGCGTGGCCTTCTGTTCCCGTCAACGTACCCCTCTGCTGCTGAGCCTCTATCTGCTCACTGTGCACGTCCTGCTGCTCCTGTGCCTGGGCGGATACCTCTGAAACCAGCTCCCTTTAACAAACCTAACAGATAAGAGACAGATAGATGGAGACAGAGGAAGGGATAGATAATGGACCACAGACCTGACCCAAGCCATCCATATGTTATATTGTTACATGTAAAAAATCAAAGATTGGTGTGTTCTACACACACGTTGCACTTTACAGGAATTAATCTTTTAGCCAAAGTATAGATTTATATAGGGAGCAGTTAACCATTTTGATCTTGTGTGACTTTGAGTGGATGTTTTTCTAATACAGGCAGAGAGGACATAAAATGTTCCTTAAAAAATCAGTGGTTTATGGAAATCAATGTTGATTCGTAACCAAGTATTTTGGCGGATATTGTTAATGTGCCTTTAGATTTATATATAAAAGGGTCATTTTTCGTTACGGCAAAAGACAATTTGGGAAATATGCCTATTTGCTTTCTGATGGAGAGTTACCGATTGATAAGTATGCTACCACTCTCTTATCTGTGTCAAATAAAAACTAGCTAGCTCAGTACAACAAATGTAAACATGAGGAAACAGCTTGTCTGATTCTGTCAAATGGCAACAAAATCAACAAAAGCACCTCTAAATCTCAGGAAGTAACCCTTTTTATGTCATTTGTTTCATTTCTACAAGCTTTATTTAATCTTCCTTGGCTCAGACCAAGCTGAGATTTTTGGACTTTACTGTAAAACGGTGAGTTGTTGTTTTCACATGTCCATTTCTGTACAGGTTTAAACTAAATAAACGATATAAACTTTAGTGATTACTGAGATTTAGAGGTTCCTGTAGATTTGTTCGCTTTAGACACAGCCAGGCTGTTACACAGTGGTGGAAAGTGCATTTACACAGTTTCATGTACTTAAGTACATGTTCTCGAGGTCCATGTTCTTTACTTGAGAACTGCTTTTTTATTTTATGCTACACTTCTACTTCACTGCACTTCAGAGGCAAATATTGTAGATTCTACTTTATTGCATTCATCAAACAGTTGAATAGATTTAAAATAAAAACAAACATATACAGGACACTTTTTTATCAGAGGTTAAACCAGTTGTTCGAAAGTCTTTTCTGTCTTGTAACTTCTTGAAAAAGCAGTTCTCCTGTCAAGATTTTCAGACGACTGTTTCCTCCTCAAAACTTCTGACATGATTTCATTTAATAGTTTGAGACCCAAAGGGGAACAGTTATGCACAATGTCACTGACAATGACAGCAAAGCTCACAGAATATTCTAAAATGCAAAAACAGATTTGTGTTTCTTTATTTTCTCTGCCATTACTTCTCATAAAATACTGCATACGCACTGATGCATCAGTACTAACAGTCTAATAGCACCTCACAATCCGATCAGTCACAGCAGAACATGTACTTGTACTTTTGATAATTACAGTACAGTTTGTTGGTCATACTTCTGTACTTTTACTGAAGTGTAACTTTAAGTGGGGAGCATTTACATATAATAGGTTACTTTTGCATTGTGGTATTTGTTATATTCTCATCTAACGTAACTCTCATCAGAAAGTAAATGTTTCCTAAAAGTCTGATCTTTTCATTTAAGTTGGCTTGAGGTTCAGGATGTGCTGTTAAGGTCCTGTTTCTTCTAGTCCTGCACAAAAGATGGAGCACACTGCAATTTCTGTTCTTACACATTCCTATTGTGTGTTTTCCTTTTCCACTTCTATAAATCACATTATTTGTACATATGTACATCTATTAGATATGTCAGCTGGATGTGGGTTTTCCTTCTACATATCAAATAAGATTCCCTGTCCAAGCTTCTGTTGCACAGATTTGGATTTTACAGTTTTCTCTGTAGTTTTTATGGCAGATGAAGTTGCCTTCAGGTGCAATGTTACCCCACAGGGTGGATTCATTCCAGAGGAGGAGGACTGCTGTTTTATAATAATATCAATTATATCACATTATAAACTTCTCTGATGTAGCATAATTTATTGTTTGTCCCATTTCTACATGTACAATCACATCATCTGTTTAATCACTAAGTGTTGGTAAGACAGCTACTCTGTACTGGTCTTCTTTCCCAGTTCTTCACATCTTACACAAACTATAACTGTAAATAACTGTTAAAAAGGGCTGTATAGAAACATAATGTAATTTAAATTGTTGGTGGTTTGATCAGGGGTTGATCTTTTCAAGCATTATCTAGTGTCAAGGAAAAACAGACGTTGGGAGTTTTGTTTACTGTTTATTTGGGCTGAAGTTGGGCTGAATTTAATCCAAGTGAAAACACTATTTTTCCTTTGGTGTGTGAAATGATTAAGAATAAATGGCTTATTATTAATGAGTCACTTTGCATTTGTAACAAACATTCATGAGTGTTAACCTGGCTATATTCTCACTCATACTTGTAATGCTGAAAGCTCTCCTGGACGTTAATGTGAAGCTCCGGTTCACAGACCAGCAAAGTGCAATGATGACATACAGTAACATTTTTAACTTCACGCAGTTAAATACTGATATTTAAAACACTAGAATGTTTTTTTTAAAGGAGAAAGAATTATATAAACATGCTGATACGCTCACATTTAAAGCTTTGAATAAAAAGGATATTTTAAGTGTTAAGTGAAGTTGTCTTGGTTTGACTTTGATGAATAACGTTTATCTACTCAGTCAGCCTTGAGAAGTTTGGATTATGTAAGAAAAATACTTTTTTGCAACAGCGATAACTCAGCACAGGATTAAAAATAAAACACCAGTTCTGTCTGTCTTCATTTACGGACTATAGTGTGTACTGATGCCAGTCAGTGTGTTAAGAGAACAAGGAAGTGAAAACAGTAAATAATACGTTCAGAGCCTAGTTAAAGAGTATAATTCAGTTTTTCATGCAGGATGTGAGATGTGCTGCAGGGAAATAACCCATTAAATGGTTTTGACATGTGCCTGAACCTACTAGAATCAGGTTTCATGAGTATTTATATCAGTCCAGTAATTAGACAGATTTGAACCATGACGCACCTAAACATGTAAAAGAAAACCACATTTAAAAACTACTTTTATTTTAGTTTAATATGATTGTTCCTTGAGTCTGAAAGAACAGTGGTGTTTCTCCATCATTGTGGCCTATTTTGCTGAAGCTGTGCAAGTCTGCCCCCATGTGTTGTATCTGCATTAAAGCTGGCTAAATCACAGCCCTTTAAAAAAATAAATAAACTGCAACTGTAGCTACGAGCGTTATTCCATAAATGTTAGTGTGTTTAACTCTTTGTAGCAGCTCCTAAAATTTTACAAATCATTTTATTCTATAATTACCGATTCAGGCATTTATCGTCGGATTTCCGAGAGCACTTGAATGCAGCATGCATTTCTGTTTTCATTTCCTAAAAAAATAAAATGCCTTTACATCATTTTAGTACTAAAAAGAATAAGTATGTGTGCAGTTAATTAATTAAAGAATGAGAGGTGGAGACATCATTTGTTCTGTCATTTACATGACCGCGCGTTCACGCTGTTCTGGATGCGCGTTCACATGACGCCCATCACTGTCACAACCTGTGTGAAGGATTTCAAGAGCAGTTGTTGTTGCAATATCGATCTAAACACGGATATATTGCCCCTGACAGCTGAAAGGTAGTGTTATTCTCTTCCACACTAACTCACCTGCAGATCTATATGTGCGTTTATTTTATTATCTTTAAACTTCAAGGAAGTAGCGCTACTAAGGCGTACTCCAAACTATTGTAGTTACTGCAAAACATTAGTACAAATATGAAAAAATTGACTTTTTCCATCTTGACTGACTTGTAAAATACTAAAACAACAGCTAACATTGGATAGCATTTCTAAGTTAATGTGCACCTGAACTGTCTGTCCAGTATTAACAATATTAAGTCTAGAGTTACGACAGTTACTAACAACTACCAGTTACAGCAGTAAAAATATGTTCAAAATTATAGTCTAGTAAAGATGAAATAGCTTAGCATTTATTCTCTATAGATGTTAATGCTTCCCTCTAGAAAAAGTGTTATTTTCAATGTGCTACATAGGATTTAAAGGCCTACAAATTACAATTCTCTGAAGTAAAGTTTCATTATGGGGAAATGAAGCGTCATGTTGAAAATAACTTCACTTCCTTTTTGGGACTTCAGGAAGTGGTGGCCAGAGTTTGTGGCAGCACATTAAGTTGTTTTTAGTCGCAGTGACAAATAGACGGTTGGTCTGTGCATAGACATGTGAATATGTGAAGTTATGAACACATGAATTACTCTTAATGCCGTCTTGAATGTGACTTGTATTGTTTTATTCCTCACAGATGTGGAAGTCAGTTGTGGGCCACAATGTGAGCATGAAGGTGGCTGCAGAGGGGGACGACTGGGAGACGGACCCAGACTTTGAGGTACTTGTGAAGGAAACGTCTGTAGGCGCAAAAGCTCCTCACTCAGTCTCCCCGCCTTGTGGATTTCGTGTGTCATCCTCAGTCTGCACTTTGTGTTTCAGAATGACGTGTCGGAGCAGGAACAGAGGTGGGGGGCCAAGACCATCGAGGGCTCAGGACGCAAAGAACACATCAGGTAAAAAAAGAGGCAGGAACTGTTTCTGCAAACGTAAATGTGCTCAAGTGCAAAGAAGTGCAGGTTAGAGTGGGTGTTGAATAGCAACAGGAAGAGGAAGTGAGAACAGAGCACAGGCTGTTAGTGTCTCCTAATATGGGTAATTTATGATGATGACAGTGAGATTTAAACCACTGTTCTCACAGTGGACATGGTGACAACATAAATCAGGTATTCGTGTTGATTAAAATATGACTTGAGATTCACTGAGCTCACTTGATTTGGAGACCACTTAGTAAAGAGTCACACTTTATGAAGGGTTTCTGTGTTTCTTACTCGCTTACTAAAGCTTTATACATTAAATTACACATGAAGAAGAACTTAAGGTAACTTTCCTCCCCTGTTTATCCTCCTCCAGCTGTAATTTAGACACCGTAATGCACCGATTTCTTACAACCACAATATTATATTTATCTGCAGTGTTCTGTGAAGCATAAGTTAAACTATTAAAATTTCCATATGTTTCAACTTGTAAACCTATTTTTTAATTAATAATTTTTTTATTTGTGTTTGTGGTGTTCTGGTGCATGCTGCTGTTTTTGCAGCTGTATGAGTCTTCACTTTGAGCTGTTCTTATTTTGACATTTGACATTTAAAACAACTGCCCCCCCTCCACTGTCCAGCCAAAAATGTAAAAACACATATGAAGAGACTTGTGTGTTTAAAATAGTTTTTCATTTATTAGTCACTAATAAAGTTAAGATGAATTATGATGGAAATACTAAAGATGGTCAGTATTATTAGTAAAATCACAATCATGAAGCCAATAATCATTGTTTTCAATATGTACACTTAAACAGAAAATCTTAATCATGTTGCACACCGGCAACTTGGTGGCAGACATTTTTGACTTTATGTTACATTTTTATAGACAATTAGTGAATTAAAAAACTCCTCACTGATCATAAGAACAGTCATTCTTCATGGATGGATTACCAAACAGGACTACTGGGCACATGAGTGTTAAGGTTTCTTGTCTGAAAGTTACAGAGCTCAAAATCACAAAATGACCACAAAGAAACAAAAATTACCCAAATGACCCCTGTCAACAAAATGACACAAAAATAATCACAAACATTTGCAAAATGAACAGAAAAAGAGACTAAACAACCATAAAATTACTAAAAAAGTTGTGAAGGCCTAATTTATGGTCATTTTGGGAGGAATTGGGGCCTTTTACTACATGTTTCTGTTATCATGTGTACTAGTGTGCATGTCTGTATGCAGTCACTTGCAGCGTGTCAGTACGTTTGACCTTACATGACCTTCCAGTGTTGCAGAGCTCAGAAACAAGGTGGCTGTGGAGCACGAGCAGGTGAAGCAGAAGGAGAGCGTTCCCAAAGCATCCTACGGATATGGAGGGAAGTTTGGAGTGGAGAAGGACCGGATGGACAAGGTTGCCAAACTGCTTTTTTTTCCACGTTCAGATTATGGTGATATGCTCATGTTGTTTCCTGCCAGGATCTTTGTTTTTTCTCTGTTGTTCTGCCGTCATCACGTGCAGCAGGTTGAATTTGTTCATAAGTGCATCTCTTCTGTCCAGGTGGCTTTGGGTCATGACTATGTGGCACAAGTTGAGCAGCACTCTTCCCAGAAAGATGCAGCAAAAGGATTTGGTGGGAAATTTGGTGTTCTAAAAGACCGTGTTGACAAGGTAAGAAGAAGAGTTTTTAACCCCGAAAATCCTCCTCTTCAGTGGAGAAGGAGACAGTAGCTAACTTTTGAAATCAAAAAGTGTTTGCGATTAGATTTTGGTAGAAAAATAATGTCAGAAACAACTTACTAGTCAAAGCTAAGTATTTTAATGTAATGCCTTTAGACACTTTTGGAAGCAATATATAAATATTCATATGAAAATCTGAATGTGATCTCTGTTTCTGTGCAGTCTGCCATGGGTTTTGAATATAAAGCGGAGGTGCAGCAACATGCATCTCAGAAAGGTAGGTCTCACTTTCCCTTCAGTATTTTCCTTGACAAATTATTACCTAAAATCCAGAGTTTCTTTAATCCATGTTGTTTCAGATTACTCAAAGGGATTTGGAGGAAAATACGGAGTGGAGAAGGAAAAAGTTGACAAGGCCGCTTTGGGGTACGACTATAAAGGCGAAATTGAGAAACACCAGTCACAAAAAGGTGAGTTTATGATGTAACAATGGTTAATTTTGACTCTGTTTTCTTGACACTTGCTCTATTTTGCATTTGCATCTCATTTTGACTAGACTATGCAAAAGGATTTGGAGGAAAGTACGGGGTGGAGAAGGAGAAGGTGGACAAAGCAGCTGTTGGGTACGACTATAAAGGAGAAACAGAGAAGCACCAGTCACAGAAAGGTGAGTTTAAGTTGTAGCATTTGTCAGTTTTGACACCATTTTTATGACGTGAGATTGCATCATTCTGTTATTCATTTTCATCAGACTACTCAAAGGGATTTGGAGGAAAGTATGGGGTGGAGAAGGAGAAAGTAGATAAAGCTGCCTTGGGGTATGATTATAAGGGCGAGACAGAGAAACATCAGTCGCAAAAAGGTGAGAGAATGTGTGTAATTTAAAATATTAGATTTATAGTTCATCATACTGATCAAACTTATTTCTGTTTAGATTATTCATCAGGATTTGGAGGCCGTTATGGAGTACAGGCAGATCGCATGGATAAAGTCAGTGGCATTGATATAACTCATTTTCATTCATGGTCAATCTGTTGTTTTTTCTTGTTTATTCTTTAAAATGTAGTAAAATCGTGGAAAATATAGAAACAATTTGATTTTCTGATAAGCTCATTGTCAAGTGTGTTGATGTTTTTTCATTCATGCCACAGTTACCTGACATATTATTGGCATTAATATTGATCCTTTTCTTTGCTTCTTTTGCATCCCACACAAGTTTGTGAAAGTTTTGGGGAAAATCTTTATCTTACAGAATTATGTTTAAGTTATGTTGTTTCTAGCCTTGTTTAGTAATATGTAATTATTAGGCATTTGCAAGCTTTAAAGTAATACAAGGTTATACAGGCTATATATATATATATATATGTACTGAAATTTCAAAAAATACTTGTGCAAAATGCCACCAATTTTAAGGCCCATTATGGAAAGTTTTTTGAGGGTCTAAAGACAGAGGACTGTACTGTACTGATTCTAAAGCTTCTGCAGGCAAATTTGTAGTTTGTGAAATGTAAATACAACTTTTGATTTGAAAGTGTGGTGGACATGTTCCTTGGCAGAGGTTTCCATCAAGCTTAGATCTAGTGCCACTGTTCCACCTTATCTGGCCTGTTATCTGGCCAACTAATGGCTGAGATATTGTAATTGGTGGAGAAGATGAGGCCCAAACACGTGCCCACTCTTAGACCATCTTTCTTTGCGGTATGTTGGCCATGTGAAAGTGAACTTGCTGCATAGAACAGTAAAAAAAGGACACACCAGGAGCAAATCTTTGCTTTTGAGAAGCCACTTGTTTAAAAATGACAAATTCTATCTGGCATTTGTCTTAATGACTGTTTGATTAATTATTTCAGCATCAGTCTGTGTTGAAAGACTGAGAGAAATAGAATGATAATTGCCTGTTCTGACTTGATTACAAAACAAGAAATGATTATATCTTCCTCTAGAGTGCAGCTGGCTTCTCAGACATGAACTCGCCAACATCTGCTTATGAAAAGACAGAACCACTGGAGGCCTGTAAGTTCCTCAACAAGTGTTGAATTGTTTCGGTGTCTAAATGACTGGAAATAGAACAGAGGTCACTGCTAATTCAATGATTTCTGTCTGTATTATGCAGCAAATGCAGGTGCAGGAAAGCTGAAGGCGCGTTTTGAGAACATGGCCAAGGCTTCAGATGAAGAGAACAGGAAGAAAGCAGAAGAAGAGAGAGCGAGGAGACAAGCCAGAGAGAGCAGAGAGAGAGAGGAAGCCAAACGCAGACAGCAGGTAAAAACATTGCACTGCACTGTAAATATGTAAAGAGGTACAAATCAACTAATGGTCAATATGCATAGTAACGATTTTGCATTTTGTCGTTTTCTGTAGGAACAGAGCAGCAGAGAGGAGGAACCAGCACCACCTGTCCCAGAAGTGGATTCAGAACCAGAACCAGATTCAGAACCAGAACCACCACCAGAAATACAACATCACGTGCCAGAGATAAAAGATATACCTGCACCATATCCAGAGCCAGTGGTTAGACTCTCTGATTCAATGAAACATCATTTGTACCAAATAATAAATAAAGATGCTTTATACTGTAGCTCTGTGACTTGAATAGTAATACATTAGAGGCACAAACTAGGGCTGGGCCTGACTGTACACTGGTATCTTAAGTGAATCATATATACAAAGATTTTCTATGTCATTTTCAGGATGAACCAGAATATGAAGAGCCCCCGGCCCTACCTCCACGTTCAGATGATTTTCTCGATGAGGATGCTCCGCCGTTACCTGACAGATCAGCAGACGTGGAGGAGGATGAAGGGGACTATGAAGAACTGGCCGAGGCACCTCCTCTTCCCCCTAAGGAGGAAGGTCTGTGTTTGAGTCAGCTCTAGATAAAAGTCAAACATTTTCACATACGAAACACTCGTTAATTTCAGTGTTTTCTTTCATAGATGCGGAAAACGACTATGAGGACCTGACGAGTGGCCAGACAGCAAGAGCAATTTATGACTATCAGGGAGGTATGATACTTCTTCATATCTTCCTATTCTGACATGTGATGATCATCTCAACGCTTGAAAGGACAAAATTCTTTGGTCTGTTTTTGCAGAGGCAGACGATGAAATCTCCTTCAATCCAGACGACATCATCACCAACATAGAGATGATTGATGAAGGTTGGTGGAAGGGACAGTGTCACGACCGTGTCGGCCTGTTCCCGGCCGCTTACGTGGAGCTGCAGTGAGAGTCGGGCTAAAGCAGTTTTGGCATGATCCTCACTTTTACAATGTCAGGCCATGTTTGTTCATATCAACACTGTATTTATAAAACAGGTCAGTGAAAAATCTGCAACAGCATGGCTTCTGATGAGCTGATTTAATTCTTTTTACTGGGTACTATCTCACTAAGGAGCAGTGGCAATGAGTATTATGAATGTCAAAACCACAGTAGTGGCAAAGCGTTCTGTATCTGCAATCTACTGATCGGAGTCAATGAAATGTTCTTCATTATGCCGTTTGTTTGCATATTTTAACATCTTTTATTGCTAGCTGTTTCTCAGCAATGCCAATTTATAGTAAATACCGGGGCAATAATAAAATGACTATTTGACTGAAATTTGATTGTTTTATCAGCTTAAATAATGATATTGTCCAAATCCAAGCAAACTGATCTTCTACAACTGGAATTAGGTAATAAAATTGTTTTACATGTGAAACATGCTTCTTTTCTAATGCATAAAAGCAGAAGACAGTCAACGTATTTAATTGTCCCCTCCTACATCATGGAATATGCATCGATATAAAAAAAAAATTCTTTATCAATGTTGTGTTATTGATTTCATTATATCCAGTCATACATGATGTGAAACATCTACATACACCAAAATACAGTCAACAAAACAAGTCACAGATTTATCATTGATCTGTTTCATCTGAGTATTGAAAGATTTAGCTTCTAACAAAGAATATATGTGACCCCCATAGCCATGATAAACTAAGTAACTTTGAAGTCAGACACAAGCTTTACTTTTACAAAATATGCCCTGAAATCAAAGTGGAGCTGTTCCATGACATAGAGCTTTTTACTGCAGTAAATTAATATGTAATAACAGGCTTTGTTGCACAACCATGAATCTTGTAATCCACTGATCAGAATTAGATCCAGATGCAGAAATGCGTGGGCAATCAAGTAGAAAGCAATATGTGAAACAATCCTGTTTTTTTTGCATCAAACAAAGTCTTATGGTTTCCTCTGTTTTACCAGGCAATACCCTTCTTCTTCTTGCCCTGGCCGCTTTTGTTTGCCATTCGTTTGCCTTTTAGTTTCTTTGCCTGCCGCTGGCTCATCCACGCAGGGTACTGTCCATTCTCATCCAACTGAGTTTTCTTGTTGCGTTTACTGTCCATGTCCATCTTCCCATCTAAATTACGAAAAGCAAAAATTGACTAATGCAAAGGGGCTTTAACAAATAAATGAGTCTCCCAAAACCAAAATGGTTAATATAATTTAGTAACAATTATTCTGTTAGCAGCACTGACTTTCAAATTTTCAAGCTCAGAATAATATAAAACAGTCAAATCAGTTGAAAATATCCTTTTATTGCAGACTTCAAAAGCTCTTTAAAAGCTGTTTATCCTTATGTGGATTATGTTTTCAAGCAATTACTCACCATCACCATCTACTTCTGCCATTTCCACATCCGTCTGCTTCTTGATCTTGTCAGCTGGCACCACTGTGGTGATCTCCTGCATGTCAGTCATGACAGCCTCTCCTTTCTTATCCAGACTCAGGGCTTGTTTCAGTCGAGCCAGCTCCTTGGGAGCATTTTTCTTCCTCTTCTCTGCACGCATTTTCCGCTTCCATTTACTCCTCAGGCTTTTTGCCATTTTAAGGATGTTCTAAAAGAAAACAAAACAGTCAGTAAAACATCAGTAACTATTTTTTTTTTTTTTACGAACTTCATTGCCCGTGCCTGGAAGCTTGGTTTTGGTTTTTATTGAATTGCGTTCAAAACAATACAGTAGATGAACACTAACAGCAGGAGTACTATATCAACATACACAACAAAATGCATAAATTCAGGAAAAACAGATAATACAAATGATATCAAAGTCGGTTATGAATTCAGTATATTTATTGCATTCTAATCCCATACTTTTTCAACACAGTATTTGGGTCATTAGGGGTCCACAATTATTTAAAAAAACACATATTTATTTAATCAACAGGACTGCTTTAATTAAACACACTTTGTTTTTAATTGGCAAAATCCTCAAACTGGGAACATAAAGGGCCCGAAAAACATAAAAGGAGGAATAGCAGTGGGAGAATACGTTTCTGTAAATGCACGTGTAAATAACAACGTTTCTTTGGCAGGAAGTTATGCGAGTTAAAAAAACCACAATTACTCTGTTTCTGCTATGTTACTAAAGGTGACAAGTTACACAGCTTCTTTGCACACAGCTTCTTTGCTCACAGCTTGTAACAGCCAAAACAGCACGTTCACCCAGCTGTTATGGTTTTATAAAAACACAAACTGGGCTTCCAAAAAAGATAATTATAACAAATAAATTCACAAGTTAACTAAATATATACACTGACACAATTCATAGTTACATTAGTATGCGAGTATATTACATCGTTAGCTAATTTATACCGTGGCAAACTAAGTAAACAGTGTGCTAGCTAGATGGCTATCAAATCTCTAAACTGGAACAGACGTCAAAACATATTTTAAATCTAACAACTTCCCGAATACTAAATTACTACAGTGTTACCACCATGTGACAATGTATAAAGTACGTATGACTTACGTTACAAACGAGTACTTTTGGTTAGGTTTAAAATCTTCTCGCAGACAGACAGCTCTCACGCCACTGCGAACACGTGTTTACAAGTTGGAAAAAAAAACCCGTTGACGTGTTTTGGAAGAAGCTACAAGCTCATTGGCTGATTTGCTCAACGTCAAGAACGCGACGTTTGATTGGCTGAGAGGCTCAATTCAGGAAGGTCGAAAAATTCTGGATCGTAAACAAATGTGGAGAAACGGAAAATGCAGCAAGTAGCCCTCCGAGCACGCATATTTAGATTCCAGCTATAAATTAAGCGACAAAAAGTAAACCGATATCTCATAGTGTTAAACAACTCTTAGTTTATTGATCTTAAATTTGTCAGATAGTCATGAGCAGTTGTTCAACCAGTCAGGGTCCTACACGCAGCGTCGGTTCAGTCTGCAGCCCTCCGTGCTCTTCGACTTTACTTCAAATGTTCAACATGCTGGACACGGCTGCAGAGCAAATGATGGTCCACAAAGACTTCCAGGCAGCCTTTGACACATGCGACAAAGGCCTGGAGAGTCTCGGAAACTTGGAGCAAGAGGACGGCAGGTGGAAGAAATCTCACACTTCACTTGAATAAGTTACACTTTACATCCATTATCGAAAGGGCCTTCTACACATACTCATAAAAATCTCTTTTTGTGTTTTGTCTCATCAGGTGTGGAGAGCTTAAAGCTGGTTTCTGCATCTTAGGGATTCAAGCTCTGGCTGAGCTGAATCAGTGGCACCATGTCCTCTCCTGGGTCCTTCAGCAGTATGAACACCAGGACAAAATACCTGCTAAAATAATGCAGATGTGGTGAGTAGAGCTCAAACATTTACTCCAATAATCATTTAGTTAAACAGAAAATGATTCAACAATACATTTTTGTGATTGATTAATTGTTTAAAGGAATTATCAAACAATGATAAATGTTCCATTGTTCTCTGTCCCAGTTTCTTGTGTGTGATCTTTTGGCAATTATATTTTTTCCCCTTCTTTTTAATAATTTTAAATGAAATACATTAACATTTTGAGCTGCCACTTAGATCAATTGGAATCTGTGATGTACATTTTTTACTATTTTTTGGAATTTCATATATATTTCATGTGCTGAAAATATCTAATGAAAATAGTAGAATAATATAGTATAACAGTATTTGCAATATCTGAATTTCTTTTCATATTCTTGATTTTATGTTTTCATTTTTTAAACTAAGAATAGGAAGGAAATTAATAAAACAAGAGGATATCTGTCTTTTGCTACCTCAATAAATGTATTCTTTGTTTTGTTTAGAAAATGATAGAAAATTGTGAAAATGCCCATTAGAATTTCCCTAAGCTCAAGGTGGCATCTTCTCCATGTTTTATCTGGCCATCAGTCCAAAACTGGCCTTCAATGTGCTGTCATATGAGAAGAAAAAACAGCAATTTCTCACATTTGAGAAGGCAAAATCTGAAATAATGATTGTTTTGCTTGAAAAATTACTTAAACGATGAACAAATATCAGAAAATTGCCAGTTATGTTTTCATGCCAGTTGATAATCTCGTCTCTATAACACATAATGAATTGACTTTCTCTCTCATTTTGGCAGCATTCTTCTTTACTCTAAGGTGGAGGAGCCTGCTGTGATGCAAGAGGCAGCCAGAGTTTGGTTACACTGCCCGTCCAACAGCAGAGTGTCAGGGTTTGGGACAGTGGCAGAGCTCTACCTGCTACACGTCCTCGTGCCTCTCGGACACACAGAGGAGGCTCGGGAGTTAATTGTTTCTGACACTGGAAGCAGCGCGTTCACTGAAGAACAGAGACAGACAGCGCTGGATGTGGTAGAAGAAAAAGAACAACAGAATCGAGAACCGCCTCCCAATCCTGGTTGTGGCCTGGAGTCTGAGCTCACCGCACAAAATGTCTCAACTCAAGGTCACACACTTCAGTTCAGTTATATTATAAATTGATTACTGAAAGGGCCTAATGGGCACAGGTCCAAGGGCCCAACAGGTCAGGGGGACTGTAGGTGTCTGCATGATGTGAGAGCTAATATTGCTTGTTTGAAAGTCATAGAACTCAGGGAAGAGACACAAAATGACCAATACAGGACACATGACAACCTTAAATAGACAAACAAGCTGTTGAAAA
Source organism: Sandelia bainsii (assembly GCA_032362345.1). Lineage (NCBI taxonomy): Eukaryota > Metazoa > Chordata > Actinopteri > Anabantiformes > Anabantidae > Sandelia > Sandelia bainsii. The sequence goes on along the minus strand of JAUMHL010000016.1, from coordinate 12,413,014 downwards.
AACACACACAGTGTGGGAACTGAAGGACTGTATAATGGTAGATATGAGGGCTGTACTCGCAGAGGTGTGTCCATAAAAACACTGGAGTCAGAATTCAGATGCAGAAGTCTTATTTACTCTTTTATCAGAGTCAGAGCAGGCATTACAGACAATGTCTCTGGGTGTGGTCTATAAACAAAGAAATAATGTATGTTGTAATTCAGGAACAAACTATAACAAAATACATTAATATTACAATTTTGAGATTAACCCTGTATTCAGACAGTTATCACCTATTATTCAAAATACCACAAGGTGGCACCAACGGTCCATAATTGAGCTATATCGCCAGAGTAATTAAATGACGGTACAGAGTTTGCGGTACAGCTTAACTACACCACAAA
>JAUMHL010000016.1:12386673-12412531 GCA_032362345.1 Sandelia bainsii | reverse complement strand
TACTTTAAATTGTAGACTAACTCTGAACTGCTTCTGTCGCTAGTACAATGCTTAATGAGTGTCGGCAGCAGCGGTCCCTCCGTCACCAATATGACCGTCTCTGATTGGCTTGCCTTTCTAACACAAAGTTTACACAAACAGGTAAAAAAATACCCAAAGGACACACAAATTGTTGAGAGAGAACCAAACAGTTACACAAAATGACCAAAATCTTTTGTAAAAGGACCAAAAAGACACACAAAATGAACACAAAGTGATGAATAGGTACTAAAATGATCCCAAACAGACAAAAAACAACCACAAAATGACAAAAACTGACATGACAGCATAATTTGTAGTTGTTTTGTGTCTCTTTCAGCCGCAGTGTCTATGTAGTGGGATGCCTTCTACCTGTCTGTACCCAGGGGCCCTTGTTCTCATAATCCATCCATGACTTATATAAGTACAAATAAATGCAGACAGCCCTTCTGAGTGTGTTTGTGTTCAACAGGTGCTGTTGTACATAAACTGGGAGCCATGCTCAGGTTTTTACACAGAAAACTCTTGATGACCAGCTCAGGCTCGTTCCCTCTCAGAAGAGTCCTTCTGCTCGCTGTCCTTCTCTACATGCTGTTTGTTCGGATAGATCCAGGTTGGATTAAATGTTCTCTGTATCTCAGTTTCATCGCCAGGCTTCTTGAAGTATGTAACATTTCATGAGGAATTAATTGGTGCATTTCTCCCTGTTCGTTTCCTGCAGCTCTCCCGTCTTCATTCATGTGGATTTCCAAACTTCTTGACCTGCTCAGACAGATGTGGAGGACCATGTTTACACCGTACTATGAGACTCTTACTCAGAACAAAGATCTGTGAGAATAACTACATCTTTTCAACCTCGCCTAGATGCTTTTTCCAGTTTCATCATTCCTGTAATTACTCCAAGCAAGGACATTACCTGAAGTATTTACTGTTTTTGGAGACAGACTTTTGCTGGCTTTATGATGCTCTACAGGCTATAAGGCACAGATTTTATTGCCTGGTTTTGAGTCTTTATAATGTGTAATGTGTAATGTGTTTCACTAAGATTTTCCCATAAACTCACATCAGACATTTCATAATATAACTTAATACAACCAGAAAGTGACTCAGTAAGATCACAACATTTTTAATCTAGCCCAAGATAGTAGCAACTCATGTACAGTAACACAAAAATTGTTTTATGTAAAACACTTAACTTACTTAAAATATATGAAATATGAATGGACATTTTAAAGACATCAACAATACAGGTGTGAGTGCAGTGTTTTTTGATTTAGACCATGTCCAGTATTGTCTAGATGGGAAAAGAGAATCTCCTTTTGTAGAAAAAAGTTTTCACATATCTGAGACTGTATTTAATTACTGGAATCGTGTCCATGATTGATAAGTATAAATGATAGGAATAAATGAGGGCTTTAAGTTACATCTGGTCTATTGTTGTCCAGACGTGGAGAAATATACAGTAATTTGAAATATTATTTTCCCTTTTCCTGACTTTTTTTTTTTGCATATTTGTCACTGAAATTATTCAGATAATCAAACAAATTTTAATAATATGCCTTAAACAGACCATTCATGCTCGAAAACTTAAAACAAATCTGCAAAGAAGAGTGGGCCAGAATTCCTCCACAGTGATGTGAGTACTTTTTCACATAGGTCCAGGCAGGTATAAACTGCATTTTTCCCGTAATAAATGAAATTATCATTTAAAAACAGCATTTTTTATTTACTCTTTATTTTTTTAAAGATCTGAGTCATTAAAGAGTAACAGAGTAACAAATATTCAAAAAAAAAATCAGGAAGGGGACAAATACTTTTTTTTTTTTTACAGCACTGTATGTTTAATTTTTTGTTTAAATAAAAAAAATAATAGCGATTTCACAATTCATAATGCATTAATGCCTGCATCAATACATCATGATTGTTTAGTTGATTATATTTTGTATTAAGAATCTATACCTGCAGTGTAACAAGTGACCAAAACAGTTTAAGATACAGTATTCCCTCAGAATTGTAGTAGAGAGATGTAACTACAGTATCAAATACTGCAAGTACTTCTAAATTGTACTTAGTTACTTGTCACCTCTGGTGGGTAAATCTAAGGCTAACTTGCGCGTATTTCCTTTGTGTTGGGTTTATTTTGATCTGCGCATGACCACTTGTAGGTCAAGTTTCGATTTCTGCAAAGCGAAGCGACGCTGCGAACAGAAACTTGTAAAACGAAAGTAAACATTTAAAAGGTGCTGATGTGAAATGAGAAGAGATCGACGCCACTGTTTCTTTCGTAGAAGTGAAAAACGTTTGGCTCTTGCTCTGTCAGTCTGTCAGTAAATTGGTACTTGAGGGCTCCCATCAGCCTGGAGGCGTTCAGGAACACTGTGAAGTCTGTATTGACGTTTACAAGGATGTACAGGCTGTTTTCACTATTTAGTGCGAGGGATCATCGCTGTGGTAAGCAGACAACATTCAGCCTGTCTGATGGTGATTTAATGATTATGATGTTGCCAGAAAAATGTTCCACTTGTATGTACACTGTATATACTGTACGTTATACAGTGTGTTGGACTGCATGAGTTAGGTGTTCACTGATGTACAAAATATTGGAAATTCAGTACAATGCAATCCAATGCAACATCACAAGTAAGTAAGTTAAGTTTTTCAAAATAAAGTTTTCCCAGGGATTTTTCTTAGAGGGAGAAAAAGTTAAAGCAAAATGTCCTCTTTTTAAACTGAATCAATTTTCTCTTTACAACCAAATGAATCCTTTGGTGACACACAGAGCAAAATACTGCCCTTGGATCTGTGTGAAATACACCTGGTCGTCTGCTGTATTTTGGGCTTTAAACAAATAAAACTAATTTGTATGGCTCAGTCTTCTAAAACACCATTGATTGATTTTGTGTGGGGGTGTTCTGCACCGCTGATGTATGTTAACATTGGTAGCCACAGCAGTTAGCATCAGGGATTCTTTTTAAAGTTTTAATTTATTTTAGCACAAGCTCCACTGGTATTCTAGGTCTCTAGGAAGGCACTACTGGTCATGATATCACAGTCTGTGTTATTTAATGTTTCTTATGTTCTGTCACAGGAATTACAGGCCTCACCAATTACCATCTGTCCTGCTGTGTGAACACTTTACTGCAGACCCTCTCTGCTACCTGGGAACTAGCAGACATATTAGAAAAGTAAGTAATCATCCATATTTGCTACAATCCTGGTTTATAAAGCTGCTTTTGATGTGTAAAAACCACTAATGTGCTGACAAGGTTCAAGGAACCTCTGACTTTGAGACCGCCTTTGAAATAATTAATAAACATGCAGTTGTCAGTGTGGAAACAAGCCCGCTTTTATCATGTCTTAAAAAAATAAAAGGTTAATGAGGTTTAATGAATTGCACAAGGTGGGAAACAGCTGGTGGGAGAGCAGACAGTCAAAATGTCCCACTGCAGCTAAAGAGAGTTCTTGCAGCCATGAGGAGTGACCTTCCTCAGCCTGCAACACATCATGACTTCCTGCACTGTCTGGACAGAAACTCTGTTCGACGTAAGAAACACAGACTTACACAGTAAATACTACATTATACACTCATATGGTTTACTTCACAACTTGTGATAATGAGATTGTTATTTTGCAGTTAATGCACAGCATGACGCTGATGAGGTGTTCCTCGCAATTATGAACTTTGTGCAACAGCAGATGGATGACAAATCACTGGTTGGTCTTGAATCACTTGTATTTTATTTATATTTCACCTGAATGTGCATAACCTTTATTTTCTCCCATTGTTTTTTTTTTCTGCCAGGCTTTTGAAATCCTGAATCTGTACAAGATTCCTGTGGAGAGCCACCTGCAATGTTTAGAGTGCAGCTCAATCCAGAGGCAGACCAGCTACCTGCTCAGCCTGTCTCTACATATAAAGGAAGATCACAACTCTCTGGTGCAGTTTTTATTTTGTTTGCATATACATTTAGGAAATACTTTATACTCTTAGACGTTGGAAGAAAAGCTAGCAGCTTAGCTTAGCTTATCACAAAGACTGGAAACAAGAAGAAACAGTAACCTGGCTCTGCCCACCTTTAACGAATGCTAACCTTTTAGCAGGACCTGTGTGCTTGACTATTTTGTTGCTAAGAGCAGAAATAATTGGAAGATCATAATTCTCTGGGGCTGCCTCAGGTGTGCATTCAACCGAAAAACCACAAGGTTTTATAGGAGCATGATGTTGATGTTTTTACACTTTTTGTAGGACAAACAACCAAATCATTTCCTCAGTTCTAGTCTTGATGCTAAGCTAATAGTTGCTACTGCTGCACATTAACCCAACATGAGAGAATGGTCTCACTCTTACTATCTAACTCTTGTAAAGAAATCAAATAACCATATTTGTCAAAATATAAAAGTATACCTTTTGAACTTATAAGAATTTCTATATTTTTCAGGAAGGTTGCATGAACTCCTTCTTTGAGCATCAGGAGTTAAAAGGCATAAATTGCTGCTTTTGTCCACAATGTAGAGCAAAGACTCCATCTAAACAGGTGAGGTTTGGTTTAAATGCATCCAACAAAAATATTAGCTAACAGGCATCAACTTAGACACTTCATTTCTCTTACAGGGTGTCAAACTGCTGTCCCTGCCTCCTGTTTTGTGCATTCACTTGAAACGCTTTCGAAGTAGCCGTGGTTACACCCGAAAGCTTAATTGCAAAGTTACCTTTCCAGAAATGTTTGACCCTGTTGAGATCGTTAAAGGGGCGTTCTGCACAGATTTTGCCCAGGTACTTGGATTTTCTATCGACTATCCGGATATTATATTTTTTTGTCATCTAAACGTGTATTTGTTCTTTCAGAATGACTGCAGGTACACTTTGTATGCAGTGGTAGTACATTCTGGGAGTGCAATGTTCGGGCACTATACTGCCTACGTCCGTCACACGATGAACCAGTCTTGGTACTATGCAGATGACAGCCGCGTGCAGCAAGTACGTCCAGTCTGTCCAAATCTCTCTCAGTTGAAAGTTTGTTTCAGTGAGCACTTCATAATCAATCACCATACACAGTTAGAAAAGAAGGCTCCCATCTACATCCCTGTTTCTTTAGGATGATTTGCTTAAATATGATATATTTTAATTGTGAATTGGTGCCTTAAGTTTGGTATTTATAGCTTTTAAATATTATAAATCTATATTCAATTCTACAAATACTAAACATCTTTACTCTCCACTTGTTCAAGAGGGATTTTTGTATTATTTTTTTTCCCCAAACGTGTCTAATTCTTACTTTTCATTCTAAAACACAGGTCTCCTGGGAAGATGTTCAGAAAACATATGAAGAACGTTGCAGGTAAATATCATTAAACATCCTTTTCTATGTTCTCTTCAGATAACAGGGCATGAACGTTACGGTGTCCTCTTAAGGGAAATGAGCCTATCGTCTTGAGACAATTTATTTGGCAGTTTTTAGCTGCTTTGCGTGTGCAGATTCTTAATGCAAAATGTAATCAGTTAATTATTTAAGATGTATTTTATGTATTAACCACCTGGCTGTACACACTCTGGTTAAAATTAGCTCCACCTTTACCAGCTACAGGTTAGTTATCTTTAGACATTAATTCATCAGTAATTATAATCAAATAAGTGTTTCTAAAGTATTTATACATATTGTGGTATTGCTAGTTTTACTTAAGTAAGGGATTTGAGTACTTCTTCCACTCCTGACTACTCCACTACTATTTGTTGATATAAATAGATGTTCAGGCTTTTATTTCTTATCATCTTATCTCTCAAATTATCCATGTTTAGCCTCATTTACAATAATTATTATTATAATTATATTATTATTTTAAAAAAACAAACATGAACCATGCTTTGAGCAAGAAGTGACAAAAAACAAGGTGCAATTCCCATTTTAACCAACTCACCTTACAGTTGGTTTTAGAGTTAAATTTAAGATTTTTATTTAAAACATTTGAAGCCTTAAATGCTTGACTCCCGCTAACATCATGGAACATTTATCTTCCTACTTGTGGAAACAGCTTTAGATCTGTAGACAAAGCCTGATTGTTTGTTCTTCAGTCAAGATTAAAGACTAAAGGTGACCATGTTTTTGCCAGGAGGGCTTTCAAACTTTTGAACTCTTAAACAGAGGAAATCCCTACTTTTTATTCCAGTTTGTTTTGAATTTTTCTTCTGTCTATAATTGTATATTATGTTATCTTTCAGAGGCACAGCATACATGCTAATGTACAGAAGAGGTCTGAAAGAGGAGGGACAACATCCTGAATTATCTGGTTGAGTTTAAGGACCTGTTGGGAAGATGCAATATAGTATCAACATGGAAGAAATATTTAGTCATTATAAGTAATTTAAACATATTGGAGATAAAACAATTTATTGTACTGGGGAGTGGTTTTATATTTATGTTTCTTGCTGTAGATATCAGCACAGTAATTCATGCCAGACAACAGTAGGTGGCGTTCACGCCTCAAAGGACCAAAGAGTTTTCCACTCTCAGACCACACACACTGTGAACTGCTCAATGATACTGGGGGGTGGTTTTAAGAGAATGCTTTCCTTACATATTCACTGTTTGGTGCTGGGTTGGGAGGGGGGGCGGGTACCTGCAATAGGATTCAGTCTTCATTTTACTGATATTGTGTTTAATGCATAAGTCACTATTAAAGAACAATGAAGTCATTTTTGATATATGAGATGCCAGCAACAGCAAAACAAAAACACTAGAAAAATTGTAGTGTTGGAATGACATATTTTGATGTTAATTAGCTTTTTCTTAATGCATATCTGAGTTCATATTTCTGTAAAATGTCTGTATGGTTGTATTTGTTTTGAAAATGAATTGAGGAATGCATCTTACAATAAAATTAGGATAAATTGCAGTTGCAGCCACAGAGCTTTATTGCTTACTACAGGCTGTCAGCAGAGCCCCGTGTCTCACTTGGCCATGAGTTGGGGGACCGTGTGAAATGGTGCCTATGTGCTGCAGAGCTCTGACAGAATGGAACATGTCTGCACAGTGCCACAGGCAGCGGGCCTCTTGCTTAGTCATCTCTCTGCCATGTAGCACCATGCTTTCTGTATAGGGGTATCTTTCTCCCACAGTCAGACCAAAGACTCCGGCTACATGTGTACATTATGGGTCTAGATTTGAGTCAGTGTCAAAGATATGGTTAGATGTTTTGTATCAACAATGCATCGAGTGATTTGCCACAGAGAACTATCACTTGCTTTACAAAGCGTTTTAGCAGAACTTTACTGTGTGTTTTGAGTCTTTCCACTGTCATATCTTTGTTTTCAACAACATCAGACACATGTTTTTATCAAAACCTCTAAAAATCCACCATACAATCCCTGCTTAGTATAAATTGGCAGTAATACCATACACATCATATAATTGGATTAATATTTTAATCAATGGATTAAATGTAATTCAAGCAACATTTTAATGTTGGCGCTGGTTGCGGTGTGCTATGGTGTGCTGTGAACCCACATTAACAGGTAATTAACATTACAAAACAGGATCACCTTGAGGTTTGGGTTTCACATTTTGGACATATGGAGGAAAACACACCATATGTGGATAGAGCACATACATCTACTTGTATATATACAGTATATATAGAAAGAGTGAGAGTTTATATATCAAAACATTAAAGTTTGAGATTCCGGACTACGATAGACATTAACTGGTGTCTCGCTCCTTATAAACACAGGTAGTTTTAGTTGTATTTGGGCAGTCTTGTTGCATCATTGCACAGTTGGAGGAGGGTTAGACTTCCATCCAATAAATAGCATTAATTTTCTTGTAACCATGAGTTTGGTTAACAGGTTTCAGGTGATACTTTCAGTAAGAACAATAGTGGGTCCAGGAGAAAGTCAATTTCTCGAATTTTCTCCAGCAAGAAAATGGAAATATTTGTCTTGTTCATAAGTACTTAAGTGAATGAATGTATGTGAATGTAAGTGGATATGCCAGTATTGTTTCAGAAACCCATGCACCGCACTTCTCCAAAAGTGTTTGTGATGTTGAACGAAACCTCTGATTTTGATTTCTGATGATACTGTTTGTTATAGAGAGTGTCAGGCAAGCCAAAGGTAGACAATAAACTTTCTTCAGTTTGAAACACCTCCTTATAATACTTAGTACAAAAGTCACATGTGGTATATGTACTGCCAATAATCAGACATATTGTCCTGATTGTGAACACGTAGGCCAAATGAAATTTTGGAAGAGACGTGTCTGAATCTGAATTCGAAAGCATAACTCCTCCACTTCCATAGAACTGATTCTTTTCTTTGTTGTTTGTTTTAATTAATTATTCATGTTGCATGTGTCAAGTAGATGTTACATGAACACCTGTCCAGCACCACCCTGACATTGACCACATCAGAGGCAATAACAATGCAATATAATGACACAGGCAGCACTCCCTGAGGCCACACGTATAAAGTCTGACTGAATGTCTGGATGTCTTAGTTTCTTCTCAAGCACGTGTCCCACATGCATGTGGTCTTTGCCTCTATTGTTTGAGGTTGAGCTCTGGCCCCTGGTTGTGGTTATAGACACTTTATGGCAGATCATAATCTTTGCAATTAAGTTTTAGCTCTTTATCTTGGTCAGGTGTTAGCAAGTCAGTCAAGGACACCTTATGTTATATTGTTTCGGCATATCATCTCTCCACCGGTGAGATGATATGCCACAATAAATCAGTAAAAGCTTAACTGAAACAGATATATATATATATACATATATATGTGAACACAGCCCCAGTAAGCATGGAGGTTATAGCAGCAGGGTATTCCTCAGGCTTCGCGGAGTGGCAACACTTAAACTGTTTTCTTTGGAGAATATTTCAGGGTTCATTAATGCTTTTTAGTCATTGTTGATGTGTGTTTACCAGTTACTAGGTGAGCACACCACTGTGATGCGTCGAGGAGAAAATGGAATTTGGCTATTTGAGAACCACTCTTAAATTTTCCCTTTTTTGTGTGCAGGGTTTCACAGGCTTAGATAAATGCCTCTGCCTGACTCTTTTTGTTCAAATGCAACAGACAGCTAACCCTTAATTTTCCCCAGTAATAATGTAATTTCATGTTGCCCGTCAAAGAATAACCCATGTGCTGTTCTGTATACAAAGGTAAGAGAGGAGACCAGGAAGAAGGCTGTTAATTTGAAGTGTGGTTGTAATCATTGATATATTACTTTACGCCTTTTCAACCATGCTGGGAGCATAGTTCTATGGGAGTGTTGGTCCGGTATTTGGTTCACCACTTTTGCCCAGACTGAATATCTCAACAGCTATTGGATGATTTAGCATGAAATGTTGAATATCCATGGTCCTTAGGGTAACAATCCTAAAGACCTTTGTGAGCCTCCTCTGTGCCACCATGGCTGGCATTTTTGGCTTTAAACAAAATGTCTAGACACCTATTAGATGGAATAGCATAAAATTTAGAGGAGAATGAAATGCAATAATTGTGGTAATCTCTTTTTTAATCTCAGTTTGTGATCAAATGCCTGTAAAACTGGGTTTTCTATATTATTCTGTAGATACTTATATTGTGTAAGGTCTTAAACCTTACACTGTAAAGTGCCTTGAGGTGACTTTCGTTGTGATTTTTTGTTATATAAATAAAGTTGAAATTGCAATTGAAATTAAAACTATAGTACTAACTAAGATGGTGAATAATTTATAGCCTGCTATAACCATGCTTAACATTAGCATGTTAGCATGCTGACCTTAGCATTCAACTAAAAGTATCCTACAGCCTTAAGAGCCACTAGCATTTCAATATCCAAATGCAGAATATTAGGCTATATTAGGCTTTATATAATCTGTGACTGCTCTCTCATTATTACTCTTTAAATACACAATAAGAAAAATGTTGTTTTTAACTATTTTCCTTTACCAGTACTGTACCTCAAGCATTTATAAAAGATACTTAATATTTCTTCCTCTGTTCTCTAAATTTGTTACTCTTGTTCCCAATAGTCATCTTTTTGGGCGGCAGTGGATCAGTTGCTAGAGCAGTCATCCATAAACCCCAGGGTTAGTGGTTCAACTCCCATTTCCTCCTGGCCACATGTGGAGGTGTCCTTGGACAAGGCACCAAAACTTCATAGTAGCGCAATCATCTATGTGCAGCTGTCCAACAAAAATTTCCCCAAAGGGATTAATAAAGTATGGCATTAACCTTAACTTTGAGTAACCTAATAATAGCAATTATACTGCAGATCTTACCTATATTTATTTATTTATTTTTATTTTAAGCAGTAGCTCTGTGAGCAGCTAGCTGTAAATCAAAAGTGAATTGAGTTAGGTTTTAGCTCCATTATGTGGCCTTGTTGGTTCAAATTTTTCATTCAGAATTTACAGGTTTCATCTTCTGGTTCTATATTTACAGCATTAAACAGGAACTAACTGGTGTACTGTCTCTACGCAGTTCTCCTTTTTGTGTTTAGAACTGACATTGTGAATAGTGCCTGAACTGGCCCTCAAGAATACTCCCCTATGAGATGACTGTTTTAAGATGATGTTTCTCCAGTAATGTCAAAACTCAGCCCCTTTAACAAGCCCTATCCTGACAGACCCTCATCTGCTATAATACTATATATAATTATCTAACAGCCAATCTCTGGATATGTCAAGGGTGGCAAGCCAGCTTGCATAGCTATCCATTGGTTACATAATGAGTTTTCAAATAGGAAATGATTCTGTTTTGCTCTCTCTGTGTCCAACATGCAGGCCTGGTGACCATGGTGAAGTCTGCTTTAGTAAATAGCAAACAAGAACTCAAGGCAAACGTCTGCTGCATGACTTAGATCTTTCCTCTATTAAACAAAACTGTTAAATCAGATAAAGGACTGCAAAAGTGAAAATGTATCCACATTTCTCCATAAAAAGAAAATCCTGCATAATTCATTTGACCTAAATCCAGGTGTCTCTATATTCAAAATGGCAGCTTTTGCCTAATATTTAGGTTCATGGTGGTGAATTCTGATAAATGTTCCTTCGCTTTAGGTGTTACCACACTAGTTTTGTGATTACACTGCAGTGATTTTACTGGAATTCTTAGTATGAACAGTTGTGTCGAGAAAGGAGCCTTATCTTTCCCAGGTGAGTTCATAAAATTTCCTCTCAGGAGGGATAAGCAGAGTCTGGTCAACACAGTTTCCCTCTCCCCTTTCTGTTGTCCTGAACGAGATTCTTGGCAGAATGAGCGTAATAAATAGAACATCTGCTGCGTTTTCTAGGAAAAGGGATGCAGAACAGTCAAACTGCTAAAATTGACCAGCAAAGCTCAAATTTGGTTTGGTTTGGAGCAGAGCTGAGATTGAGGTTGATTCACTTTCAAGTTTGTTGACTCAAAATGGCAAGTAACACTGCTATTTAGCAGCTAATGATATGTATTCAATCTCTTTTCTGGTTATTTATATTTATTATGAAGTGCACTTTCAACCGAGAGGAGTTGGCAGCAGGTTGTGGATGTTGGTTCTCACAGGGGATGAGGAGAGGCCCCACGGTAATTGTGGTCATAACATGCAGGGATATCTGACCTGATGCTCCACTCTTGTCTTCTTTGGTTACATTTCAGTTAGCACCTTATCTCAGCTTCTTATCATCAGACTCAGGATCCAGGGAAGATCCGCCATCATCTCAGAAGCTGGGCTGCTCAGGTTACAGGTGAAATGACTTTACCAATGGGCGCAGTTAACTGTCTGTTTATCTGTATGTCTTTCTGGACATCCAATATGGATGTCTTTTATTATGTGATATGTTTTTAAGTTGGTCAAAAACTTTGCATCAATCCAGAAAATGCATGCTACTAAAGAAGCGAAAGCAAGATTTGACTCTTGTTGTGACTTGTTAAAAAAAACTTCTCTAAACATTATCAGATAGGGATAAATCTTTATCTTCACATGGCATCCCTAAAATTAAAACCTCCTGTGTTGGTTTCTTCATATATAGGAATGAATGGAATTGCACCTTGAGGCTAACTGCTGCCTAACCATTCTAGCTCTCAGCTAGTGATAAGCTCACAACAACCTGTTAACTGCTGCAGACACACATTTCAGCTGTGCCTGTGTGTGCATGCCAATCAGTTGTTACATCAGTCCTCCAGTTAATGATTTCTGCAGCAGGAGAAACAATTCTGACAGTGAAAGAGAGAGAGAGAGAGAGAGAGAGAGCGCTCATAGCAAAACTAGATGCAAACAAATTCATTTTTCACTTCTCCTTGGTGCACCTTGCCATGTTTAAGACACTTGACCCAGGTTCTGCTGTTCACTCACTCTGTAAAATGGGCTGGGCACCTTCAGAAGTGAGCTATCCTTTGTCAGACCTCTTTGACCTGCTCTCTCCTTCAGCTTCTCCTATTTCCGCACAAAGACTCTCTAATGCCAGGTAGCTGGTGCTGGCATTCCTGTTGCATTCCACCATGAGGAAGTTGCTGGGATCAGGATGAAAAATGCCTGAAACAAAGGCCTACTCTCATTCACAGGGTTTAGGGTTCTGTGGGAAAGTCCAGGCTGGACAGAGGAATGCGAAGCAGGGCATAGCTCACACAGCCTTTATGACACAGACCCAAAGACACATTGACAAGGTAGAGGTCTTCTTACAGAGAGGAGTCAGCCACCATGAAAGAGGACGAAAGGACTGGATAAGTGCAGCACATCCTTTATTCATCATGCTTACAGACCGTTAAGTAATGCATTCAGCACATGATAGGTACATTTGACTGGATGTCTGGGTAGCAGCTCTAGCCCTATATACTTTATAACTATAGCTAAAACAATAGGGAGAGACAATAAAGCAGTATTTCCATTATTTTTGGCTTGAGGTCAGTTACAATTATAAAATAAAGTTTTAAATTTGGAGATATATGTTCATTCACTTTCTGGCAGAGGTGACAGATGAGAAAATTGATACCACACTCTGTAAACATGAAGCCACCGCCAGCTGCCTGTTAGCTTAGCTTAGCACCAAGTCTGGAATGACTGCACCCCTGAAACAATATTTTGTAACCAGAGCAAGGCTAACTGTTTCCCCTTGTTCCAGTCTTTGTGCCATGCTTAGCCAACAAGATGTAGCCATATATTTATTAAAAGTGGTCTCAATCTTCTCATTATAGCTCAGCCAGAAAGTGGATAAGCATGTTTCCCAAAACGTTAAACGGTTCCTTTAAAATGAAGCTATCCATGACCTCTCATAACAAAATGTTATGTTGCTGATGTTTTCATGCTTAGTGTTAGGGTTAGTTAATTTGAAGCATTATAGAGCATAACGTAACTAAATATGCAGGATTTCAGAGTATCTCTCAGATTTTTGGGGCATGTAAATGTATGTCTGTATGTCTGTATGTCACAGCCAATTACATGGCCACTGTTTACTATACCACTACACCTGTACTATTCATTAATAATGAATTATTATTATTAATATTTTTTTCATGTGTAAAAGTCCATTCCTCTGTTGCCACATGCTGAGGTTAAGTGCCTAACTTTCCTTGAGCCATATCTCAACTCAGCTTGTGAAGATTTACAGGGGAATTTACTGTCAAAGCTTTTTCACTTTCCCACAACACATACCAGCAGATATTCTTGATAACGAATCCTCAACTATGAGGAAGAGAAAAGTAGGGAGATGAAAAACTATTAACAACAACTATTAAATGGATTGCCATTACATTTTATAGGCAACACTACTGTTAAACACAGACATTTTGTTAATTCTTTACCTTTTTCTTTAACGCCACCATGAAATCCTAATTTTAATTACTCTATTTTGGTTTACTTTAAAAACTAATGGTGTTCCAACAACCTCAGATGCTTGTTGTTCAGTGCTAACTAGCAAATTTTAGAAAGACAATTATGAATATGGTGATTAATAATAGAAAATACAGTAATATAAATCTTTATTGACCCCTGATGTGAAATTCACAAGCTATGAACAGCATGTAAAGTTATTTCAATGATATTAGATTCAAAAACACATATAAAGTATTAAAATAATCTCTATCATCAACATTAAAATGATAAACATAATAATGCATCTATACTTATAATGAAATAACAGCCATTCTGCATTAAGTGATTAACCTTTACTTCTGGTCATGTATTTTTTGAGGACTTTAAGCTGAGTATTTTTACACTGCAGTGTTGCTACTTTTATTTAAGATCTGGGTACTTCTTCCACCTCTGTTATTAACGACAACTGATATACTGAATTTGAGGAAAAGCTTTTTCTTTCTTGTCGTGTGACCCACTCTTAGTAAATGTCTACACACGGCAACGACAATGAAAACTTCAGTCATTTGCAGTTTACTTAATACAGTGCGTATCCACAGATCACAACTTGCAGATCAAACTAATCATACACCAAAGATCTACTATTAAACAGGAAGACTTCCTGAGTATTGTTAGTGTGAAGAGTTCCAGAGAATAATTCCAACAATAACTTGCAGCTTGCTTTACCTGTAAACAACAACTGTCTACACACAAATTAATGCTGACAGTTGTTGATACCTATTTCCTCAAAGGTTTAATTTCATTTGATGACACGTAGTGTGTGGTTGCGGGGCGTTGGAAATGGCGTATATGGGGAAATGAGAGGAGTTCTGTTGCAGCCCACAGGCCCCTTCAGAGTCTCTGATGTGGATTCAAGACTTCCGAGGAAACACAAGGCCTTCTGGGATAGCACAGACCAGTCTCTAACAGTCTCCAAAGTTTTGTGAACGTATGTTTGGAGCTTGAATGAGCGTATGGGCCTGCATCGGAGTAAGTCTCATTATTGTTTTTCCACCACCCTCAGCACTGTTGTTAAACTCTTTCCTTTGATATGTGAGGATGCTGTTGGCTGACTGTGAGTTTCCAATGAGTGAGGGAGTGACGCTGCAAATACATCATACAGGTGATAATTCTTGCGGGTGGGGCACCTTGATTTCTTATCTAAGGTTCTGCCTCTAAAACCTCACGTCTGCCTCACATCTGTGAAACGCAAGGCCTTAAAACACAAAGACATTCCCAGTGTTTTCTCATGGGCTGTTATCAGTCTTATTCAAACAAGGTGTTCAGACAGTGAGCTATTATTTTTGCTATCTCCAGTCTTTTACGCTCCCAAAAGTCTGAGATATTTGTGTTAATATGAAGAAAATGTTAATGTTCTGTAATATTTTAAAACACTTTTTATACTTTCTTGCTTTTTGTTAAGTGAATAAGGCTGCTGAGGGGCCCAGCCTCTCTCATCTGCAGCCCGTTATGGTGGAGCGGGAGGATGACATCATATTGGTCTCGGAGCAGCGGCTGGTAATCGGCCCACTCTCCTCCTCCAGCGGCACGGGCCAAACAGAACACACAAGTGGAGCCAGGCAATGCAAGTCAGATGCACTGGGTTTTTCCAGAGTGGCTGGTGGGGCCTCACTGCCGACTGAGAGCCAAGAGGCCTCGAAAAGGGGTGCACCGATCCAACTGTAAATGTCAGAAATGAATGAAGGGCCTCAACTCAAAATGAAATCTGATATAATGTGCCCCAGGCGAGCCTGTTTGATCTGTTGTACATTCTACTGCTGTAGTTGTCCGGATAACTGCGTCTATTCTCCACGACCTGACACTGCAAAAGCATTTTCATGTGGACGTTCTGTGAGAGCCAACGTCAATGAGCTCTCAGCCCACACAAAGTTCCATTACAGAGAGACTAAAGTGCTGTACCTCTGAGCTGCAGAGAAGCCACAGCCAGTGTTTGTAATATTAAAATCAGTACACAATTTCTGTCCTCTGAAGAAATTCACATGCCTCACAATACCAATGCATTACTGATGACAGATGATGTAAAGCCCCACAAGGCATTATTCTAGCAAATTCCTCGCACATGTGAATAATGGCTGTAGGATGAAACATCTGGAGATGCGATTAAACCTCTGCAGGTTCAGATGTGTGTCTTGTAGACAAAAATCCCATCAGCAGGACAATAACATACAAAAACATCTAATCCCATTATTTTTAAGCAGCTATTTGATGTGGCAACATGAGTAAAGCCTAATTGGTTGCAGTGGATGTGTGAACGAGACCTGGTTCTACCCTGTGGCCAGTCTCACACACAGCATATGGGCCAGGCAGACATGTTGGATACCTCTGTTCTAATAAAGCACAGATTTTATCTTTTATAGATGCTGCTCAGTCATGCCACCATGTTTCCTGCTATGTGGTGGTTGGACAAAAAAAGCAGAGGTGTGCTGATCTTGTGATTACATAGGCGAAAGACTACATAAACCTCTCTGTTATCATCTAAAAAGACAGCTGTGAGAACACGTTTGGTGTCAGAAGCCTGCGTGGGAAAAAATCACACGCCTTCCTGCTCTGTCAAAAGAAGGTGCAGCACTCATCGTGTTTCCACGTGCCCGTCCACCTGTTTGTTGCCCATTGTTGATTCCCCACATTAGAAGAAGAAAAATGGGTGTCAGTTGTGAATGGAAGGTCACACTGAGCTTGAACGTGGTGAGAACATTGGAGTGCCCATAAGGGCCCAGATGAAACTCAAAACCAGCTGACTAAGCAAAAATGATCAGAGATACTCTGCTTCACTGGAATGATCTACTGAGTGCTTTCACTCTTTGAGTAATCTGTGAGGCACTGCGCTGAGGTGTGAAAATGTGCACTGCAGTAACTCAACATAAATACAATATTTAGCATTTCAGACTCTTGTGGCTGGAAAGACGAGATGTAGATTGCTGATGCATGCAATGGAAGTCATGAGTCATTCTTGCTATTCTCCATGCTCCCTTCCAAATTATTTCTTTATGGCATGTTGAGAAAACGTCACAGTAAGCGCATTTCCATCCAACTGTTTTTGTGCAAATTTTCAATTTGAGCATAAAACAAAAAACTGTGGGTACAACAGACTATTTTAAACTTGACTGGTGTGGAAAAGTTGGTGAATTGATTTCAGCAAATGCCACAAGGTGCAGTGGAAACATCATTTTCACCGAAATGGCTTAAAATAGCAGCCGACGAAAACATCAGTTCTATGTGGAGCGATGAAGAGACTTTGTTGTTTCTCAAATTAGTTGATGAAAGAAAAAGAAATTCTGTGTTTCCATCTTATTTTTCTACATAGTTTTCTATTGAGGCTTGACACATGTCTGGTCTCTGCCAACTCCTGGGAAAAATATCTGGCTGTGTAGCAGCTAAATGCTCCACTGTGTAGGTGCTAAATTTGCCTGCTGTTGTTGGTGCAGAGCATGTAGTGTACACAGCATTTGTAAGAGTTAAAAAATGTTGCCTGCTGGAACTGGAAATGAGGGTGAGACTGTACCAAGGTGTGTGTAAAATCAAAACAATGTTGAAAGATGCTAAAGCTTTCCGCTGAGCTGAAAAAAAGGCAGAGTTTTGTAACAATTCGTCACTATAAACCACATCTTTGACATTACACATAGCAATCTGAATAAATTATGTAGATTATTACAACTTTAATTTTTTTTACCATAAGCGAGTGGTTAAAACTTATAGAAAGAATGAATAAACTTTGTCAGCAATGCTGAGCTGTGCAGATCTGCAAGTGGTCTGCTGCAGTAAATGACCCACAAGCTATAACCTGCAGGAAGAGAAAATAAATGTATTTTAATATATAAATACTCTAATTTACTTTTGATATAGATTTGTCAAATAATGATACCTATCTATGAACATAGGGACACAAATGTGTTTTTGCTGATAGGCCTCTCAGAGAGAAGTGAATGTTGTGGCATTCATACTGTACCTTTGATTTTTGATGTGAAACCATTTACTATGATAATAATGACTTTGCCTTCTCACTTCCTATCATAAGTCTTCTAAAGACAGGAAGCTCATTTTGAATAGGCAGGTGGCTGTGTAAACTCCACTCTAACACCACTCAAAAAGGTGGCCAAAGCTTGAAGAAATTCCCATGTACTGTATGTGATCTTTCATTTTTTTTGTTGCCGCTGATGCACATTTCCCAGCACATCCTTTCTGTCTCTCAGCTGAGCTAGCTGTCGAGGCAGAAACTGCGCCGGAGGGAGGAAATGATTACAGCATAAGGGAATGTGTTATCACTGTATCCCTCTTGTGCATACTCTCTTAACTCACTGAATGTGATATATTTGTGTTTCTTATCTGTGAGATGAGAAAAAAGCACATTTAACTACTTGAATCACAATGACACGTGCTCTCTGCATTGTTTTGTTTTTTTATATTTAATCGTTTCCGTGTGTCAATGTGTCAAGACAATTAGTCCAGACTGGATATGCGCAATGAAATATCAAATGCAATGCAGGCTGCTATGTGGCTGCACAGTCGAAAAGTCTATATCATGTTCCCCATCCATCAAACACTGCTGTCTGGAGGAAGAGACCCAGCTGTTGTTGGCCACTGATACATTAGTTGTTCCTCTCTGTTGAACCACAATGGTGCACAATCAATCACAAGCCTCCGTTGCTAGTTCTTTACCAGCCTGTTAGTTCACTTCATGTTGTTTGTATTAACAATGCCTGCCTCACTCTTTTCTCACACAAGTGTTGCACTTGTTGAACCTTGACTTCCGATTAACAACTCAGAAATGTCAGATGACTAGCACAGGTGTTGCAGGTACAGATAGTTACAGAATCACTGAAGTCAAGAAAAAAAAAATTCAGTTGACAAGAAGTAAGAAGTAATACTGAAGCCACTTAGTACAAGAGTTAGTACAAAAACAACATGAAAGGCTGGTCCCTGTGACTTTTTAAAAAATCAGTAATTACTAATTACTAACTAAAGATGTCAATGCATCAGAATTGACTTTTCAATAACAAGATAAACAGGAAAAAGGAAGTTGACCACAGTTTAGTTTTTAAGTTCTGTTTTTTTTATGTTTCTTTTCCCCAGTATTTTTTTTAAATTTTGACATATGTACAGTGTTTTGTCTTTGCAGGACAGTGTTGCAACAGGTGATCTGAAATGTAAGTGACGTGTGAATTGCAGAAACCTTCACTGTATTTTTTATCAACCAAAGACTGGAGTAAGAACTTACATCATACAGTCCACTTTACATGTGACAGGACGCATCCATTTGACAGCTGCGACTGTAAAGGGTGGAGAGAGGAGCTGCACCTTGAAAGCCCTGGCAACTTTTCATGTCTAGCAAACAGCCACATGTGTCAAACTTCTCCTCCCACGCTGCACATTTCACACATTCCTCAAGAATGTTTGCTTTTTTTACCAGGTCAAGAGAATGAATCCAGGGCTACATTATGTGTCTCAACAACTTCAAGCAGACTTGGGAGATCATTTTATATGATACTTTCATTTTGTGCAATTAAATTCTTTGCCCAGTCATCAGTCTTTCTACCGTTGGATTGAAAATGTTTTTTCTCCCAGTGAGTATTTATGTCTTCATGGGCTAACCATAAAGAGAGCCTCACTGTGCTTTCATTTCCTCAGTGACGGTGGGAATCCTGACCAAGGGCTTGAGCTCTGGCTCCAACCATAACACATGTCTTGCTACTTCCTGTTATCAATGATTACATAAGGCTTGGAAACAAAGATATCCTCAGCTGTGAAGCAGCTAGGCCTGGAATAAGTGCAAGTTTTAGTGTCACACCGATGATGAGACTTTTGCACAATATCAGAATGTACAGCAGAAACAGCCATGCTAACAGCATGTTTAGCGGGTATAAGCAGGTATGATGTAAGCATGCTAACGTTTGCTAATTATTACTAAACAGAAAGTATAACAGGCTGATGGAAATGTAATTAGTTGATCATAAATCAAAGTACTCAACAAATTAATATTATTACCTTATCATGGTACAGCAAAAATCCTCTGGGGAATATGAATGTTTGGACCTAATTTTACGGCACTTTAACATGCAAAACTCTCTGCTGTTAAAGTGTCCATAATAAAACATGCCAACCTCCCAGTGGTACTAGGAAAACTTGAGGGGGTCATCAAAGCCACTGGGATTCATTACCTGAGGGCCATGAATATATCTACAGTTTTTTTTTTGCTAATCCATGTAATAGATTTTAAAATATTTTGAGAACAAGTACTAGTTTTGACTTGTTGATGGAGCTGGAGGAAAAATTAGAGGTTCACCAAAATGTTCATTCCCCAGGGAATTCTACATTGTAAGCCATTCCACAGTTTTCTTGATATTTCTCTGTGAAGCACAAATGTCATCCGAATTGTGGTGCTGATGAAGTCCAGGAGTCACCAAACTTAGCGGGATTGACCCTAAGAAGACAATAAAAGGCTGGGTAATATTTAAGGGTCGTTCATCCAATAGGTGAGAAGATATTTCATCACTTTGGACCAAAGTAGTGGACTGACAGACTGACATGTCCCTGATCCACCAGACAAGCAGCTACAGGTAAAGTATGTTGATGGTGAGTATGCATCATATCTTAAATGCATGTTCTTTAGTGTGTACAATATGTAGGTCACTACAATAGGTTGTATTCCCATTATAAACAGTGCTGAGGATGCAGAGTTACTTAGCCAGAACTTCAATAGGGCTCCCCAGAGACAAGGCCTCGGCCCTGGGAAGTAGTGGCCAAGGATCAACTGGACCAATGCAGCTTCAGGCTACAGCAACACTGTGAACGTCCTTTTTTCCCAGCGTGGGTTGGCCAATGGCTGACATTTGAACAACTATTAGAATAAACCCTGTTCCTCCCAGAGACTTTCAGTGGGAATAACTGATGAGTTGATCTTTGTTGACTCTAGGCAAAGAGGAAAAGGTTTTCTCCTGGGCGGTAACTATTATTAACAAGCCTGATCGACAGCTAAACAAGGCAGTCCTTGTGGGAATGTTTAGTTGGATCAAATATCATGTTTCCAGGAGTGTGAAATGATTTTGTGTGTGTGTGTAGCATGTCATATCATGATCAGTCTGATCCACCTCTCATAGCTCGGGGGTGGGGGTTTTAGCTTGGTACAAAGCCCTGCTATCTGGTTCTGCAAGCTTGTTATTTGATTAAGACTGATCTCTAGGTTTTGATTTCAACGGGTTTTGTCTGGGGTGGAAGTACTTTTTTGCTCTCTTTTTGTTTCAACACTAAACCTCAGCCTGTTTAACTGGATTTTGAGCTCTATGAACTGAAAAGGGCTGCACCCAAATTAATGTATAAAGGGGAATAGGAATGTGAAATAGTGTTTTTGCAATACAAATGAAGGGAAGTTACAAGGAATAATTTGACATTAGGTTTATTTCCTCTTCTTCTGAGAGACAAGATCAATACCACTCTGTTTGTCTTTGCTCTTTGCACTTCTAGCTTTTTCACACTGTTATCTAGTGTTATTAATGCATAATGCTATGTTTCTTGTTTGTCTTGTTGGAAGCCATTTTGGCTATGTCTCCCATGAGAAAGGGGTTGTTAACCTCAATGGGATATTATGTGGCTAAAAAAAGGTTAGATTAACCCTTATATTGTGTTTGGGTCAAATTTGACCCGTTTTCAAGTTTACATATGTAAAATTTACCATTTGCTTTTTCCTATTGGAACGAGATTTCATGTAATCCTCAGAAACAGCTATTTTAACGCAACGAAAGAATCTTTCATCATTTTAGTAAATTCTGAATGCCTCTAAAAAAAAGTAACATTTGTGGTGTTATGGGTCAAATTTGACCCGGCAGAAAATACTGGCTGTTGCATGCATCAATTAAAAGCTGTGGGTTTCTCTGTGGCTCAAATATGGCTCAATTTGCCCCACCACACACACACATAAACACACGCATATGCTGTCTATGTCAGGGGTAGGCAACCCTGGTCCTAGAGCTGTGGCTTGGCGTGTTTTCCAGCCATCCCTGCACTTACAGCTTCTGATTGGCTGAACACACCTGATCCAGGTAATCAGCAGTGAGAAGGGCAGAGATAGTTGGAAAACAAGTAGAACTGCGGCTCTCTAGGACCAGGGTCTAGGGGTTGCCCACCCCTGGTCTGTCTATCTATCTATCTATCTATGAGGCTGTTGATCATGTCTTTGGTCATGAGAGTCATAGTGAGGACAGTGAGCTAAGAGTGACTGAGGAGGATGTGTCTGAGGAAGAGGATGATGTTCATTATGACCCTCATTCAGTGTTCATATGTGACTCGGGAAACACATTTCTACCAGAGATAGAGACCACACACACAGATATGCGCGCGCACACACACACACTGACCCCACATTGTTTTTCAATGTTCATTTTATGGTTTAATTTTCAATTTTACTTGCTATTCTTAGTAAAATATGTTGGTCTTAATGAAAAACAAGGTACTTTTTGGCTTATTCCTAACATAAATGAATACGGGTCAATTTTGACCCGTAACACCACAGATGTCATTATAGTTAATAATGTTAAGAAAAAAAAATAAACACAAGCAATTATTTTGGTAGATGTGCTCTAATATTAGTGTATTAGACTCAGATAATATACTTACTCATTGTCTTCACTGTTGGAGATGTAATGAGTGAATTTAAACAATTTGTTAAATTGAAAACGAGTGGTATATTTTAAGAAGAAAGGTCTATGGGTCCAAATAAATAACATGGATTTTACATGGATATGAATAGAGACTAAGTTAGCTATAAGGTGAAAAACAATATTGGACGATAACTATTGTTTTTAGAGTATTTTGGGCTGAGTTAAATCACGGGTCAAATTTGACCCACTAACACTAAATATGTGGGCAGCTTTCTAACACAATACAAGGGTTAAAAAAGAAAAAGAAAACAGCAGCCTGTTAACTTTTTCTAGTGGATAAATTGTGAGATTTCAGGCTGTTCTCATTCCCAGGGCGTAAAATAGTGATGCTTTGTCAAGTCCTTTGTTGTCTCATATGCTAAAGATACTACTTTGTGTGTGTATGAGATGAACACGGATGTCATTGGGCTGCAATATTAACCCAGTTGCACCAATATGTGTTGCCTAAAGCAATGACGTAGCTGAAAGTTTTGCATAAGAAGGAGGATGCGGTGGCCGGATGGGTCAACAATACACAGACCCACAGAAGACAGAAATTCAAATCCAGTCTGAGATGTTATTCCACATAAATTACATATTTATTGTATTGGATTGTACTGTGAGAAAGTCCTTATTTTACGTTTTTATTGTACTTATTTTATCTTTTCACTTAACATAACCCTGAGTTTTTTGTGGGTAATGCTAACCCAATTGTATTTGTGCCTAAAGTCAACCAAAAGGTGATGTGTTCACAGCTGTAACCAAATGATTATGATTACGACAGCTCAAACACGGCAGCCACCATTGTCATTCCCATTGCGTCAAATACTGCTGCTCTTCAGACATCAAATAAGATGCAAAATTAGGTTCATAAAGTGTCATTATTTTTTATCTGTTGGGAAATGAGGACAGGTTGGAAAGTTTGAGGTACAAGTAGGCAGTTTTTTTTTCTGAGAATTATTCTCAAACTATTCCTTTAACCGTGTAATTTGTAGGAAGAGGATGGACACCGATTTGAGTATGTGAAATCCCTTGGCATGGTCAGACACAGGAACACCCTGATTTACTGAGGCCCAAGTTAATGGACTGGGCACCACCAGGCAGGTCTGCTCCACTGGACCCCCCCAACCCATGACAGGATCAAAGCCAGGCTGGATGTCGGGGGACCAGGGGAGGATGATGTTGTCATCCACCCCTAACCACACCATCACCATGCTAACTCATATCATGGCATTTCCTGCAGATAGGTTTGGTATGCCCCTATTTGTCTTGGTTTTATATTCTTGGGCTCTGTGGAATGTCAGATTACACGATATGCAAAGGAAACATTGGATTTCACCATCTCTCTCAAGTAATTATTTGTTTGTGTCATTAACTCAATGCAGGCCTGAGAATTGACAAACAAATGCCTTGAGGTTGAAGTGAAGTGGTATGTGCTGGATCATATCATGCTATATACAATGAGGGTTTGTTTCCTATTTATTGTGTATTTAATTGGATGAATATAGTCTATAGTCTGCAGTGATGTAGCTGTAATTCTTAAGACAAAGTAATTAAACAAGAATGATCACACAGAACCAATACTTCCAACTCCCACTTAATAGCAATACCTGAGGACTGCTGGTGTGGCAAGTTCCAACTCGCACATTGATAACAGGTTGATTTCTACCCTTCCCAGCTCTGAACGCGTGAGACATTTTGCAGGGAAATAGGAGCCTTCTGAGTCTCCCTGCTGGATTTAATCAAGCAATGAGACCAATGAGGTGAATTCAAGCTGGAGTGGACTCAGCCTTACAGAGGCCTCTTTATGCCACTGCCGAAGTCAAGGGGGCCAAGGGTTAGCATGCATCACACACAGGAAAACACCAGGCAGCTCCCAGACAGTCCAGGCCCCAGCAGTCCACCCCTGAACCCCTCCCAGCTCACCGTTTATAAGGAGCCTATCACCTCGCTGGAGCCACTTTCAAAGAGCTTTCGTTCACATTGTGAGGCCCCCCATTTCCTCCTGTCTCTCAGAAGGGAAATGTAAGTGTGCAGGAGTGGAAATGTTGTGCATTGAAAGGAAGTGAATGGACGAAGAAAGCAATGCTATTTGTGGAACAGTGAGGCCCACTGGCTTAAAATAAACGTACACAATATGACTTACTGGAAACTGCTCAGTGCTGTACTGCTGATTAATACATCATTTTTCTATGGGCACAGAAAATATTTGAGAGAAGGACAGAGAGAAAGACCAACTTTTGTGTGATTCAAGGTCATTGAGTGGCCAGCTGCAAGCCCCTCTGTCTAGCTCTGGGATCTGTCATCCTATTGGATATCCTTTCCCTGATGAATTGTCACTCTTCTCATTTAAGATCACACAGAGGAAGCTGGCCACTGCCAGGATACACCCACTTGTCCTTGTCGTCCAATCGTGTTGCTCCAGTTGTCCAGCATCCTTCGCACTCAGAAAGCCACAGCTGCCACAGGAGCTCCTCCGCTGGAATTTTTGTTTGTGTCCTTCCTTCCCTAATCTCTGACCACACACACTTGTTCACTTGTGACAGGCAGCCGCTGCCTCTTGGCCCCGGCCCAGTGAACCCCCCCTCATCTTGTGCGCCGCCCTGAGACATCTGTGTGTTGTGAAGCAAATGAACAGGAAAGCTAGGGGAACTTCAGAGTCGACTGCTGGAACAGAACGAGGGGGCCCCCACTGCAGAGTTATATAACAGTCGGAAATCTAGCTGTGTGCTCACACAAAGAACATAACTCTCTCTCTTTTGCAGACGTATGTTGTGTTCTCATTCTGTGAACATAGATATTGCTTTACATGCATAGTCTGCTTTTTGTAGAGTCTGGAATGCAGGGACAGATAGGGCAGATGCAAATCTCATCTAATCCACTTATCTAAGTTATTCCCTCTCAACATGAAGTTTGTGAAATGGAGAGGATGTGAGCTCACCCACTTAAAATCCAACTTATGTCACTTGCTGCTTGTGACTTAAGGCTTATGGCTTCCCCTTTGTCTTAAATGTCGCATCCTAACCCCACACATAGAAAAATGTGTGTTCTTCCAAACTTTTCATACATATGAAATATTGTAAATTTATGACACTTTTCACCTTCTTTTAGGAAAACTACATTTTTGTGAAATACCTAAACTTTCTGATCTTCTGGCATCACATTAGATGAGATGATAACCTCTCATATGTTTAAAAATAGCTTATAAAGCTTAGCAAAAAGCCTGGAAACACCGATGCTGGCTCCGTTCCTCATTAACCAAATCCTTGCAGCACTTAGCCTATAAAGCTCACTAATTAACATGTTACATATCTCTGTGAAGATTCTCAGTCATCCAGGTGAAGTTGTCTGGAAGTTGAGTCATGGCAATTGGACTTCTTTCTTGTAAGG
>JAUMHL010000016.1:12375025-12386573 GCA_032362345.1 Sandelia bainsii | reverse complement strand
CTCCGAGCTGTACATTGGAGAAACCAAACAGCCGCTACACAGGAGGATGGCCCAGCACAGAAGGAGCAACACCTCAGCAGAAGCTCTGCGGATGAAGAGCGAAACATTTCAACCTTACAGGAAAGAAGTCCAGTTGCCATGACTCAACTTCCAGACATGTTACATATCATTTGTTTAATCCGTACAAAATCCTAAGTGTAAAAACAACATTTTGTGGATTGAACCAACAAAATATGTATTAATCTGTGAGCTGGTAGCCAGATTTTATTAGCTTCAGACAGAGCCAGGTTAGCTGTTTCTCCATGTTTCCTGTATTTTGCTAATCTAAGCTAAGCTAATTAGCTAGGCTACCACGTGGATATCTCTTTGTTAATTTTTAAATGTAAGGCTCATGGCTGTTTTCTTACATTAACATTAAAGCAATATTAAGGAGTATCGTTCCCCTCATCTAACTCTTGCAAATAAGGATATCTCCAAAAAACTCATACTATCCCTTTAAAGCCCTAATCCCTTGTTCTGGCAGCTTATAGAACCTCTTTTGTTTAAAGTGTACCCTCTTCCTCTCCCCTCCTCTGTCTGCTGTTACTCCTGAGTATATGGTAGAGAATAGGGCAATGTTCTTGGAGGCTCTGTCAGGAGTAAGGGATGCAAGCTGCCGGACGTCAGACTTGTATACAGACTAAATGGAGGAGGGGGGAGATTCAGCAGTGACCGAGGCTCAAACTCTAGAAGAGAAACTCCCTTGTGCTCAAGACCCAGATGACCAAAAACCAGGCCCGGATGTTGCTATCTGTCCCGTCATTGTCTCCTCAAATGTTGGCATTTGAGTATGAATGATGGCTTTCAGTTTAGCCAAAACATTCCTAAGACAGAGTGTGGGAAACACCCTCTTTTTCCTGTGCTGTTTCAACGACGCTCCATTTGTTTTCTCCTCTCACTGCATAGTTGTGTGCAAATGAGCTTGTTGCACCACAGGACTTCGAATCACATCTTAACGATTGATAGTGGGAGTTGCTCAAACATTAAGGATGTGGGAGTCACACATAAAAAAAAATATATAATTATGAGATAGTGTGTAAAGAAAGCCACAGCAATTGTTGGTAGCAGTGCTGCTCCAAACAGTTATTTCTCCAATCCTGCATTTGATTTGTTGAACGTGTCCTGGAAAGCACATTTATTCCCTCAGTCATTCTGCAGGGTGGCATTGCATGACCTGAATACCATTTGAGAGATCAAGAACCCATGAAAATGTATGTCATCTACTTTTCGTGTTTAGGAATGGGTATTTAGTCCACTTCCAATGGTGTACAATCAGCTGATGTGAAAGCATATAGTATGCAATCATGTGACAGACAGAAGCTACTTTATCTCCTCTTCTAGCTGAGCTACCAGCTATCAGTCAGCTCTGGGAGGAGTGTTCACCACTTTTCACACCACAGCATTCCAGCCATAGTGTCCTCTTCTCTACTGTCAGTAAACCCAAACAGCCAGCTTGACTCAGGGCACATGGGCAACCTGTAATCAAGCTCGGCCCCGAAACTGGCATGTAAAAGTAAATCCTGTGTTTATATTCGACAGAGGCCTCCCTCATGGAGCGACTCACTTGATCTCACACAGGAAACACATAAGATGATGTTAAGCTTTAAACCAATCTCTCGGATTAAGGATCTTGACTACCACCTTCCACCTCTTCTTTCATTTTCTTTCTTTGTCTCTTTCTCTTGATCTGTGGCAGGCTGCCCATCTCCGGCCCCCTGTGCTCTGGTGGGTTCAGTGGACTGGTATGCAGCAGGAATCTTTGGATCAAGGTGATTTCACGCTCCTCCACGTTTTCCCAGGGCTGTGGGCACTCTCTGTTACCTCTGTGCAGCTCGGAGTGTGTGATAGTGGCTGACATCTGTTATCATAGGACACATGCACAAACTGCAGCAACTGGGTAATGCTGCTTTATCTGTCCAACACCTCTGTTTCCCTCAAGTGTCAGCGCTTTAACCGACTGGTATGGTAGGCTTCTCTGGCCTCTTGCAGAAAGACCCCTTCTGGCCCAAAACACTGACCTAAGGATTTGTCACCCCCTTCGTGGACAGTCAAAGGGATAGCCATCTGACATGAAATCTCAATTCTAAGATGAATGCTCTCAACATACACACACACACATACATCCACTCCTTTGAAGTAGAAATAATCTTGCTAACCTTGACATTCCCTCAGACACAGTTCCCACTCTCACTTCCCACACTTCACTTCTGTTCTCATAATAGCCCCACAGTGTTTTTTTTTTTTCCTCAATGAAACTCTGTCTCTGATTCAGCTCTTTAGTGGTGACTGTGAGAGGAGGAAGTTTGTGAAGTTGTTGCAGTGGGAAATGGTTCTGTCCAGATTATGTTATTCAGCTCGACTAAAAGTTTGCTCCAACTGAAGACGTGCTGGCGCGTGATCAGAAGTAGCAAATTTAGATGCATGAAAATACATTTTTGTGATTGTTTTGATATCTCTCACAACAAATTTAGCATAACTGCACAGAAACAAACAACAGCTGCGGCCTTCATAGAGCAAAAGTGATAGGGAGCTGACAACTTTGTAACTTACTCTTCTATTATTATCCTATCTTCTAATTATTTAGGTCCTATGTTAGAGGGACAAAACAACAATTACTTTTAGACATCCTGGAGACATCACAAGCACTCTCTGCAGATTTGCCTTGTCCATCCTCATTCTTTCATCCTTTGGCATGCCATCATGTTAACAGACTTCCTTTACTGAAAGCATTTGTCTGGAACGGGATCATAATGTCGTCCACACCCTTTGGTAAAAGGATGTCAGCAACATCACACTGTGTTCCATGGATGCCTGCACATGTGGCAGGATTACGACCTGATTAAAAAACAATGGTCTCAGAGAGAAAAACAAGAGCTCACTGCAAAAGCTATCACACATTATTACACAGTGAACCATTTGAAGTTAGGAAATCTACAAATAAGCTGCAGTTGTCAGCATGCCAACATGTTGACAATGACAACGCTATCTTACTGATGTTTAGGAGGTAAAGTTTGCCATGTTCACCATCTTAGCTCAGGGAGTTAGCATGCTACCATTTGCTAATTAGCACTTAACACAAAGTACAGCTGAGACAAGTGGGAATGGCATTATGAAGGTTTTTGCATAAACCAAAGTGCTGGACAAACTTACATTTTGATCTGATGACGATGGATGGATTATGGAGTGGACCTATGGGCACAGGGGTCTGAAAGATCAGGGGAGCCCTTAGGCCAGAGCCTCTGATAAAATGACGACAAAGAGCTGAAAAATGTTGACCAAAAAGAGATTAAAAAATGCCTACAAAAACATTACAGCCACATTTGTAGTTGTTTTATGCCTCTTTACATATACAGGAGGGGTAGAGGGTCTTATCTGTGCCCAGGGCGCCATTACTCATATTATCCCAGTCCACCCGTTACCTTTCAATATAAAACAATCACAAATAATGCAGAGAAATGTTTATAATGTCAAAGATTACACACTGAACTTTGTTTTACAAATAAATGGAAGCTGAGACTGCTGAAGAGTATACAGTATTATAAGAGTAGTAGGTATAATTTAGACTGCACTTTCAGTTAAACTTAAAATACATGAGCCTATTAGGTAAAACTGAGTAATATCCAACATTGATGCAAAGACTACCATGTAGGGTATGCAGCAGAGGACTGAATGAATGAGAACTGTACAACTGCAAGCATTCTACTAATTCCTGTCATGCTTGTTTTTAATAAACTTTTCTGTTCAGTGTAGCACTGTCGGCTTGAAAGCATTTTGTTGAAAGGTCTTGTAGGTAGGTGCTGATTTGTACCATAAACTAATATATTAGTGGTCTGTGATTTGTAGACCAGTATAGCAACACAGTGTTCTTCCAGTTCTCTATACAGCTGTATTATTATTGATATTCACTCCTATGCTGTCTTCATCCCAGTTCAGCCATAAGATTAGTCATTTATAGATTTACACACAAATGATTGAACCTACACCCACTTCATAAAAACGTTTGTATGTACTGTAAACATCTGATAACTGGTACAGAAGTTCGTTTAAGAGGGTGGAACTCTATGTTCATTATGGAAGCGCCATACTGTAGAATTTATGTGTTTTATTTATACTTACAAGATCTGGCAAGCAATATTGTTTAAGGGCAACCTAAAAACCGAAAAAGGACTATCAGCATTTTGTTTTTTAATTTTGTGCTACCTTTTTTGTTATTCTGTTTTTAAATCTTCATTGTTTGAAGCTAATTTTAGTTGTCAGTTTTTTTAACCTCTGTTGGTGAAATTCCTAATGAATGCATTTTTATGATTTTTATTATTATGTTTTATTTATTTTTAATTTAGTTACACTTTTTATGTTTTACATTTGTGTATATACTTTGATTTTACTTTCACCATTGTTTATTAGTTCCTTATTTCCACCGATGGTTGTTTTTAAATGTGCTCTGTAAAGAAACTTGACCTGACTTTCACCAGTATAATCCTGATGACATGATGACATGAAATTGTGTTTCCTGGGCAGGAGACACATGCACACATTTTGCAGAGGTGGCAGAAATACACAAACCCAATCCTCAAGTACTTGCCTAAGTATAGAAAGATAGAAAAAAAAGTACCATTTCATATTATTTACTGAAGTTGAAGTACAAAGTACATACCCTGAAATGTACTGTAAATAGAAACTTCCTAAGAAAGCATTTTAAACACTGGTGAATATGACACTGACACCATAAATAAGGTTTAGGTGTAGGAACCTAAAAAGTTCAGACATTGTTGGGCAAACCCCTAGTAGCGCTGACACAGGTCTAGCAGCTGTCCAAACAACAATTTCCCCAAGGGGATCAATAAAGTATCAATTATTATTATTATTATTATTATTGTTATTATTATTATTGTTATTATCTACAGATTCAAAATTTTATTTCATTTTAAAAATAATCATTAATTTAATTTCCTTTACTCATGAAATTACACTTTAGTTAGTATGAATAAAAAACAAATGTTGTTGGTTACACATCAGTAAAACTAAATACTTATTGTCACATGTTACTCATTTCAAATTAATCAGGTGGTTAATCCATAATAATAATAATTTGTTGTTTGATTATATTTTTTAGTGTATTTACTAGCTATGCACCGATACACATTGATATTTTTTTTAACATGTGTGTGTTTGTTAACAGTAAGTTGTAGTCTAAACCACTTGTGGAGCAGGTGAGGCCTGCGTCATGGTCGGCGTCTTTGCCCCTTTGAAAGTATTGTAAAAAAAAAAAAAACAGTATAGAAGTAAAGTAAAGCAGACACAGACTGAACAACAAGGCCGGAAGACAAGAAAGCAGTTCCTAGAAGAGCAGTTGTTAGAATTGAAGGGTCAAGTCTGTAGCGGCTTTTATTTTGAAGGTTGCACCGGATGTTCTTTGAGTCTTTGAGGCGCAGAGGAAGAAGCAAACCAGAGAAGCAGCAGGACTGCAGCAGACCCAGCAGTCTCAGCCTTATGCTTCGTCCTGGACACCTCTCGTCCTGTTGTCCGCTCGCTACAATATTGTGACAATATTTATTATTATTATTATTATTTTAATTTTTATTATTTAGTAGAGAAGCAAATAAGTGGAGGGGGGAGACGGCGGGCGAGTCATGGAGCTTTATTGCCTGGAGTCGGACATAACCGTGAAAGCCCAGCCTGACCCAAACATCCTCTATGATGACAGAGTGTTGCAAAGTTTATTAACAATTGAGGACAGGTTTTTACCCCAGTGTTCATATTTCCAGCGGGTCCAGAAGGATATTCAGCCTTATATGAGACGAATGGTTGCAGGTTGGATGCACGAGGTTTGTGGGCATTTTGTGCATTGATGGGCTAACCTAACTGCTTAAGCTAATGCCTTTTATTTTTTTGCATGTTGACACGTTTCGAGCTAATTTAGGCTCATAAGTCGGATGTTTTAGTTCATGGAGAGTTGTCAGGGATGTTAACCTTTTTGACAATTGAATGAGAATGACTCACCAAAGGCGTGGGAGAGTCGGAAATTCCACCAGGAAGAAAATTTAGCTTCAAAGAAATAGCCTAGCTTCATATTTACATTGGTTTACAGCTACAAAGTTGGTGGTTTTTGATAATTAGCGACCTCAGGCGACAGAGGGGATCTTAATCTTAATTTACATGATCGAAAACTCGATATTTTCCCTTCACAGTAATTTATATTAATTTATATAGTGGCTCAAGCTAACGTGAATGCAGAAGTACTTTCATTTTTAAAGATATAAAACAACTCATGTTAGCAAATTCCTCTTTTTTGCAACTGTCGGAAATCGTTTTAACATAACTTCTCAACATTTTGCACACTTTGTAAAGCTCTTAAATGATTTATTTTAATTTTAAATATATATTTTCTTAATAGACAAGCCCCAACAAGGAAGAGAAGTTGAATGGCGAGGGGGGGTGGGGGATGTAGGTTGCAGAACTGACTTCCTAATGAACTAATTTGTTTCTGCTTTGCCTTGTCTTTGCAGTTTATGCTTGAGTAAAGACATGCTAAAAATGAGTGATTTAACCTTCAACCTAAAGATAACACTAGCATGAAAAGACTACACCCTTATAAGCAAAACAGCTCTTATCTTTAACTGCTTTTCATCTTTAAAGCATATAAATAATAAAAATGTTATTTTTCTTCTTCCAAAAACAAACTAACGTGTTTTTCTGTTACATTTCTCTCATTTCATTCATTTCTAGGTGTGTGAAGAGGAGAAGAGCAATGAAGACGTCTTCCCTTTAGCCATTAATTATTTGGACAGATTTTTAGCAGTGATGCCCACAAGAAAGAGTTATTTGCAGCTTCTGGGGGCCGTGTGCATGTTTTTGGCCTCCAAGTTAAAGGACTGCAGGCCGCTATCAGCAGAAAAACTTTGCATGTACACAGAAAACTCCATCACACCACGGGAACTGCTGGTAAGAACTGGAATGTCAAAAGTGCCATTCATTTGTTTATGGCAGCCTAAAAATGCAAGTGTCACATTTTGCGATGATTTTATAATGGTAATAGCTGAATTGGTTTCACAGGAAGTGTCCCATTTTCTTTTTAAGTGGAGCTGTGCACAATACAGCCACATCCTTTCTTTGGATCCATGTGGACTGAAGGGGCATGTGATGCCATCTAGTGCCAGTTATGCAGTATAGGCCATGGATATCTTGTAGTACATGGACTTAACATGGCTTTCAGTTAGATACAGAATCTATCAGTAGTATAAAAGCAACAAAAAAAGAAAGCCTTCTCCACATCTACATGAAGATTAATAAGAGGAGTCTCTCACCAAAGAGTTTTTAGTTTTCCTGGTTATCAACCAAAAGACTTTGAAGTGCTGCTTTGAGTTACATATTAGGGCTACATGATTATTTTCTTTATCATTATTATTCAATTTAAACTTGAATGAAGATTAAAACAGCCCAAAACCCAAACTGGCTTCTTCAGGAGCTTTTTACTGTAGCTAAGACTAAGTAAAGTAAAGCTCAGACTTTGCTTTGACATTTTTAAAGCAAAATTGACAAAATGTTCTGCTTTGAGGAAGACTTTCTGCATATCTTTGTCTTATATAAGACGAAAGTAAATATCTTGGGGTGTTGAGACTGTTGGAAGATAACAAATTCTGATCTTGAATTAAAAGAAATCACTATTCTGACAATATGTAGACAAAATAAATGGAGAAAATTGTTAGTTGCAGCTTAAAGGTAAAGTAACAAATCCTCCCTCCTGTCATTCAACTACTGTATATACTAAAACGGTTTCAGCTCTAGACCATACAGTTTGAGAGTTAGAACTGCTTTTTAATTCAACCGAACAGCTCCACATGCTCTCTGTACATCCTCCTGTGTTGCCTGCAGTTGTTTAGGGGAAATGCCCTAAATGCCTTTTGATGCTCCATATTGTTGTATGACTCCAGATTCCTGGATGTCCTCACAGGATGCACAGAGAACCTAGTCAGGGCATGTGAAAGAAGTTGCGGATCTTTCTTGTAATTAACACTAATGCTTTCTGAAAGAGAGAAGTTAAATGGGGTGGAGGGTGGCTGTGTTCGTCGGGGCAGCTGTCCAGGAAGTGAGCCCAACGACAGCAAATCTCCATACATCTCAGTCATCAATCTCTGTAGGGGCTAAAATTGGTTAAATGCAAGCATATGTGTGTAGTAGGTTATGTACAGGAAACTCATGTGACATTTCAGATTACAGATAAGCATTTGCCGGAGGGAGGGCCTGTCCCTGCCGGCGTTTGGGTTTTAGTGTTTACTACATTTGCTTTTTAGGCGACATGTCTTGGTAGAGGAAGTGATACGTTTTTACAAAGAACCTGCTGCATCTAATTCAAACTAACAGTTTATTTTTTTGTGCAGTAGATCACTGGTGGATAAAGGTGTTTTCTTTTATTTAGCCCTCCCTCGTTGATATAAAGAATATGAGGAGAAATAGAGAAACACTTGTCAGTCTTGTCAGGCATCAATAGCACCACAAACTGTAACATTTAAAATTACCGTATAGTGGCAACTGAGTGTGACTGTCAAAGTCAAGATGCATAAAGATGCTATCATACCATACAGGATCCGTCATATTCATAATGAAATATTGCCTCACACACACAATGGTTTTTATATTAAACTACACTTGAATGGGGGGACACCACCTACTACTGGTTTTGTGAATTATTTCTTTGATGACCAATATGAGAAGTGTCAGGAAATTCCACAAACTGACTGAAACTGTAATGTTTCGCTTTAGAAATGTGGAAATGATTTATTGAATGTGTGTGTAACAAAACACGCACAGATGTTCAAAAATGGGTATGGAAATTCGTCTAGTCCAGTTTGTTCTACATCCTGCAAAAGTTTGCAAATATGTAGAAATTCTTCCACAAGTAAAGACATACTTGCAGATTCGGAAGTTTGTCTTTACTTGTGAAAGTATGAAGGAAATCTCACTGCTAAATTGGTGTAAGATTCAAGATTTATGGCTATCTTGAGGCAGCTATTCAAGTGGCTGTGAGTTTGAAAATAGTGTCACTAGTTAGCTTTTCTCTTCAGTATTGGTTCTAATAATGATAATGACGACATCTGACATTTAATGCTTCATTAAGACAAGATACATTCACAAACATTAGCATCTATTTTCACAACAACCTACACACATTTAGGTGTATAGAACAGCAGATGTTACATACTAAAACTTTGATTTTGTTACTATTAAGAAACTTAAATTACTTCCTGTATTACATGCTCAGAATACTGACACTAAACTAATGGGTCGTAAAGACTGACATAACACACACACACAGGAAATAAAATCATATGTACACCTATTTTTCTGGTGCAAAGATGGACTATGTTAAGCATCAGCTCTGTGCTGCTGCCTGTGCGTTGCAAAGTCATCGGAGCTGTTTGAGGCTTGTGACAGGAAGGAAGAGGCTAGCTGTCTCATTGGCAGGGTGTTTAAGCAGGGCAAAGCCTGTCACATGCCGGCAATATGAACACAAAGGATGCAAGGAATGAGAAGGCACGCAGATAATAAGACACAGCGAGGAGAGATAAAGTGAAAAAATGTTACTCTTCTTACTGAGCCATTTCCTCTGGGGAATAAGGAGGGACTGTAATGTTCTTCATGGTCGATGGGGGCATGGCATCGAGCCATGTGACCCTCTGACTGAGAGGATTTTGCCAATTAACAGACACATTTTTTATTATCATCTTCCATGTCTATTAGGAATGGGAATTGGTGGTGCTGGGGAAATTGAAGTGGAACATGGCCTCGGTAATCCCCAATGATTTTACAGAGCACATCATACGTAGGCTGCCCCTTCCCAAAGACAAGCTGGCGATGGTCCGCAAACACACGCTGACATTCATCTCCCTCTGTGCCACAGGTAATATACTTCCTATCGTTTCATGTGCTTTTTTTTGTGCTTGTTCACTCACTCACTCACTTTGCTGCCTTGTTATTCCCACATCCACCAGAATATTCCCACACACACAAACATTCTCCCATCGTGAGTCATCTGTGACCTCGTTCTTCTCTAAGCATACTCCTCTGGTTTCCTTACCCACTTTATAGTCTCTCCACAGGCTGTAGTAGGGGTTTTCTAAACGGCGGACCACTTGCTAAGAGCTGCTTAAAGTGGTCATTTCCACATTTTTCAGTGATGAGTTTAGATTAGCCACGCACAAGTTAAGCTAGCTATCATACCATACTGTAACATCAACCCCGGTGTGCACACTTTGCTGTAGGACTCAGGTGCAGCTGAACTCCTGTGCTACTCTGACTGTAGTGTTTGTTGACAGGGAAGCTTCCAGGTTTAAAAAGTCAGGGCAGTGATCCAGTGATCTTCCTTCCTCCTCCCATCATGGCCTCATGTCCAAAATAAACTCTAGAGACTCTGGAGAAGTACAAACTCAGATGTCCCCTTAGGCCTCTCCCTTGTGAATTTTCATGGCATTCCTTTGCTTAAACTAGGAATCCCTCTAAGATTTTCATATCCTGGACTGAAACACTACTGCAGAATCACATAACACACAGCACTCTTCTGTTACAAGGCTGTCTTTCATGTGCTACCTCCTTTCAGCTGATTCAATGAAGGAAATAAAACAAAGGAGGTCACTATAGTGCAATGAAATTCCACATACTGTGGTCATATCTGGCCAATAAGCACTTGTTTACTAGAGCTAGTTATTGGAACCATAGGCTCTTTCAATGAGCTTCACGCCCCGTTTAAGCGCCGTTTTAGTGTCACACTTATGTTTTTTTATATTTGGGGTGTGTTTCAGTGGTCGCCTGTGCTTTTCATAAGCAGCTGGTTATATCCAAGCACAAAGCAGCCGCAGTGGAAAAAAAGGAGGCCTGCAGTGGTTGTGCAGTAATGTAAATGTTTGGAGTTTTATATGGAGTTGAGATGTTATTCTTATGATGGAGGAGCTCCTCCTATGGACAGCTGGTCCCTGGAGGAGAAGATGATAGGCGTAGCGAGGCAGGCTGCTCTCCAGGGTTTAATCGAAGCTATCAGGCCACCATGACTGCTGTGCAAATGGCTAGGACTATGTGTTGATTTAGACTTGTGCAACACTAGAACAAAGGTTTGTGCCACTTCCCTGCTTTTTGGGAGTAGTGTTGGTAATTTGTATGTGTTAACATTGGCCTGTGTTTTGTAATTCTGGAAAAAACACCAGAGACAGTTTTCACAAAACAATCTAAAATAAGGCTTGTTTCAGGCCTAACTTAAGGACTCCTGCATTTTTGTTTGAAGAGTAATTGGGTAAGCAGTTTAGCAGTGGAATTAGGCAGTAGAACCAGTGAAGAGGACTCCTAAGTCATTAGAAGCAACTCAAAATCATCACTGGGACTCCTATATCTTTGCAAGACTCATGATGCACAGTTCAGGAAAAAAAAAGAATCTGAATTGTTGCAATAGAACCTGATATATATTTTTTTCATTTCACACATCTGTCAAAGTCTGACTTCTACATTAACAACAATTCAACTT